>OZ037909.1:675391-1131037 GCA_964035575.1 Rhynchopus sp. YZ270_cl-10 | reverse complement strand
GCCTGGCATTGCACCACTGCTGCTATCAATAACGCACCTCGTGCGAGCGACCCCATTATGAAGGAACAACAAGTCTTACTCTCTCTCTCTCTCTCTCTCTCTCTTTTTGAAGTCTCTTCTTGAGTCGTAAGTCGAGGGGTGTGTATTCACTGTGGAGATGGATGAGGAAGAGGGGGGGGTGTGAAGAGAACGTGTAGTGAGTTGGGCTTTGGTGGCTGTGACAAGCTCTGCTGTACATGGCACATTTGGCAATGGTGCTGAATGTCTCAAGTTCGCAAAACCCCTTTGCAGCAATAATTTTGAAAAAAGGATGTAAATAAAAGGGGGGAAATGGGTACTTTTTGCATCTCTTTCGAATGTTGGGAAGGAACGGGAAAGTATACTGGGAACTTGAAATGCGTGTGTTCACGGGGACACAGACATTGTAGAAAAGCGAAGTTGAAGCTTGGCAGAGTGAAGCATCTCAACAGATGTATGCGACAAAGAATAAAACGTGAAAGATGAATGTGCCACTGGCACACAAACCATATCTTCGGCAAAGCAATAAAAGAAGAAGAAAAGTTTGTAAGATGAACGTAAGCCTCTCGCGCTTATTCATTCACCTTGATCAATAAAAGGTTTCCAAGAAAAAATGAAGTTGATAGCGCAAACGCCTCTGGCACAGTCGGCACTGACACACCGCGGGTTGTCAAACCTCCGAGTGTTGCAAAAAATATGGAAACATGTGTTTTTGAAATACAAATACAAACACAAACACAAAACCTTCTCGTGAGGAAATAGTTGTCAAATGCAGAAGAAGTGATAAAAAATGAGTTTTCACGGATAAGGAAGGAGTTGGGCCGGCTGAGCACGACACACAACATCGCCAACAATTCAAAGTTTCACTGAAAAAGTCTGCACCTCGTGTGCGTACCGTCACCTTAGCCCCTCCATGAAAGAAATGGGAGGGAGGGGGAAAAGGGGAAGTGGTAGGGGGCGGGGAGCAAAAGGAAGCAGCGAAGACTAAACCGATTCTGTTCCCAAGATGTATTGGAGCCACTGGGAAAGCATGAACCTCGTCTTCTACTTGTTTCCTTTTCCCACCTGCCACCCTGGTTGTGGATAGAAAAGAAAAGAAAGTTTGCAAGATGAATGTGCCTCTTCTGCACACATCTTGCAATAAATAATTTTGGGACAAAAGCAACAATAATTCCAGAACCCAAAAAAAAAGGGGGGTAAAAAAAGTACAAACCTGGGTGTGGCAGATTCAGCCAAAAGCCCGGTTACTTTATTTTTATTCGTTTTGCCACCTTTCTGGATAAATATTCTGTCTTTTTTTGCTGTTGCTGTTGCTGGGGAGGGGATCGGGGACATGGGTGAAACATTCACGACCACCTGGAGTGGGAGGGTTTACTGTGTCACATGAAAGAAATGTCTTATTTGTGAATAAACAAGACACACAGCTTGGGAAGAAGGAGAAAAGAATAGACTAGCTGAAGACAACACATCTCATCTCTCCAACAGAGTCCAAAAGGAAGGGGTGGGGGGAAAGGGTTTACAAGATGAACCTAAACCTCGTTGTGCTTGGTCAGCTTGCAAAATCAAGAACAACAATAACAACGACTGCAATCGACAACTGGGCAAAAATAAAAATAAAAAAGCTCGCACTAGGGTAGTCAAACCTTGTGTATCACGAGTCTGTGTTGGCCACTCTCATCGACAGCCCCCTTATCCCACCCCCCCGTCATCACTGGGAACATGCGTCACATGTCACTACCTTGCTTTTCACTGAGAAAGGTAAGAGTGCAATGCATGCCCACTGGACAGGGTTGGGGCATGAGGGGTGTGGTTCACACTTTTGTTTGCTTGACAATAAGATAAAAGCGGGTGGGTTCCCAGTACACGCCTCTACGGACGCTAAGGAAGGGGAGGGGAGGAGGGATGATTGTGCATAGCACGGGATGAATTCAGAAGTATGTATGTATGTGTGACCGGCAGGTTTAACTGGCGGTGAGACATACACTGTTGTGAGTTGATCAAAGAAAAGTTTTGCAAAGAAAAGATGAACGTAAGCCTCACTGTGCTTCGTCACTACTTGGCCAAAAGTGGCATGCGACAAGACTTAGATGTCGTCGTCGTCAGCACGGGATCCTGGGCTGCTGTCCTTCGCAGACATCTCAAGAAGCGGCTCCTCTGTGCCTCCTGCTGCACTGCCCTGGGGCGACTGTGGTGGTATGTAGTGTGTGGGTGGAGTGGGGAAGTGTGTCTCTCTACATACCATGCCGTAGCCATCGTCATTGTCGTCAACCTCAGCCTGGAACTGCTTGTTCCACTTCTCGTCGTCCATGTCGTTGTCTTGCTTCTTCTGTCTGCAGCGGAACAGGAGGAAGGCAAGCAGGAGGCAGCAGCACAGGAGGAGGAGCAGAAGCAGCCACCACCAGCACTCCCAGAAGGTGCAGTCGTCGTCGTCCCCATCCTCGCCAATCGGACGTGCCGGCACCGGAGCAGTTGTGTTCCATTCCGGTGCGGACCTGACGTAGTCGCAAAGGCCGTAGAAGCTCTCGTACACACACTCGGGTGCAGCTGTGCACTCGTCAGCACCCAGCGTCGCGCATACAACACCTGTGCACACTGCCGGAGCCATCGTGGTCTTGTTCCCAGCAGTGCCGCCCTTGCATGCGCACATCCAGTTCCCCTCAACCGTGACGTCCGGGTCGTAGCAGTCCTGTCCTGCCTCCTTGCACACGCCCTGCTCACACGTCTTGCACTCAGCCTGGCACTCGTCAATCCCACACTCCGCAGGGCCCATGAGCCCGTTCGTCCCTGTCTTCGGTGCCACACAGCTGCACACCCAGGTCCCGTCCTGTGCCACGTCCGTGTCGACGCACGTCTGCTCCACCGCAATGCACACAGCTGCAACCTCCGGCTTCGCACACTCCCCAACAAAGACGCACTCCGCAGGCTTCATCGTCGCACTTCCAACAGCAGGGGCCGGGCATCTGCAGATCCAGTCGTCTTTCGACTCTGCCGTGGTGTCAGGGTCGAAGCACATCTGTCCCTTCTCGTGGCACAGCTGCATGTGTGCGTCCGTCAGACACTCGTTGATCTTGCACACTGCTGCGTGGCCAATGGCCGACCCCAGGGCAGGGCGCACGCAGTGGCACTCCCAGTCGTTCAGTTTTGTGTCGCTTTGGTGCAGGTCCACGCACTCCTGGCCCTTGTCTGTGCACTTCTTCAGGTTCTGTGTCTCGAGACACTCGTCCTGCACACACACGGCGCGCTGCAGCGCACCAGACCCAATTGCGGGGGCAAGGCACTTGCACATCCAGTCGCTGAGTTTGTTGTATGACGGGTCCACACACTGCTGTCCCTCACAGGCGTAGCCGTGTCCGTCTCCCTTCCTTGCGCACGTCGGACATGTTGCCAGGCACTCGTCAATCACGCAGGTCGCAGCCTCGTTGAGCCCCATAGCCTTTTGTGTGTATGGGGAGATGCAGTGGCACACCCAGTCGCCCGCCAGCTCCGGGTCCTCGTCGAAGCAGTACTGTCCAGCCTTCAGACAGGTCTGCTTGTTCGCCTCAATCTGGCACTCGTCGTGGCCGTTAAACTTGCACACGGCGGGTGCCATGTCGGCCTTGCCTGACCCCGAGAGACACTGGCACTCCCAGTCGTTCTTTGAGAGTGCTGCCTTGTTCTTGTCAAAGCATGCCTGGCCGGCGTCAGAGCACACAGTCGTCTGCTTGCACTCATCCACGCTGCACTTTGCCGGGGCAAGAATGTGGTAGTCCTCAGAGGTTGTGCAGTGGCACTCCCAGTCGCCCTGCACACTTGGGGAGTGGTTCGGGTCGTAGCAACGCTGGCCAGCGGCAGCACACACGTCGACAAACTTACTCACAGGTGCGCCTGCAGGTGCAGGTGCACGCTCGTTCGCACACGTCTTCTGTTTGCTGATGAGCGCACTGCAGACAGCGCTCTTCTTGTTGAAGGCACTGTCGGCAACAAGGCACCAGTCCCCCTCCTTTGCCTTGTTCGGGTTGCAGCAGCCTGTGTCACAGTTCTCGTCAAGGCCGGGGCCGCCGCCGTTGATGCCGCTGACCTTCCAGCCGCACGCACACTCGCAGCCGTCGTTCGTGTAGCGCTTGAAGTTGTCGCACTTGCGTGCGCCGGTCATGGTGATGGCAAGGCACTCGTCCACAAGGCAGCTGTCGACAGCACGCGCAACGGCCGCTGTTGTCGACGGGGCCTGGCACATGCACACCCAGTCCCCCAGGCTCTGCACAGACAGGTTCGGGTCCTCGCAACGCTGGCCCGCACCCGCGCAGACGTTGACGGCCTTCTCGCTTGTGCGCGCGCACGTTGCACAGATGTCCTCACACTCGTCGATCATGCACTGTGCAGGGGCACGCTCCCCAGCAGTCCCACGGTACGGCGGCATGCACCCACACCTGAAGTCGTCGGCCGACGAGTTTCCTGGGAAGCAGCGCTGGCCCGCGTTCGCACACACATCCAAGTTCGCTGTGTCCCTGCACGCCCCTGTGTACGTGCACGACGCAGGTCCGGCGTACATGTATCCCGACGAAGGTGCTG
This sequence comes from Rhynchopus sp. YZ270_cl-10, assembly GCA_964035575.1. Lineage (NCBI taxonomy): Eukaryota > Euglenozoa > Diplonemea > Diplonemida > Diplonemidae > Rhynchopus > Rhynchopus sp. YZ270_cl-10. Next base: position 1,126,471 of record OZ037909.1, on the reverse strand, counting down.
GGCAGTTGCACGTCCAGTCGTTCAGACTCGCCGGGGCTGTGTTCTGGTCAATGCACACCTGTCCCACCACTGTGCACTTCCCGCCGTACAGGTTGCACTCGTCCAGCAGGCACGTCGCAGCCCCGGCCACAGCCTTCCCAGACGCAGGCGCAATGCACTGGCACACCCAGTCCCCGCTTGTCTCGGCATGCATGTCCGGGTCGACGCACTCCTGGCCCTTACCCTCGCACGTCACTCCGTTCAGCGTGCACTCGTCAACCATGCACTCCGCCTTGTTGAGAGCAGCCTCACCCTTCCCGACCTCGCACACGCACGACCAGTCGGAACGGCTGTCCGGTGACTTGTCGTGGTCCACGCACTTCTGCCCGGCCTGCGTGCACATGTGCACCGACCCCTGCTGCGCACACGTCGTGCACTCCGCCGTGCACTCGTCCAGCACACAGGACGCCGCCTTCCCAGCAGCCTCACCCACGAAGGGCGGAATGCACCTGCACGACCACACCTTCTCCTTCTCCACGCACATCTCGAGCGGCCCGCATGCAGACCCGAACTTCGCGCACAGTGTGTCCTGCTTGCACGTCGTCGACGGCGCACCCCTGTTCGGCTCCCCAGTCCCGTCCGCACACTGGCACACCCAGTTCCCAAGCTCCGACGCCACACCCTGCTGCGGGTCGAGGCAGGTCTGTCCCTTCGCCCCGCACACCGCGTTTCCGTTCGGCTTCTTGCTCCACGCCTTCGGCGCCGTGCACTCGTCGACCAGGCACACCGCCGCCTCACGCTGTCCCGCCGTTCCGTGGTACGGGTACATGCACTCGCACACCCAGTCCCCGGTCTTTGTGTAGTCCTTGTCCACGCAGTGCTGCACCTCTGCCCCCGTCGTGTCCTTCACACGCGCGCACGCCGCACGGTTCTCTGCGTTGTGGCACTCGTCCACGCTGCACACAGCCGCCGCACCCACCATCTTCCCAGCTGCAGGCGCACGGCACACACATGTCCAGTCCGCAATGCTTGTCGCTGCCAGGCCCGGGTCCACACAGTCCTGCTCCGCAGACGCGCATGCGTGTGTCTGCGACCCCGGCTTCGTTGCACACGACGAGCACGTCGCACGGCACTCGTCCAGCATGCACACCGCCACCGCCCCCTTGGTGTGTGATCCTGCCTCGGGCGACACGCAGCGGCACTCCCAGTCGCCCGCCACAGCCGGGTTCGGGTCCACACAGGTCTGCCCTGCCACTGTGCACACGTCCGCGTTCTCCTTCACCGCACACTCCCCCTTGTACACACACGTCGCCGCCTTCGCAACAGCGAACCCCTCCGCACCCTGCGGGCAGCGGCACTCCCAGTCCCCACGCACCTGTGCCGACGTGTCCTTGTCGAAGCAGGTCTGCCCCAGCGCCGTGCACTCGCTCCCGGAGAGCAGGCACTCGTCAAACTTGCAGTCCGCAGCCCCGAGCATCTTGCTCCCCGTCCAGGGCTCGTGGCACGCGCACATCCAGTCGTTCAGCGAGTCCCCGGCCGTGTTCTTGTCCGTGCACGTCTGCTCCGCAGCTGCGCACACCTTTGCCTTCGGGTCTGTGGCACACTCGTTCACAGTGCACACCGCCACTGCCGCCACCGCCGACATGTCCGACCCGGCACACTTGCAGCGCCAGTCCCCCTTCCCAGTCACAGGGTTCATGCTTCCCTCCTGACACGTCTGCCCCGCCTTTGTGCACACGTTCCCGGCACCGTGGTCGGCACACGTCGCACAAACCGCCGTGCACTCATCAAGGATGCACACTGTTGCCGCCCCCACCTTCGTCGGCCCTGTCTGCGGCGCAATGCACGCGCACGAGCCGTCCTTCAGAATGCTTGCCGCAGGCACGCACGCCTGTCCCAGGAACGTGCACGTCTCGCCGTGCTGCACGCACCACGAGCTTGGCGGCAGCACGCACTTTGCGGCCTTCCCCTTCGCCACCTTTGGTGTCTCACCCGGCTTCGCTGAGCACGCGCACGTCCAGTCCCCGGTGCTGCGTGCGTCCGTGTTCGGGTCCTGGCACGTCTGTCCTTCCTTCGTGCAGACCACAGACACGTCCGCCTCCAGGCACTCGTCGCGCAGGCACGTTGCAAGCTTCCCCGTCACACGCCCGATGCTTGGTGGCGGGCACACGCACTCCCAGTCGTTCAGCCCCCCGAGCACCGCCTTGTTCGGGTCGTTGCAGGTCTGCCCAGCCGCACCGCACAGCTGTGCCAGGCGCCCGTTGTTCATCTTGCACTCGTCCAGCGTGCACACGGCCACAGACGCCACAGACTCCCCAACGGCGTCCCCAACACACTTGCACATCCAGTCCTCAACCTTCGCGGGCGACGTCGACGACTCCACGCAGTGCTGCCCGGCCACATCGCACTGGTTCCCGAACCCCTTGTCCGCACACGTCGGGCACTCCGCCGTGCACTCGTCCAGCACACACGTCGCCGTCGTCATGAGCGCAGGCACACCCGTCGACGGCTCCACGCACTTGCACACCCAGTTCCCAGTCACAGCTGCGTCCGGGTCGTAGCACGTCTGCCCCATCTGCTTGCACACCTCCGCAATGCTTGCCGTCTCACACTCACCCACGTACACGCACGACGCAGCCTTCCCGGTCGCAGACCCTGTCGCAGGCGCCGGGCACACACACGTCCACGTGTTCGCCTTCGTCTTGTCCGTGTCCTCACACAGCTGTCCCGCCGCAGAGCACACCCGCCCGTTCTTCTCGCACTCGTCGACCATGCACGACCCAGCCTTCCCGACACTCGGGTCCCCGCTCGCCGGCGCAACGCACTCGCACCGCCAGTCACCCGAGCTCGTCGCACTCGTGTCCGGGTCGACGCACACCTGGCCCGCCTTCGAGCACAGGTTCTTCGGCTTCGCCGGTGCCACCCCCGACGACAGCACCGCGCACGTCTGCACCATCTTCCCGGCAGTCACGAGGCCCTTGCACACGGCCGTCGTCTGCACAGGCTCCAGCAGGCACCACGCCCCCGACGCCACAACGTTCGGGTTGCAGCACCCAGCCAGACAGCCCACCTCAATACCAGGGCCGTGTGCCCCAGGGTACTGTGCCGCATCCTTCACCTGCCAGCCACACTGGCACGCACACCCGTCGGCCGTCGTCCGCGGTGTGTCATGACACGTGTGTGCACCAAAGTTGCTTGGCTGCCAGCACTCGTCCACCTCGCACGTCGCAGGGCCACCAAGCGCAGCCTTCTCCCCTGCCGCACACTGGCACTTCCAGTCACGTGTGCTCTCCGGCGACGTGTTCGGGTCCGTGCAGAGCTGCCCGGCCTTCGCACACACGTTCCCGCCCCCGCTGTCCGCGCACGACGTGCACCGCTCCGCACACTCGTCCAGCACACAGACTGCTGCCGCAGCCACAGCAAAGGTCTTCCCCTGCGCGCAGTGGCACTCCCAGTCACCCTTGTTCGTCGGCTGCGGCTTCGGGTCAATGCACACCTGCCCCGCTGCAGTGCACTTCTTCACATTATCGTCCACAAGACATTCGTTCTCGAAGCACACCGCCGCACTCGCCACTGCAGTCCCAGACGTCGGCGGCGGGCACGTGCACGTCCAGTCCCCCTCGGACGCCGCAAGCTTGTTCGCGTCAGCGCACATCTGCCCGGCCGCACACTTGTGTGCGTTCTGCTCGCACTCGTCAATCAGGCACACCGGCACGCCCTGTGTCACACGTCCCAGGGCAGGTGCACGGCACACGCACTCCCAGTCTCCGGGAGAACGCGCGTCCGTGTTCGTGTCCTCACACTGCGTGCCTGCCGCAGTGCAGATCGCCGACGGGCAGCCGTCGCACACCGCAGCACACTCGTCCAGCTGGCACACCGCCACACCTCCCTTCTTCGACCCTGTCGAGGGTGCCGGGCATGTGCACGTCCAGTCGTTCAGCGAGGACACGTCCGTGTTCGCGTCTGTGCACGTCTGCCCCGCGGCCGCACACACCGACTTCCCGCACGTTGGGCACTCCTTCGCACACTCGTCGAGCACACACACCGTCGCCGCACCCTGCTTCTGCGGGCCTGTGGCAGGCGGCACGCACTCGCACACCCAGTCGTTGTGCCCCTTCAGGTCCGGGTCGTAGCAGCCCTGGTTCGCAGACGTGCACACCTCACGGATTGCGTCAATTCTGCACTCGCTCGACGGCGGGTTGCAGTCCGCCAGTCCTCCCAGCTGCGACGCGTTCACGCCCGCGTGTGCCACACACTCGCACGCCCATGTCCCGTTCTCCGCACGGTTGCTGTCGACACACAGCTGCCCGCCCGCCTGGCACACACCACCGTCGACCTTGCACTCATCGAGCAGGCACACGGCCGGCGCCTGCTTCCCCGTCCCAACCGACGGCGGCACGCACACACACGTCCAGTCCCCTTCGTGGCCAGGCTCCCAGTTCGGGTCCACACAGCGCTGCCCCTTGGCCGCACACACATCCTCCTTCGCAGGGTCCGCACACTCATCCACATCGCATGTCGCCACGTGTGCACGCGCAGTTCTGTTCCCCGGAGACGGGCACGTGCACGTCCAGTCCCCAGCAGACGACGCGTTGTGGTTCGGGTCCTCACACACCTGCCCGGCCTTCTCGCACAGGTTCACCGCCTTCGCGTCGTTCGACGGCATCGCAGACGGGGTGCTTGTGTTCGTCCATGTCGTGCACTCGTCGACAACGCAGTCCGCCACACCCATGTCACGCTTGAACTTCTCGTTCGGTGGCGGGCAGACACACTTCCAGAACCCTGCCATCCCCTTCTCCTCGTCAACACAGGTCTGTCCAGCGTTCGTGCACACGTGTCCGTACAGCTCACACTCGTCCACGAGGCACTTTGCCGCCGCACCAGCCTGCGTCCCCGAGTACGGCGCCACGCACGTGCAGTTCCAGTCCCCAAGCGACTGCGCCGACAGGTCCGGGTCGTTGCACACCTGTCCCACGTCGGAACACGTCTTCGCGTGGAAGTCGCACTCGTTCGTCGAGCACTTGGCCGCCCCCGCAGTTGCTGTCCCAGTCGACGGCTGCCTGCACTCGCAACGCCAGTCCCCCTTCGTTGTTGTCGACGGGTCGACGCAGTCCTGTCCCGCACCCGTGCAGGTCGACGCGTGCGACGAGCACTCGTCCTCGACACACATCGCCGCACCTGCGACCTTCGACCCAGACGCGGGCGCAATGCACCTGCACTCCCATGTGTTCAGCCCAAGCACAGGGTCCTTGTTCTCGTCCACGCACGTCTGCCCCGCTGCCTTGCACACGTCCTTCGCGCACGTCGAACACGAGTCCACACACTCGTCGAGGATGCAGAACGCCGGCCCTGCAACCTTCAGCAGACCGTGGCTCGGCGGCGTGCACAGGCAGCGCCAGTCGTCGAGCTTCGTCATGTCCGGGTCTTCGCAGATCTGCCCACGGCTCTCGCAGACACCAGCCTTCACAGGGTCCTTGCACTCCCCTTCGTGCACGCACACAGCTGCCGCCGCCACCGCCTTCTGCGTCGCAGGGGGCTCGCAGTGGCACTCCCAGTCGTGCAGCACGTCCGCACTCTTGTTCGGGTCGACGCACGTCTGTCCGTGTCCCGTGCACACGTGGCCGTGGTTCGTGCACTCGTCCACAGTGCACGCCGCCACGCCTGCAATCGCCACCCCTGTCGCAGGCGTCAGGCAGTGGCACTCCCAGTCCCCAAGGCTTGTCCCCCCGTGGTTTGGGTCCACACACGACTGGTGTGCGGCCTGGCACACGTAGCCGTGTCCCACGCACTCGTCGACAGGGCACTCCGCCACAGACACCTTCGCAGTCACAGACGACGGCGCCGGGCACACACACTCCCAGTCGTTCTGGCTCCCAAACGCCGTGTTCGGGTCCACACAGGTCTGTCCCGCCTTCGTGCACAGGTCCTTCTCACACGTTGCGCACGTCGCCACACACTCGTCCAGCACACACGCCGCAGCAGCTGCCACAGCAGTTCCCGACGCCGGCGACTGGCATCTGCACTCCCAGTCGTTCAGACGGGTGCGGTCCACGTCGACACACTCCTGCGGCGGCGACGCACCCTCGCAGATGCGTCTCTTCTCCACACACTCGTCCACCTCGCACACAGCGGCCCCCATCATCTGCGTGCTCGACGACGGCGGCGCGCACAGGCACTCCCAGTTGTTGTCCACCTTGGTGTCGACGTCCAGACAGGTCTGGTTCGCCTTCTTGCACACATCCCCATGCAGCAGGCACTCGTCCTTCACACACTCTGCAGGTGCCCCCGTCTTCGTTCCGTGGCGCGGCGGCGGGCACACGCAGTCAAAGTCGTTCAGTGTGTCGAGGTGCGAGTCGTGGCACAGCTGCCCTTTGTCCACACACACAGACCCGTTCACCTTCCCGCCCAGCATGTCCGCACACTCGTCGGCACTGCACACCGCCAGCCCAGCCTTCACAAACTTCTCCTCAAACGGCGGCGGGCAGCGGCACTCCCAGTCCCCGGTCGACCCTGCCGCAGTGTTCTTGTCCTTGCACGTCTGCCCCTCCTTTGTGCACAGGTTCCCGCCTCCGGTGTCCGCACACGTCGGGCACGCCACAGCACACTCGTCAAGCACGCACAGCACAACGGGCTTCCCGACAGCCAGCCCAGTCCCCACCTTGCACTCGCAGTACCAGTCCCCGTCGTTGTGGATGTCCGGGTCCACGCAGGTCTGGTCCTGGCGGGTGCACACGTTCCCCTGGCCGTTGTCCTTGTCCGCACACCCGCTGCACTTCGTCGTGCACTCGTTCAGCGAACACTTCCCAACAGCCGCCTGTGCCGCCGACCCACTGTACGGTGCCGGGCACGAGCACTCCCAGGTTCCCTCCATCGCCTGGTTCGTGTCCACACACAGCTGGTCTGCCCCGCACACGCCCTTGTTCGCCGGTGCGCTGCACTCGTCGTACATGCACGACACCACCGCCCCCGCAGTCATCGTGTTCGTCGACGGCGGGACGCACTTGCACAGCCAGTCGCGCTTGTACTTCGGGTCCGTGTTCGGGTCCTCGCACAGCTGCCCCTTGTCTGAGCATGTCTTCATCGCACAGCTGTCGCAGGTCGCCACACACTCGTCCAAAACGCAGTTTGCGGGTGCCGTCGCCCCGGGCGTGCCCGTCGCAGGCAGCACACAGACACAGCGCCAGTCGTTCAGCTTGTTGTGGTCCGGGTCCTCACACGTCTGCCCATGCACCTTGCACAGAGGGGACGCAGAGGCAGTCTGCTTTGCACAACTCGGGCACACAGCTGTGCACTCGTCCAGCAGGCACTGTGCTGGCCCCTTCACCTTTGTGGCAGGCGTGAAGGGCGGGATGCAGTGGCACTCCCAGTCGTTCAGTGTTTTTGGGTTCGGGTCCACACAGTGCTGCCCAGCGTTGGAGCACACAAGGTTGTTCTTGCACTCCTCAGAAGGAAGGCACTCTGCAGGCTTTTGTGACCCGGGTGTGCCCAGGTCAGGTGCAATACATTCGCAGATCCAACTGTTCACCGTCGTCTTGTCCAGGTCACGGCAGGTCTGGCCAGAACGCATGCACACCTCCTCGTGTTTCTTGCACTCGTCCTCCTCACACGTTGCGTTCCCCATGAGCTTGATCCCGGTTGCAGGCGCGACACACTCGCACTGCCACGTGTTCGGCGCAGTCAGGTCAGGGTCGTAGCAGTGCTGCCCCAGCGCGCACACCTTCCCGTTGCACTCGTCCACCTCGCACGTCGAACGGTTCCCAATCGCCACCGTGTTCGACGGCGGCAGACACACACAACGCCAGTCGTTCATCGACGTCGGCGACTGGTCCGGGTCCTCGCAGGTCTGGTCCTTACACGTCCCCTTCGCGCACGTTGGGCATGTCGCCACGCACTCGTCCAGCAGACACTTCGCCACAGGGCCGCCGACAGCGGTACCCTTGCTCGGCGGCGGGCATGTGCACGACCAGTCGCTCAGGCTCGTTCCGGTCGTGTTCGGGTCAAGACAGGTCTGTCCAGCCTCTGCGCACACAGTGGTGCCGTTGTCGGTCGCACACGTCGGGCAGATCTCAATGCACTCGTTAATCTCGCACACCGCAACGCCCTGCACAGCCGTCTTCACAGGGCCCACAACACACTCGCACTGCCAGTTCTTCAGCGCACTCCGGTCCGCGTCAACACACTTCTGTCCAGCGTTCGTGCACACAGACCCGTGCGTCACGCACTCGTCCTCCTCACACACCGCAGGGCTCTGCAGACCCTTCGGCCCGCTCTTCGGGAGCACGCACTCACACCACCAGTCCTTCTCCGTCTTCTCGTCCGGGTCCACACACTTCTGCCCCACATCCGTGCACACGTTCGTCTGACCGTTCGGGACCCCGGGAATCGGAGCGCGCAACGGCCTGCCCCCGTCAGCCGGGACCTGGCCCGCAGACAGACAGAACTGCTTCGACGCCGCAAGGCAGTGCGGCTTGTTCTTGTTGTAGGCGTCCGCCGTGTCCACAAGGCACCACGACGACTTCTCGTGCAGCGGGTTGCAGCACCCGTCCGTGCACGGCTCCGTCTGCTTGAACTCAGTGCTCGTCCACCCACACGCGCACAGACACCCGTCCAGCGAGTACCGCGGGGTGTGCTTGCACTGCACAGCGTCCGACCGCTCCACACACTCGTCAAACCCGTCCCGACAATCCGCCACAGTCGTCGTCACCGCAGTCTTTGTGCTTGGCGGCGGGCACTTGCAGAGCCAGTCGTTCAGGTTCGTGTGTGTCGGCTGCGGGTCCTCGCAGAGCTGCCCTGCAGCCGTGCACACGTTCCCGGTTTTGTTGTCCCCCTTGTCGGCACACGTCGGGCACTTCACCGCACACTCGTCCAGCGAGCACGACGCCACCGCGTGCTGCGGCGCAGTGCCGTGTGCAGGCGCCACGCAGTGGCACTCCCAGTTCCCGAGCGACGTGATGTCCGTGTCCACACAGAGCTGGTGGCTGTCCGCGCACACCTTGTTTACCTCCTCCAGCGTGCACTCGTCCACCTCGCACACCGCCGCACCAGCAACCTGTGTCGAGTTCGACGGCGGCGGGCACACACACTCCCACGACCCCGCAGCCTTGTGGTCCGCATCCACACACGCCTGCCCGGCCTTCACACAGATCTGCTCCCGCGTCCTGCACTCGTCCTCCTCGCATTTCGCAAGAGCCGTCAGCGCCGTCCCCACCTTCGGGTCCACGCAGTGGCACTCCCAGTCGCTCACCGTTGTCAGGCTCTTCTCCACACACGTCTGCCCCTTCTCCTCGCAGAGGTTCTGCGCCCCCTTCGTCTTGCTCGCACACGTCGGGCACACAGCCTTGCACTCGTCCAGCTCGCACACTGCAGGTGCCGTTACCTTCGACCCGGTGTACGGTGTTCTGCACTTGCACTGCCAGTCCCCGAGGCTCAGGTGTCCCAGGCCCAGGTCCTCGCAGTCCTGTCCCGCCGCCTCGCACTTGTTCGCCGACGACGAGGTTGTCTGTGCACACGTCGGGCACACAGCCTTGCACTCGTTCAGCTGGCACACCGCAGGCACATGCTGTCCGGGTGTCCCCGTTGCAGGCGGAATGCACTCGCACACAACCTTCTGGTCGTGCTTCGTCGCCCCTGTCGAGCACGACTGCCCCGCAGCGTGGCAGATGTCCCCAAACGTCTCACAGTCGCCCGGCGGGTCCTTGCAGATTGCAGGCTTCCCGACCACCGGCGCCCCCACAAGCGTCTGCGGCGGCACACACTCGCACTTCCACGAGTCCGGCTTCTCCTTCTCCGGGTCCACACACGTCTGCCCCACAGACTGGCACGTCATGCTGTTCAGGCTGCACTCGTCAAACATGCAGTCCTTCGCAGCCGCCCCCACAAGCGACGCCGTGCTCGGTGGCGGGCACACACACTTCCAGTCCCCTGCGTTCTGCTGGTCCGGGTCCACACACGTCTGGCCCGCATCCTCGCACACCTTCTTCGTCGCCGCATCCGCACACTCGTCCACCGGCGGCGCAGGTGTCGGCACAGCGGTCGGTGCAATTGTCGGCGGTGCCGGTGTCGCGGGCACGTCTGTTGGCGGTGCCGGTGTTGGCGGCGCAGGCGTTGCTGGCGGCTGTGTTGGCGGTGCCGCTGTCGCCGGCACAGGTGTCGGCGGCGCAAGCGTTGCTGGTGCTGGCGTCGGCGGCGCCGGCGTCACCGGGGTCAGCGTGCACTCTTTCGCACCTGCGGTCCACATGCAGAGCGGGTTCGTGTCACACTTCTCCTTCGTGCACAGGTCGTAGCACTCCGACTTCTGGCAGGCGGTGTTCCACACACATCCAGAGTCCTTCACACAGGTCGGTTGGTCTTTCAGGTCTGCGCACGTCGCAAGCGTCTTCGCAATGATCTTCCCAAACGTGCTCGACTTCTCGCACAGCTGGTCCAGCACATCAATCTTCAGCTTGTCCATCTCCACGTTCATGAAGTGCTCGTCACGCGGGTCGCTGATCAGCGGCTTCAGCTTCGCCTCTGCGTTCTCGTCCGCAAACGTGTGTGCAGTGAAACGGCGCACAACCACACCGAACACAACAACGGACTCGTCGCGCAGCTTCTGCTGGCCCTCCAGCAGCGAGTCCTTGTAGCGGCGCTTCCAGGAGAAGTCCTTGCCGAAGAACTTCCCGCACCCGTTCGAGCACGCGTCTCCGTCGTAGTCCGTCAGCCCTCCGTCCGCAATGATCACAACAACGTGCTGCCTGTACGGCGGGCTCTGCGACGCAAGGAAGGTGTGGTCTGCCACGTCGTTCAGTGCGTCGTGCAGGTACGTCCACTGCGACTGGTAGTGTGCCTCGTGCCAGTCCAGGTCCCCAAACAGCTCGTCACGACGTCCCGAGAGCAGCCCGTCCGTGCAGGCACCAATGGCGCAGTTCGTCGGGTGGTCCTCGTCCGGGCGTGCGTCCGCCTTCGAGAACTGGATGAAGGTCACACGCATTCCGGGTGTGTTCTGCGGGATGGTTGCACCCACAGTGTGGTCGTCCCCCGTCAGCGGCACAGTCTTGACCCAGTCACGCATCATCTCAATCATCCCGTAGAAGCCGTGTGCGTGTGCACCAAACCTGCGCTGCATCGAACCAGACCCGTCAATGAGGAAGGCAATGTCCATGTCCGGGCACGCGTCAAAGTGCGGCGACGTGCACGCAGACTTCGCACCGGCGTGGTGCCAGGCACAGTCGGGGTCCTCCTGGCAGTCGCACCGTGCCCCGTGCTTCTCACATGTCTTCGGCACACACACCTTGGCAGCGTTGAACATGCACTTCGTGTCGTTGTTGCAGGGCACCTGTGTGTCCCACTTCGCACACTCCGTCTTCTTGCACTTCTCCGGCACCGTCGACGTGTTCATGTGGCACTTCGGGTTTGCGTCGCACTCCTTCTCGTTCGGAAGCTTCACACACTCGTCCTCGACGCACACGCCGTTCTTCCACTCACACACGTCGTCCTTCTCGCACACATCCTGGGTCGTGTGGATGCACTCCTTCGGCTTGCAGAAGCCCACCAGAGTGGCGGGAGGGCCTGTGGGGAGAACGCCACTTGCTGGTTTCCACTCGCAGTCCTTTTCGGCTTCACACCTGCCCTTGGCGTCGTGCAGACACTTCTGCACGGTGCAGGTGTCGTTCTTCGAGAAGAGGCAGACGTCCAGCTTGCAGTAGTCTGGGTCTGATGCTGGCGGTGTGCATGGTGTCGGCACTGTCACGTCCACATTGTGGCATGCGTCTGCCCCCTTCTTGTCCACACACGGGTTGTCGACACAGGCGTCCTTCCCCCACACAACGTCCCACAGACAGTTCTTGTCGTCCTTGCACTTGGCCAGGTCCTTCTCTCTGCAGGTCTCCTTCTCCGTGCACACGGAGTCTGTCGGCGACCACGTGCACGTGGGGTCCGTCTTGCAGGTCTTCTCCTCGCAGTTCACATAGCACTTCGAGTCGACACATTTGCTGGCCTCCCAGTTGCACCCCTTGTCCAGCTTGCAGGCCTGCTTGTTGTCAAACTGCTTGCACCCAGTCTCACGCTTCACCGCCTTCCCGAAGATGCTGTTCGGGTCGCACAGCGTTGTCAGCATCTTGCTCTGGATCTCGTCAAGCATCAGGTTCATGAAGTGCTCCGATGCGGGCGCCGTCACAAGCGGTGTCAGCTTCGTCTGCGCGTTGTCGTCCTGGAAGGTGTGCTTTGCGAACCGGCGGATCACCACCCCAAGCACGAGCACGTTCTCTGTGCGGAGCTTCTTCTGCGCAGCGTCGAGCGACGTTCTGTACGCAGGTTGCCAGCTTCTGTCGATGCAGCGCCTGTCGCCACACGCCCACTGGCAGCACGCGTCACCGTCGTAGTCCGTCAGCCCTCCGTCCGCAAAGATGATCACAACGTGGTCCCTCCACGACGGGCTCTGTGACGCAACGAACGTGTGGTCCGCAATGTCGTTCAGTGCATCGTGCAGGTACGTCCAGTGGCGCTGGTAGTTGTTCTCATGCCAGGTAATGTCCCCCTGAAGCTCGTCTCTGCGTCCCGAAAGCAGCCCGTCACTGCACTGCCCGACCTTGCACCCCATCGGGTGGTCCTCATCAGGACGGGCATTCGCCTTCGAGAACTGGATGAACGTCATGCGCAGGCCCTTCCCCTTTGAGGTGATGCTTGCACCCTTCGTGTGGTCGTCCCCCGTCAGCGGCACAGTCATCATCCAGTCACGCATGATCTCCATCAGCCCGTAGAAGCCGTGGTTGTGGCGTCCGAAGGAACGCGACATCGAACCAGACCCGTCCAGCACAAAGGCAATGTCGAGATCCGGGCACGTATCGTACGCAGTCGCAACACACTGTGCGCTCCCCTGTCCGTGGTGCCACTTGCAGTCTGCGTCCTTATCGCAGTCGCACTTCAAGTTGTGCTTCTCACAGGTCTTCGGGATGCACACATCAACCCCGTTGACATTCGCCCACATGCATTTCCCATCGGCGTCGCAAGGCTGCTTGGTGCCGTGCTTCGCACAGACGGTCTCCTTGCAGACCTGCGGGTCCTGCGTCAGGTCCATGTGGCACTTCGGGTCCTGGTCGCAGTCCTTCTCGTCTTTGTGCTTCGCACATTCGGTTTCAACACACTTCCCGCCGTCCCACTTGCACGCATCGTCCTTTATGCACAGCGCCTGGTCCGCTGTTGTGCAGCGCTTCTTGTCGCAGAAGCCGACAAGGGTGGATGTGGAGACAGGTGCGGGGGGTGCTGTTGCTGGCGGCACCCACTTGCAGAGGGGGTCCTTTTCGCAGCGTCCCTGTGTGTCCTCGAGGCACTCCTTCACTTCGCATTTGTCGCCGGGTGCTGCAACGTGGCACACGTCCAGCTTGCAGAAGTCCGGGTCACCCGCAGGCGGCGAGCACGGGTCGGGGATGGTTGCGCCCACCGCAGCGCATGTGTCCTTCTTCACATCCACACACGGGTTGTCGACACAGCCATCCTTCCCCCACACCGGATCCCACAGACAGGTCGCGTCCGCCTTGCAGTCCACTGCAGTCTTCGCCACACAGCCAGGGTCCTCCACACACATCTTCCCCGTCCACGCGCACTTCACAGGCGCGTTTGCCTTGCACACAGCCTCAGAGCAGTGCTGGTAGCACGTCGAATCAGCACACACCTTGTTGTCCCAGTGGCATGCATGGTCGGCCTTGCAGTCCGCCTCCAGCAGGTTTCCCGCACACCCGGGCCCCTTTGTCACAAGGGCCTTCCCAAACTTGCTGTTCGGGTCGCACAGTTGCGTAAGAACAGCAGTCGGGATCTCGTCAAGCATCAGGTTCATGAAGTGCTCGTCCTTCGGCTCCGTGACGAGTGGTGTCAGCTTCGCCTCGGCGTTGTCGTCCTGGAAGGTGTGCTGCGAGAACCGGCGCATCACAATACCAAACACAGTGACCGCCTCCTTGCGCAGCTTCTCCTGCGCAGTGTCGAGGGTCGTCTTGTAGGCAGGTTTCCACGACCCGTCGCGGCACTGTCCGTTGCAGGCTCCACCGCAGCACGCGTCTCCGTCGTAGTCCGTCAGCCCGCCGTCCGCAATGATGATCACAACGTGGTCCCTCCACGTTGGGCTGTTTGCTGGGAGGAACGTCGTGTCCGCCACGTCCAGCAGTGCGTCGTGCAGGTACGTCCACTGTGCCTGGTAGTTGTTCTCATGCCAGGTGATGTCCCCCTGGAGCTCGTCTCTGCGTCCCGAAAGCAGCCCGTTCGTGCAGGCACCAATGGCACAGTTCGTCGGGTGGTCCTCTTCAGGACGGGCATTCGCCTTCGAGAACTGGACAAAGGTGATACGGAACCCGGTGTCGCGCTTCGCCCCGGCACCCACAGTGTGGTCGTCCCCCGTCAGCGGCACAGTCATCATCCAGTCGCGCATGATCTCCATCAGCCCGTAGAAGCCGTGGCTGTGGCGTCCGAAGGAGCGTCTCATGGAGCCAGACCCGTCCAGCACAAAGGCAATGTCCAGGTCCGGGCAGTTGCTGTAGCGTGGTGAGGCGCAGAAGGAGCCTTTGGGGCCATGGTGCCAGGCACAGTCAGGGTCCTGGTCGCAGGGGCACTTGGCAGCGTGCTTGTCACACCTCTTCGGGATGCACACGTCTGCCCCGCCCATGTGTGCGGCCATGCACTTCGTGTCCGCATCACAGGTGCTGTTTGTCGCGTGCTTCGCACAGTCCGTCTCCTTGCAGACCTGCGGGTCCTGCGTCAGGTCCATGTGGCACTTCGGGTCCTGGTCGCAGTCCTTCTCGTCTCTGTGCTTCGCACATTCGGTTTCAACACACTTCCCGCCGTCCCACTTGCACGCATCGTCCTTTGTGCACAGCGCCTGGTCCGCTGTTGTGCAGCGCTTCTTGTCGCAGAAGCCGACAAGGGTGGATGTGGGGCCGGCAGGGAGGGTTGCTGGCGGCACCCATGCGCAGGTGGGGTCCTTTGTCTCGCAGCGGCCCTTTGTGTCCTCAAGACACTTGGTGATCTCGCATTTCTTGTCCTTTGTGTAGGTACAGGTCTGCAGGTCGCAGTAGTCTGGGTCACCTGCGGGTGCCACACAGGCAGGCATGGGCTGCACGTGTGCGTCGCACGCGACCTGCCCTGCCACCTTCACACACGGGTTGTCAACACAGCCGTTCTTCGCCCACACTGGATCCCACACACAGTTTGTGTTCCCCTTGCACGCGACATCGGTCTTCAGGTCCTTGCAGCCCGGGGGCTTCAGGTCGCATCTGTCACCTGCCCAGGCACACGCAGTGTTCGCAGCGCACTTCGCTGCATCGCACAACGCAAAGCACACAGACTCCCCACAGCTGCCCAACGCCGCGTCCCACTGGCACGTCGCGTCCTTCTTACAGGTGTCCTGTGTCGTCTTCGCAGGGCA
The DNA here is from genome assembly GCA_964035575.1 of Rhynchopus sp. YZ270_cl-10. NCBI lineage: Eukaryota > Euglenozoa > Diplonemea > Diplonemida > Diplonemidae > Rhynchopus > Rhynchopus sp. YZ270_cl-10. Next base: position 1,111,104 of record OZ037909.1, on the reverse strand, counting down.
CGCGCTGGCCGCAGCGGGCTTCGCAAGGGCCTTCCCAAACTTGCTGTTCGGGTCGCACAGTTTCGTCAGAACAGCAGTCGGGATCTCGTCAAGCATCAGGTTCATGAAGTGCTCGTCCGTGGGCGCCGTCACAAGCGGTGTCAGCTTCGCCTGCGCGTTGTCGTCCTGGAAGGTGTGCTTTGCGAACCGGCGCATCACAATACCAAACACAGTGACCGCCTCCTTGCGCAGCTTCTCCTGCGCAGTGCTCAGGCTCGTCTTGTAGGCAGGTCTCCAGTAGGGGTCGATGCAGCGCCTGTCGCCACACGCCCACGGGCAGCACGCGTCTCCGTCGTTGTCTGTGATACCTCCGTCCGCAATGATGATCACAACGTGGTCCCTCCACGTTGGGCTCTGTGCCGCAGTGAACGTGTTGTCTGCCACGTCGTTCAGTGCGTCGTGCAGGTACGTCCACTGCGACTGGTAGTTGTTCTCATGCCACGTAATGTCCCCGTTCAGCTCGTCTCTCCGTCCTGACAGGTGTCCGTCCGTACAGGCACCAACCGCACAGTTCGTCGGGTGGTCCTCATCAGGACGGGCATTCGCCTTCGAGAACTGGATGAAGGTGATACGGAACCCCTTCCCCTTCGAGTCGATGCTTGCACCCTTCGTGTGGTCGTCCCCCGTCAGCGGCACAGTCTTCATCCAGTCACGCATGATCTCCATCAGCCCGTAGAAGCCGTGGTTGTGGCGTCCGAAGGAACGCGACATCGAACCAGACCCGTCCAGCACAAAGGCAATGTCGAGATCCGGGCACGCGTCGTACAGAGGGTCCACACAGTAGCTCCCCGTGGCTCCGATGTGCCACTTGCAGTCCGGGTCGTCTGTGCAGGCACACCTTTGGGGTGGCGTGTTGTGCTTTTCACAGGTCTTTGGCACACACACCTTCGACGCATCCCACATGCACGCCTTGTCGAGGTGGCAGTTCGCAGCAGACGTCACCGCACTGCACGCCGTTGCCTTGCACAGCCCTGCACCCACGTCGTAGTGGCAGCTCAGGTCGTGGTCGCAGTCCTTCTCGTCCGCATGGTGCGCGCAGTTTGTCATCGCACACTTGCTCCCACTCCACGCACACCCGTTCTGCGCCGCACACGCAGCCTGCCCTGCCAGACCCACACAGTGGTCCTCCATGCAGTACGCCAACTGCTGTGCCTTTGGCAGCTTTGCGACGTCTGCGTCTGTCATGCCAGCCGGTGCAGCCCATGTGCAGTGCCCGGCGCCTGCAAGGCACGAAGCCTTGTCAAAGTGCATGCAGTGCTGAACGTGGCAGCTCGGCGTCGCCAGGCTGTCGTATGTGCAGGCATCGATCGTGCAGAAGTCGTCATTCCCCGGAGTGTTCTGGCAGGGAACAGGCATCGTCACTGCAGACGCACCACACGCAGTCTGCCCCAACTGCAGCCTGCAGGGGTCCTCCGCACAAAGGTTCGGGTACCACGCAGGGTTCCACAGACACGCAACATCTGCACTGCACAGTGCCTGCGTCGCATGATCGCACACAGCCTGGCATTGCACCACTGCTGCTATCAATAACGCACCTCGTGCGAGCGACCCCATTATGAAGGAACAACAAGTCTTACTCTCTCTCTCTCTCTCTCTTTTTGAAGTCTCTTCTTGAGTCGTAAGTCGAGGGGTGTGTATTCACTGTGGAGATGGATGAGGAAGAGGGGGGGGTGTGAAGAGAACGTGACCTAACGGCCTCAGAAGATGCGACAGCTATTAGAAAGCAACCCAACGACGTACCGGATCCTGCATCCTGTGTGCAATCTCCTCCCTCGTTCATACATCCAGAAAATCACTACAAAACGGCGGGTGAAGGTCACCTGAGCAAAAAGAGGGATGGTTTTGTTTGTTTGTTTTCTTCCTTTTCTCTAGGAGGGGTTTGTTTTCTCTGTGGGTTTGTTTTGCAACTCTAATTATAAAGCGAGGGAAGGGGTGTCGCGGTACTATGGTATCGAACCGACATGCATGGCTGACATCCGGTACTGAACAATGCACAATAAAGTAAAAAGAAAAGTTGAAAGCGGCAAACGCCTCACCGTTCATAGGAACGGACGCAGTCAACTGATTAAAATAAAAGAAGAAAGTTTATAAGATCCTAAGCCTCTCGTGATTAGTCACCTAAAATATAAAATAATATATTTGCAAGATGAATGACCCTCGAATGCGTACCTCTTTAAAAGGAGAGAAAAGTTTGTAAAAGATAGTCCCAAGCCCTCTGCTTGGCCATCTATGTCTAAAAAAGAACGAAACAATACAACAATCGGAACACTACAACAACAGAACAATCTAAATGATGTTTTCCCCAAGAAGACCCCCAGTTTTGTCTTTTATTTTACGTTTTTTTGCTGATAACCTGAAAACAGTCAGCCACGAGGGTCAAAGTAGGCACGACACCGTCACCAAGAGGAGAGAAAACACCGCACCACAATATTTTTATTTCCCAGGGTTTCCACACACACACACACCTTTTCCATTTCCTTCCCTGAGAACGCCCTGCACAAGAGAGAGAGAGAGAGAGAGTTCGTGGCAGTTCTTTCTTCTCTCCACAGACCAAATACCATCCCTCAGAGGGGGTGCTTCGCAGACCCCCAATTTTTTTTTATTGACCCTTGAAATACAAAGCCCTCAAAAGATGGGCTGTTTTCTCTCTTCCTCCTCCTCCTCCTCTTCCTCCTCCCCCCTTCCCCCTACCGCTTCCACTCCGGCAGTGCCCGCTTGAAGAGTCGTACTGGAGGTGACACGGTGCGTCCTCTGCTTGGGGATCGCGTTGCGCTTCTTGTACGTCTTCTGGCTGCGGGGCTGTGGCTGCTGCCACTGCGCTGTGGGCCCTGACGTCTTGCGGACAACACAGCACTGCCTCCTGCTCCTCCTCCACTTCCCCCACCTCCTCCACCGGGGGACAGCGTAGCGTAGTACTCTTCCTTCACCTTCGCCACCTCACCACGTTGTGCCCAGGTGTGTTCACGTTTCCGCATCTTCGCGGCTTCTACCCTTGCGACCACTTGCTCATCTAGCTTGCTCAATAGATTTGCCTCAAATGGTGTCAAATGCCCTGCTGGAGGTACGTCTAACTCTAACGACGGATCTCCTACCGCCGTGCGTGGGTGTCTTGCTAAGCCGGAGGCAACCTTTTCACGTTCCGTGAGGCGGTTGGAGAGGGTGGCCTTTGTGGCGTCTCGGAGTAGGGCGGCATCGCGTTCGAGGTGGACACTTTTTTCGACAAGCTTTGCGACAGCGGGGGAGTGGCGTGCGGTTGGCATGGTGGTGTTGCTGTGCGCTGCGACGTACCCTTTGCGGAGTTTTGCCGCATTGGAGTAAAGGCATCTGGCGGCGCTGGAGATATCAATCAAATCTTTGGTTAGCGCGTTTCTTGATGCAAGCACGTAGGCCGCATACCGCAGTCTCTCCGGCAAAGCATGGACCCCCACCCACTCCCCTCGAATCCCTTGGAGATGTTGATGCAGCATCCCCACCACCCCACCCCCCAAACCTTTCAATAACACCTCCAGGTCGTGTACAGTATACCCTGCCGCGGTTGCACCGCATATTCCCTTAAATCGTTGCAACACTGCGGCATTCAAACACAACGCTTCTTCCAAATACAATGACAACTCTGCAGCGCTCATTTCCTCCAAAATTGGTGCATAAAGCGGGAGGGATTGCTGGGGAGCGCTCTGCAGCTGCTTCGGAGGCGAATAACTACGGAGAGGGGTTGGCTCCCTTTCGACCACAACCTGCTTCGGAGGAGACGGGGAGTGCACCCTTAAACTCCCCTCAGGGACCTTCGCTGGGATGACGGCAGCTTCGACCACCGCATTGCTCGTATGCAAAGCATGCGGAGATGGGGTGGTACTGCTTACAGCAGAGGTGCTCACACCCTCCCGGGGAGGAGGTGCGATATGAGGGCTCGCACGCCCTGTTGTGCTTCCATTGTAGGCCGCAGGGGCTCCCTCTAGCAGCCCTCTGTATGATAGCGTTTCCTCTTCTTCTGCAAGATTCGCAATGTGGATTGGGGCTTCTTCGGTTATTTTGGGCATTTTTCTGCCTGGTGCACCACCTCCTCCACCTCCACCTCCGCTGATAGATTTAACCGGGGCCTGCATAGGAGGGGGTGGTGTGCTATGTAGGGTGGTTGGAGGTGGTGAGTTGCTGGGAGGTAGTCTTAGCCGTTCGGTCACTTCTGCTGTGTTGAGGCTGAGGAGATCTAATGATTCATTCGTTTCGACAAGACATCCATCGTCCTCACGGCTGACAACCGTACAAGGCGTCCATACACCGTGAATAGAAACCTCTGCTTGCATCCCTTCTGGAAAGCTTTGCTCGAAGACCTTTGAGCGGGGTGGAGGGGATGGGGAGTGTTTGCGTGTAGGGTTGGTGTTGTCCGGCTCAATCGTCGTGGAGGAGCTGGCAACCGTTGTGGTACGGAAATCCGCAGGCCGCAGACTCACCAACATTCCATCAATCTCCGCAACACATGCCGTCCCCGCATCCTCCCCAGGTACCGCCAGTACCACCCCTACTGCTCCAACCGGAATCGCCACCCCACCTTCCGTTGTCACCTCTACAACCGTCTCTAAGGCTTCACCATTGGTAAGCTTCATATATGGCCGTACATTGTGTGGTACATCAGATATGGTTGTGGTCTTCCCACTACTGAATCTGACCGACATATGGTCGGCACCATGCGATAAGAGCACCTTAGCGATGGCCCACCGCGGTTCATCGTCGCCCTCCTCCGTTGATGCAACCGAATTAGGTGACACTGAGGCACGCCGTTCTCCCTCATTCACCTTTTCTCTGATCCATACAAAATCGTCGGGGTGGTACCCATCACGCCGTGGAGAGGACGGGGAGGCACTGCGTTTGTGCGCATTGATCTCTTTGGTGCGCAAATCATACGCAGTGGGGCCGTCGTTGTCTGCAAGAAACGATGCCATCTGAGGGGCCTCCTTATGGGCAGGTGGTGGCGGGGTGGGCGGAGTCGCATGAACCGGCGCAGCACCCTGCAACGGAAGCACCTCCACCTCCTCCTCCACAGGGACCGTCCAGAGGGGGAGCGGCGGAGGGTGTGTCGTGCCCTGCGGAGCAGCCTCCTTCCTCTCATCCTTGTCGGAGGTGGCGGACATTGGAGAGAGCGGCGTGATGGACCCTTCGTCATCCCGGTCCACACTCTCCCCTAACAGACCCTTTTCGCGTACGGATTCGTCGTTCGAGATTTTGAAAGGGTATGGCGAGTTTGATCGTGTAGGTGACGCAGAAGAGGTAGGGCGTTCGCGCGATATGCTCCGTTTGCGGTAGCTGGCGTGAAGGACGTCACGTCTCTTGAGGAGGGGGAGGGGTGGTCCGGCGACCCATCCGTCGGGTTTGCGTAGGGTAACGTTCTTGCGGATGTTCGCAGAAGGGGTCAACGCGGTGACGGTGAGCGTCTTCTCGCCGTGGTGTAGTGTTTTGTAAACAATGCAAATAATGTGTTTAAGCTGCTCCTGCTGTGCGAGGGTAAGGGAGAGAAGTACATCATGGCCACCTTCTTTGTATCGATCTACTACGATGCCAAGCCAGTGGTCCGGTGATACAACCAATTCCTTGATGTGTTCTATGGCAATGTGTCGGGTAACCTGCGCATCAGATGTGCAGATCAACACAGAGTTGTGTGTCACCATCGCTACTCTAGTCTGCGGGAGAACGCGGTACGCCATCTTCCGGACTACCTCAAAGAAATAAACAACCTTCGCAGTCTCCCCGCGGAAGATGTGTGCAAAGTTCTGCTTCACCGCCTCCCTAGCGTTCATCGTGCGCCACATGATGTACGGCAGGTTTGTGTCGGAGTTCACCGTCGCAACCGTCTTTACCTCTGCGCTCGGCGACGCTGTCGGGCTGGAGCCGTTCATTGTGTACGGCAAAGAGTTGAGGGGTGTGTAGGGGGTCAATAGGTGCACTGCTGCACCCCCGCTCCCTGGTTGAGGTGGCGTGTTGGGGAAAGGAGGGTGGTGACGGTGGTGGTGGTGGGGTTGGTAAAAGAGACAAGGTGGTTCGTTGAGTAATGGGTGTATTCTCTCGCAAAGTTTTTTTATGGTGCGATAAGAAGGTGTGGGACACACTTGAACAGCCTTTTGACATCTCTTGCAAAACACATGGTCGCAAAAAATGCTCCAAAATAAAAGTTGTGGCATCCCCCTTAACCTCGCATTTGCTTTAGTCATGCTGTATAAAACCTTCACATCAACAGTAACAAGGAAACAAAATTACCTTGGGCCCACTATTCGACAAGAACACTTGGCATAAAGATGCCTATTGCAAAACAGGGTGAGACATAGTGTTTATATGCAGTCATGGGAGCAGGGCACGCAAAGGGGAGGGTCAGAGTCAACCCTCTCCCTCCCCTCCCCTTCCCCGAGGCACGAAAAGCCTTGAAAGGCTACATAAAGAACGTTCGTAAGATGACTCAGCTTCATATGTGCTTTCCGTCACCTTTTTTTTGTAAATGGTAGTGCGCCTGGGTTTGTTGTGCGTGCAGTTCCCTTCATGTTTCCCTGCATGCCAGCGCACCCCTAAAGTCTCTTCTAAACTTTTACATTGCGTGGTCGTTGCAATGTGCAGTCCCTGCGCTATCGGTTTCCCTCTTGGCTGCTTCGCATCTGGTGGGACTGTGGAGAGGAGAGCCGAGCAGCACACAGCAGTGTGCTCCATCACACCAATCCCCCCTTTCATGTTTGAAGCAGAACGCTTTCGATCGCGGCAGGCAGCTCACTCAGGTTGTTCACAACCGGCACTGTGTCGGGTTTATCCGCAAACTCTGTAATGGGGTTGAAACGTTAAAACATAACTATTTTTTCCACAAAATACTGAAGTTTGCACCCCAAAGACCGAAAAAACTAAAGTGAAGCAAAGTATCCTCCCCCGAGAACTTTTATTTCTCTCAACCTTGAAACCACAAAAAACACACCTTTTCTTCCAAGAACGTTGACCCAAATCGCCTTCATGCCTAAGGCGAGGGCAGGTCTGATGTCATTTACTGGGTCGTCACCAATCATGATCACTTGGTCAGGCGGAGTGTCGAAGTGGGCGAGGACAGACTCGAACATAGAGGGGTGGGGTTTTGGGATGTGCCCGTGTGTTGGTGATGTGTGATAGGAGAAGTATTGTGCGACACCTGCTGCGTTGAGGCAGGCTGTGCCGTTGGTGAGCACACTGAGGGTGTGGCGTGCACTGAGCTCGGTGAGGACACGCTCTCCGTGGTCGAACAGTGTTGTGCAGGAGCTTCGGAGGAGACGGAACTGCAGCACCGCGTCGTCCACATGCTTGTCCACTTCCTCCTCACACACCTCACCTAGGGTCAGCGCATTGCGCACAATATGCCCCCGGATCGCATCGAAATCGCAGAGCTTGACCAACTCCGGATACCCCCGGAACACCTCCTCCCGCACAGCCTCGTACTTCTCAGAGCACGCAAGGTGTGCAGTGGCCCCAGGGTTGGGGAAGCGCTCCTGCAGCCATTTCAGCGTGCCGGTCTCGGCACCTTGGATTGCAGGGACGACATCCCAGATAGTGTCATCCAAATCAAAACAGAGGAGCGACCCCTTTGGGATGGGAGGCATGGGAAGGGGTTCTGAAGGGGTGAAGGAGGGGGGTTTTGAAGCAGGAGGGGGGGAAAGGAGAAGAATTTGTAAGATGAGTGATGCCTCTCATGTACACACATCGTAGCTTCGTAGGAGAGTAAGAAGAGTAAGAAGAGGTGTGCAAAGTGGAAGGGGAAAAAAATGCCCTTTTTTGAAATATAGACAAAAGCGCTGAGGTGAAGATGGATGGGGGAGAGGAGGAGGAGGAGGGAGGGGAAATGCACTTTATCCATTTTGTTGCTGCTTTCCTTTTTCGTTGTATTTTCTTTTAGGCCAAGCAATGAGAGATCTTGGTCTGACCAAATAAAAAAATGGGATTTTCTTGATTTTTTCAACCATATTTCTGTTTTGGAATTTATTTTTCTCCTGAATTTTTTTTTTTTTTTTCGTTTTTTGAAGGGAGTAGGACTAACCTCCCTTTGTTATCTCATACGTTTCAGAGACGGTGTGGAATCACACAAAAATAAAGAAGTTTTTTTTTTTTTGACAAATTGTTGGAGTAGTGTAGTTGCCTCGGTTGTGTTGCCACAGTTTTGTGCAAATCTCCACTATGTTTTTTTTTTTTTGTACTTGTACACACATCAACGCTTTTGCGGACACAGTACTAGCGTAAAGATAAAGGATGACGAGGGGAGAGGGGAGGGTCGTAAACTATCAGGAAAAGGTACGCAGAGGGGGTTCTTTTTGGTAAGATTTGACTCGGATTTTTTTGGTGCTTTGTCGATCTTGAAGTAAATACCGTATCGGTAACATCAGGCACTTCCGACTGACCCACGATGCCAGCCATCCGGATAAGAATCACTAAAAAATAATAGGGAAAGGGGGAAAGGGGGAAAGGGGGAAAGGGGGAAAGGGGGAAAGGGGGAAAGGGGGAAAGGGGGAAAGGGGGAAAGGGGGAAAGGGGGAAAGGGGAAAGGGGGAAAGGGGGAAAGGGGGAAAGGGGGAAAGGGGGAAAGGGGGAAAGGGGGAAAGGGGGAAAGGGGGAAAGGGGGAAAGGGGGAAAGGGGAAAGGGGGAAAGGGGGAAAGGGGGAAAGGGGGAAAGGGGGAAAGGGGGAAAGGGGGAAAGGGGGAAAGGGGGAAAGGGGGAAAGGGGGAAAGGGGGAAAGGGGGAAAGGGGGAAAGGGGGAAAGGGGGAAAGGGGGAAAGGGGGAAAGGGGGAAAGGGGGAAAGGGGGAAAGGGGGAAAGGGGGAAAGGGGGAAAGGGGGAAAGGGGGAAAGGGGGAAAGGGGGAAAGGGGGAAAGGGGGAAAGGGGGAAAGGGGGAAAGGGGGAAAGGGGGAAAGGGGGAAAGGGGGAAAGGGGGAAAGGGGGAAAGGGGGAAAGGGGAAAGAATGCTGCCCAATCGGGAATACACAGTGTGTCTATTATCTTCCCCAGCGAGGTGCGTCTCTGACTGGGGGGTAAGGGGGGGAGAGGAGTTGCTGTGATGGTACCTGCAGTGATGCAGGTCCTGGGTGTCGCGTCTTTTTCTTGAAATCTTGGTTGTAGTGTAGACACTGAGCATTTGCTACACAATATATGCAGCCCGAAGGCATTTTTTTTTTTTGTACTAAGATGGTACAAAAACTGCAACGACCTCAACCCATATAGAAAATCACTTTTGGTACCCCCAGAAATAAAAAAAAGTACTACGTGTGCAACAACTACGCACTAAGTACGCAAGAAGTACGCAACAAATGGGGTCCGGAGCACCAACTTTGCATTTTATTTGAATCCGTTTTATTTTATTTTTCGAAAAATCATTATTGAGGTGATCCAGCGCACACTTTTCCACACGTTTTCACACCGTGAAAACGTGTGAAAACAAGTGAAAACGTGTGAAACCAAGGTGAAAATGTGTGAAATCAAGTGAAAACGTGTGAAACCAAGGTGAAAATGTGTGAAATCAAGTGAAAATATGTGAAACCAAGTGAAAATGTGTGAAACCATGTGAAACAATGTGAAAATGTGTGAAAATGTGTGAAACCAAGTGAAAATGTGTGAAACCATGTGAAAACACCAAGTTTTTTTTTTGGAGGAATCCACTCAGAGTGCGTGAAGCAGTTTTTTTTTCACTTTCGTACACACTTTTTCACACCGTGAAACCATGTGAAAATGTGTGAAACCAAGTGAAAATGTGTGAAACCATGTGAAACCATGTGAAAATGTGTGAAAATGTGTGAAACCAAGTGAAAATGTGTGAAAAAGCGTGAGACTGGATCACCTCAATTATTTCGTTCTTTTCCTTTTATCGCATAGTTTTTCGGGAAGAGAGAGATTTACGTGAAGCGGTTTTCACGGAAAACGGTTTTTTTTTTCTTTTCTTTTTGCAGCAACAACAACACAATAAAAAAATAAAACACAAGGGGGTGTATGGGAGGAGGGTAACTGGCTATGCGTTAAATATTTTGGACAACATGATTTGTGAGAAAACCCCTAAATCGAAGAGGAAAGAAAAAGTTTGACTCGAAGAGGGGAAGAAAAGAAAAGAAAAGAAAAAAGGCAATATGAAGTACAGTCTGCCACCTGATTTTTACCGCGAAAAGGCGCGTAAAGGCCCGAAAAGGCCCGTACAGGCCAGAAAAGGCCAAACCCCACCCATTTTTCCCAGCCTTTACGCGCTGTACGCGCCTATACGCGGGGTAAAAATCAGGTGGGTCTGTCAAATTTCCAAAAAAGAAAAAAGCTAGTGGGGGGCGATGCCCTCGCAGTTTGGGCAGGCGAGACAGCACTGATACGAACCTAAGCCTCACGCACTTCGTCATTTTCAAAAGCACACAGGGTAAGGTGTCAGTCACAACCCTTTTTGGAAATTTTTTTTTTTTGAGTTCGGAACAAATTTGGAAGACACGAAAAAATGGGGAAGGGGAACAAAGAGAGACAAAAACAGCAACGTACCCCTACAAGCCACCACTTTTTTTTTGAAAAAAAAAAACACTTGGTTGCACAAGACTAATTGAAGGTGTTCGCTTATTTTTGCAGACCAAGTGCCAGACATTGAGGTGTTCGTTGTTGTTTTTTTGTAGTTTCGACAATCACCTGTACGAGGACGGGTTCTGTACACAAAGTCGCCCGAAGGCTAATGACTTTTTGAAAATCTGATAACGGTCAGACACCACGCAAACGGTCTGCACATATTTTGTCTGTATCATTGCGCAAACATCCAACGAAAACGGATGTGTTTTCCACTGCGCAACCACTTCTTTTATAAAATTTAAATACTCTGGAATTCACTCGGAAGTGAATTGTTGGAAAATATTAAAAAAATCCTAGACACCTAAGCACGAAGCACGAAACACAGTGAGAAAAAAAAATACAAGAAATGCGTAATAGTGACGGGGATGGGGGGGAGAGTAAGGGACACTTAAAGCAGAGGGCAAGAACGGTAACCTTTTTTTCATTTTTCCCAAAAAAAAAATTTTTTTTTGGTGTTGGGTAATCAAACAGACAGGTTCTGAACAAACGAATGCTTTTCACCCAAAGGGGTACCTCCCCCGGTGAAGGGGAAGGGGGAGGCACGGCGGTGAAGTGAATGACCTGACCTCGTGGTTTTTTACTCTATGTTTTTACTGTTGTAAGCCAATGGTAAAACCACAAAAGTAAAACCACAAGTCAGGTCATTTAATTCACCATCGTGTGGGTGCATGTGACAGAAGCGGCGCACCTCTGCTAACAGAGGTGGAGAGACGAAAGGGAGGAATTATCTGAGAAAAAATAATAAAAAAAAAAGTAAGTGAAGTGTACAGGACGGGAAATAATCAGAAGGGAGGAGTGGGGGAAAAAATAATAATAAAAAAAAAAGGGAAAGATAGACTAGACCGTTGTGTGTGCACCTCAAAAGAGCGGTTCCAACAAGGTTCCGCTCATTTTTTTTAATACACAAACGCTGTACATAATCTTATGAAGAAAAAAAAAATCTCTCATCTTGAAGACCAAGTGGCCCACTGTACTGCCTCCTTCGTATCCTTTCCATTGAAGAAGAGAAAGTGAAGTTATCGATGCAGGCACCTCCTCTGCTGACCCACGATGCCAGCTGGATGAAAAAGCACAAAGTACCCTGCGGCCAACAACAGAGAAAAAATGCCTTCTCGTGTACACGCATCGAAAGAAAAGCATGAGAACATAAAACTTAAAGAATGAATATGTCTCACGTACAGACACATTACCTAAACCCCCCCAATATTTTATCACGCATACAACAAAAAAACCCCTTTTACCAAGACAGGGCTGTCGAGGCAAAAGGTCGGCCCCCTTTTTTCCTTTTGAATAAAATCAAAAGTGAATATTTTGTGCACAAATATTTTTTTTTGGAATTTTTTACCAATTTTTTACCCCACTTTGCAAATTTCCAACAAAACAGTACAAAAAAGTAAAACTAAATCAAAAATAATCACACCCCCGAATCATCCCCCCGAACAGAACTAGGCTAGGCACAAATTTGTGAAAGTACAAACACCTCACCGGCACACCCAGAGGGACACAGGCACTGGAGAAAAAAGAAAAAAGAAAAAACTGGTAGGACGAAAGCCTCTGCTGCTCAGCCACCCTATACCTATACCAAAGGATCTTCACATAAAACCCAGTGAGGTACAAATTACGCATTTACCACTAGGTATGGCTTGGGTGAAGAAAAAAATGGTAGTTGTTGATGCAGGCACCTCCGACTGACCGACCCACTGTACGATGCCAGCCATCTGGATGAAAACACACAAACAAAAAAACAAAAACAAAGGGCTAGAACGTAGCCCATAAAACATTTGGTGAGAAGATGATGAACGCTCTCTGCGATACGCCACCCCCGTTGAAGGTCGCTATGTCAGGTGCCCACCCTACGTAAACTAATCTGAGATACACACGCCTCACAAAGACCGCAACCCGAAGGAGTGATACTTAAATGAGGACATGAGCAACAACAGACCGCACAATGGAGTGCATGCGTATGTTTGAAATGGGTTTTTTGCTCCTAATTTGTGGAACACTTTTGCCCCCACGAGAAAGTGTGTATTTTGTGTAACGATGAGAAATTAGCCACCGCGGAAAGAAAAAAAATAAAATAAAAAACGTGCAAACCGAATTTGTGGATCCAAAAAAAGCGCCACCTCTACAACCCTTAGTTGCTGCTGCAGACGAACGAGAGAGGGGGAAATATTTTTTCCTGTCATATGAGGCAGGGAACCATCGCGAACGGGGAGTGAAGAAGGGGAGAGGACATGGTCGAATACACCCACATCCCAAACTCCCTTTTTTTTCCAAAGACAAAAAAAAAAATAAAAACAGAAAGGCGGCTTTGAACGATTTGAATGTCTCGCTATGCACCTACTGAAAATGAGGCTGGAAAGTTGCAAAAAAAAAAGGGGGGGGAACACACACCTCTACGAGAGGCATCGAAATGTGGGGAGTAAACACAGTAAAAGAGGAATTTTGAATGATGAATATGCTTTGATGGTTACACAATAGCCACACACACAAAAAAACCCGCATCAAACAGTAAAATCATTTTCTTTTTTTTGCATGCCGACCCTCTCAACCCTGATCTATGTACTTCGCCATCACAACTCCTTGGACTCAGCACACATCTTTCCCCAAGGCCTCAATCTCCTCCAACAGCTCATACTCTATGGGACTGTGGAAGCACTGTGATGTATATGTCGCAAGCAACTCACCTACGGTGACTGCCTGCGCCTCCGATACTTGCGCAGACAACGTCAGATGCGCTCTGTGTTGATATAGGTGTTTTTTGCACAAAACGATGATCCATGACAGCATCAAAAATACCCCAAAAAAAACAACAAACAGGTTTGTACACACAGGTGGATTGGATCACTGTATCTTAGTATTTTTTGTTTCTGACCGATGTCGATCGGTAATACAATAGCATACCTTGCCCGCCACATGAAGATCGACCGTTTCATGCCAAGCCGTGCACATAGCTCGATGCACAGCTCAAACGACGGCTTCGCGGTAGCCGGGCTCTTCAGCGCACACCGTGCACCCTCATAGAACACTGCGACAGGCTCGAACACTGGGTACCACGCGCCCACCTTTTGCATCATCTTGACACACCGCTGCAACAGCTCCCCGGACGCACCTGCTACACTTCCTGTACCTTGCGAGCTTGTTTTGTTCTTATCCACGGAACCTAGGTCCGGCGAACTGGGCAACCCTGTGCTCTTTGTTGAATCCTTCTTAATAAAGGTCAAGATCCTATCCATGACTGACATCAACGCCAAGGCAAAGTGTGGTGTCGGAATTGCAAGCTGAGCTTCAAGGTCGTCCACCGCAGCGCCGAGAGAGATCTCAGACTTGGTGCACGCGATGTGCAACGACTCCATCAGGATGTCGTCGAACCCACACCCCATCAACAGAGAGTTTTGTGTGTCTGCAGCAAGCGTCACAAGCCCTGCCTGGTGCATCTTATTAACAAGCGCTGTGCGGGTGTTGGAATACCCACCGGACCCTTCGAACGTCATAAAACCCTTCGCAATGTTCTTCAACTGCAACGCCGCGAGCGCCCATTTCGGCGATCCACAGCAACGCAGTTCATTTATACACTGCTTCGCTGGCGAAGCCTCCCCTTGCAGGATACACCCTACGACCTGCAAGCTTTTTACTAAACCATGCAAACTCAACCGAAAACGACCGTGAATTACCAACAAAACCGGTTCCGCAGTAACCTTATTATGTCCAGGAAGCTGCGCCAGAGTCTTCAGCGGTTCATGCTGCAGCGTCGCATAGCCGGCGGTGCTCAGCAACTTAATGATGTTCGGGAAACGAAACGACGCCATCGCACCAAAAATACAACCAGTGTTGAAACTGTTCCCCTTAGACCCCTGCGCTTCGCGGGCCTGCGCTGTCCTGCTCTTCTCTGACAAAAGAAAGTCCACATCGCTGTCCAAACGATAATCACTCAGATTGATTGCCAAACACGAGGACGACGCGTCATAGTCATCAGTGGAGGAAAGACGTTTGTGTGCAGACATCACTTTCTTTACGGCTTCATTCAAAAGCTTTTTATCACCACGCGCAAAGCGAAGCTCTGCAAGCACACTATAGTACAACACAGTCACCTCAAACTTCGTTGTGTCCCCGCTGGCGACCGAAGCCTGCCCGGCCCGCTTTTTGCTGCTATCAGTGTTTTGTGTCGGATCTGTAAGCGGACGTCCAGAATAGGCACTCATCCTGGCATATAGGTCTTGGTCCACCCCTTCACCATATCGCCCAATGGTGCCGTCGTCTGTGGTGGTGATGGGTTGCGGCTCGCGAGGTGTGGTGCGGTTGGTCATAGCTAGGTCGATCTCCTCCACCTCCTCATCCCCTGCACAGCAGCATGAGAAGAGGCCTGCCTTCTTTTGCTTTGCAGGCCGCTTCTTCTTCAACGATATCTTCTCTATGCTGTGCTCCCTCGCGTACTGCTGCACCCCATCGAGCACCGCATCAATGTTACCTGGCTCGAGAAAGTCCTCTTCCCTTCCCATCTCATTCACGCAGGCAAGCTTATTAAAGAAGAGCATAAGCTCTTCGTAGGGGGTCATATACTTTGCACCATCTGCCACAGATTCGAGGTACGTTGTAGCCAGCTCAATACGGTTACATTCGATTGCAGAAATGAATGCGGCGTAACAATACTTAAAGGGAACCTGCTGACCGGAGCGTGAGATGTGATAGAACAGGTGCTGTGAAGTGGATGCCTTGAGACGGGAGGTTTCGCCACGCTCTTTCTCCATAATTACATCGGCCGCAAGCGAGTGGTACTGTTTGCGCACCGCCTGCAGCATTGAGAGGTACACAGCATCCCGGGAGAGCTGTTGACAAAAGGTGACCCGGTGCTCGCTGCTGTCCTTGTCAAGCCAGCTGGACGGCGCGTAGGTGTGTTCCTGTGGAACAATGGAGTGTGGGGTAGCCTCAGGCACCTCTTCCCTGTGTGTAACGTTCATCAGCATGTTCACTGAAACCAAGGTGGCGAGCGCGCTCTCCGCGTTTTCGTTGAGGCGTTCCATAATAGTGGTGAAAATGTCAAGACCAAATCGGTTGTCGATTTGCAGAACTGCGGCAACGTGGATGCCGATTCTGGCTTCTTCTGAGAGTTGATCCACTATGGCAAGAACATGCGCTTCCAGGCCTTTCACAAAGTGAACCGCGGTCTCTTCTAATCGCCCCTTCTTTACGACAACAACCTGAGAATTCCGCACCGAAACATGGTTGCCTGAAATCAAATTCGTGCAAATCTGGGACGTAAACCCAGGGATGCCCCCCGTTTTCTCGTAGATCTTCTCTGAAAGGAAGGGGTCAACGTCGTGGAGAAAGAGGTGTATGAGGAGCTTGTCGTGCTGGGAGCGTGACATGGCCTCGAGGCGGATGTACTTATGCTCGAATTGGAGGAGACGTTTGCGGAGGTCTGCAGTGTCCTCCTTGCGTGCAGTGTCCGCAAAGTCAAGCATGGCTACAGGGCCTGAGTCCGACCCTGTCGAGTGTGACAACGTGTCGAGACCCGGTAGTGGTGATATCCCGCCCTCAGACCGACGCTGTGTCGATGTGGCTGCAGCGCTCGGGAGGTGCATGCTGTTGTCCACCTTGCTCCCAGTAACCCGGTCTGTGTAGATGAGACTGCAGCCACGCTCGATGACGGACCACACTACGAACTGCGTTGTCGCGTAGTCAAGCAGCTTGATGTCGTCTACAAGCAGCATGACGGGCCATCTGTAGGGTTGGGTGTTGATTTGTTGGAGTACGTACAAAAGTTGGTGACCTAAGGTGACCTAAGCTCGCAGAGAAAAGAAGAGTGTGTGTGTGGGGAGGGGCAGCATACCCAAAGGCAGAGGCCATAAGCGTCTGCAGCACGTTGTTGACGGTGTCCATCTTCTCCTTGCGGGATAGGTTGCTTTGGTCCTCGGTAGGGAGGCCGATGCGGTCGTCGCGGCAGACGTACGACAGCATGTTCAGGTCTTCGGTGTCCACGTCCTGTGATGAGAGGGGGTGAGAGGGGGTGAGAGGGGGTGAGAGGGGAGGGAGGGAAGCTGAAAGGCTCGCCGCTGGACGCAGGTGTTGTAGGGTGTGTTGTGCCATTGTGCTAGGTGGCGGGAGGTGTGTGAAAAAGTTTGACAGTAAAGACACAGAATGCAAAAAAAGAAATGGGGCAAAATGGGGCGGCTGTCCGTATTGAAGAGGGGTTGCCAAAGGCCATACCGCTGCGAGACTCATGAAGTCTGTGTTGGCAAGAATGCTTTGCACAAGGGGGCGTAGCGAGTCGTACTGTGCGTGCATGGAGGACTCGCTCGTGTAGAGGATGATGCCTTCGCACTGCCGCCTGTCCAACAGCTCCTGGGCGTACTTCAGGAACTTCGTCTTTCCTGTCTGCATCTGCCCGGTGATGGCAAGGATGTTGCCCTCCTGGGTGCCGCGTGTACGCACTGTGACGGTGTTGTTGCTTGGCGACGCACCGCTTCTCCTCGGGCGCGCGTAGGTGTCGATGAAGGCCTTCAGCTGCTCGACCTCGTCTTTGCGTGCCGTGATGCCGTCAAGCTGGTGGCGCAGCTTGCTCATGCTCTGTGCACTGTGGATTGAGTGCAGCGACTGGTTCCCCTCCGACATCGTGAGCGACCGCAGACTGCCCCCAGACCGCACTGACGCGATCTGCTGGATCGGCGACAGTACACTCTGGCTGCGCTGCTGCTGGAGCATACGACGCCGGCTTTGCGAGCTGTGTGTGTGTGTGTGTGTGTATGGGGATAGTTTGAGGATATTCACACGACCCTCACAAATCCAAGCCACTCTCTTCATTGCACCACCACAGGCTATCCCACCTTTAATGGCAAATATATTATTATGTAACAAATCAAGAAAAGACCATACGCAGCATTGGCCTGGAACATGCGAGGCAAGGAGAAGAGCGACCCGAAGGACGAGATGCTACTGCGCGACGACATCGACGTCCCTGACGTCACCTTCGAGCTCTTGCTCACCTGCGAGCACATCGACTGCGCACGCACCAAGCCCTGGTGGTGCGGGCTCACATTATTGCTCGACATCTCACGCGCAATACGGTCCTTTTCTGAAGCAGCCACAACGTAGAAGCAAGCAATCGCCTGCTCCCTTCCCTTCAGCTTCAGCTCTCCTGCATCGACGAAGCCAACGTTTTGCGCGGATTTCTGATAATTATTTTTTAGAAAAAAAGAAGCCAAAAATGCATACCTCACTCCGCCCCGCCTCATTTGCGGTGTCCCAATCGCACATTATAGTTCGATCTCTTTTCTTCTCGCCTTTGCCTTCTACTGAATCACACTTTGCCATGAGCCTCGCTGCCATGTTCACACCGTCTCCTAGTACTGTGTACTCCTTGCGCGCAGCGCTGCCTGTTGTCCCACAGAAGACGTACGAACGGCAGATGCCGACTGTAGTGGAGCCCACCTCCTTCGACAGCTTGCTGCTCACCTTATGCGCAAAGACGACACTACGCAACGCATCGTCTTCGTGACTGTGGTGCGGAATGCCGAACACACAGACACAGATCACCCCTTTATCATCCATGATTATTTTGTTCAGCACACCATCCACTTTCACCAACGCCTTTTGAATGATTCTCGTTGCCCTCTGAAGCTTTGCGTGGAGCATCGCATAATCCGAGGTATTTACGGAAATGCCGTGTAATTTGATGAAAAGGGTGCTCACAATGCGAAGCTGCGCGGCAGCTCCATTTGCGTTTGTCCCTGCGAGGGGAGCTTTGGTTTCACGAAGAAAATGATCAAGCTCTGAATAGACTAAAGTATCAAACGCAAAGCCTTGAAGATGAATTCTCATCATTTCTGATTCATTTGATTGCGCATCAACCATCGAATCAACCGGTGTATAATCCGCTAAGGTCTGCCTCGGAGAAGGTGGCACCGGAACACCATTTCCTACCCCCTCCTTCGACTGCGCCTCATCTAGGGTCTGCTTATTAATCTTTAGCGTAGAGAACGATCCTTCATCTGCGTCTTTATGTTTCGCAACAGTCTCGAATATAACAAATTCTTCGATTTCGCCGTCAACCTCTTCGCTCAAAGGTGCTCCGGTAATGACTAATTGATCTTGACTTTGCAACAAAGATCTCGCTATAATAAACGAACCTCGATTCCCCAAATTCGCCGCAACCCCAGAACACTCCACCACCCTCCCCATCACAATATACTTCCACATTCCCAACGCATGAGGGGAAGCCCCTCCAACTATCGCTCCCATCGCAGAACCGTACGCTGCACCGATGTGAAGGTTCATTTCGAGGACGATATCGTCGCCGTTTGGAACTGCGACGGAAAAACGGTGTTCGGCGCAGTTCTTTGAAAGGTTGACTCCACAGAGAATGCAGGAAACGCTTTTATCCATCAACTCCTCCTCCACATCAGAGCTCCAAGAGACCAGCAACGCATCCCCAGAAAAGAGAATGATATCACCACCATGTCTGCCGATAATGTCAATGATTTTAGTGAAGTAGATGTTCAGGTGGTTGGTCAGAGTCTCCGCACCTCCTGCAACCATGTTGTTCAGCTTATGAGCAATATTTGAAAACCCCGACACATCGACATAAAGCATGGCAGCAGAATAGGTGATATACGACGGTTTGACCTCAACACTGTTCTTCAGCTCCGCAAGCAGTTCTTTTGGTAAATATGAGATCAATCGTTCTTTGGGCAATGCGGCGATTGCTTCATCGAATTTTCCCATTTTATTTTAGGAAAAAAATAAATAAATATGAAGATGAAATACAGAGAGCAAAACAAAGAAAGGGAAAAATAGATGATAGGGGGAGGGGAATGAAATTCAGGGGGGAAAGGGAAAAAAACCCTTTCTCGCCTAGATTCTTTTTGTTTATACCATGGCTCTCTCTCTTTTTGTTGCTGGTGTTCCCTTGAGAAGTTTTTTTTTGATAAAAAAAAAAAGAGGAAGGGGGTTGTAATGTGTTTCAAAAACAAACGTGTATTTGGGGGTGTAAAGGGGAGAGGGGGTGCTGTATTGTGATTTTTTGTGATTTTTTTTTAGGTAGTGATAATTTGGTTTTTAGAAGAGGGGAGGGGCTGTGGATGTAAAAGAGGGCTATGGAGGATGAGTGGCATACGTTTTTTTTAGTGAAGGGTGTTTCTAATTGGTTGTTTTTTGTGTTAAGCTCAATTCAGTTGAGGGTGGGGGAGAAGATAATTTTTTTTTTCAACTACAGAAGTAGCTGAATTTTGAAAAGAAAAAGAAAAGAAAAAGCGAAGAGACACGCGCGAGTAAATAGATCCGTGAACAGTCACCTGCCTTGTTGCACTGCTAAATCTCCTGAGGGGAAAGTGAACAACAAAAAAAGGAGGCACCAAAAAGGGTTCAGTTAACCCCCTTCACAACTAGGGGGGCTTCGGTTTCCTTGTATTGGATATCAGAGTGCTCATGCTGTACGCGAGCATTTAGTTTTCCATTTTTTATTATTATTTTTTGAAAACTTTGACAACGTGTACCCCCGCGCGGGCAATCCACGTATTTTTTCCCCAGAATTCTGGCCTGATATTTCATGGGGGGGTTTTTGGAAAAAAAAGGTGAACTTCGCTTGTAAAAGCGGGCAACTTTTCCCTCCCCCCCTTTTATTGCTACTCACGGTTAGCGGAGCTTTTGGTTAAAAGAATAATTTTTGGGTATATTAAAAAGACTAATCAATCAACTCCTTCCCCTCCCGCATCCTCCATCCTCCCTCCTCCCTCCTACGGTAGCTCCCCTCTGCCGTTTCTTTACGACCACAATACATCAGAAGTCTCCCCCTCCCCTCCCCCCCCCTAGGCATACTGTGCAGGCGAGCCGTTTTTAGGCGAGTTTTTCGTTTTCCTGATTTTCAGGAAAAACTCGCCAAAAACTCGCCCTACTCGCCCATTACTCGCCTATTACTCGCCAAAACTCGCCAAAAACTCGCCAAAACTCGCCTAAACTCGCCAAAAACTCGCCTAAACTCGCCTAAACTCGCCCCAATTTGGGTGCAAATCCTGGTGCACATACGCACCTTGGGGGTGAAAATGTGCACCAGGATGTGAAAATGGAGGGCGGGGGTGACTGATGACAACATGCCACTCGAAAACACACAAAAAAATTGAAATTGTGTCACTTGTACGTCTAAAGGCAACCATGTCACGGCAGTGGCTGACAGGCATGTATGTAAACATTTGCTCCAGGGGAAGATCCAGGCGTGCCATAGATCCCGGGGGACAAGACGTGCTACAATCCGGAGGATGACGAAGACATGAGCCGGGGCTACACTCGCTATACAACAATGTCCTCGCCATGCCGGTAAATGGCAACCCTGCAGGCCACCCCTTGGCGGTACTCCCCCACGACTACATCGCACCCATCTGTGCAAGCTTCATGGATCCGCAGAAGCTACAGCTGGACTGGTGGTACTGGTTGTGGAAGCCTACAAAGCAAACTGTAGAGGTCTTGTTCAAGTGGAACGAAAAAAATTTTCTCTTCAAAACTCAAATTTCCCTCATATTTTCGTGTGTACACTTTTCCCAAGGTAAAATCCCTACCAAAAAAAAAAACTCGCCAAAACTCGCCCCCCAAAAATAGGCGAGTTTTAGGCGAGTTTTTGGCGAGTAGGCGAGTTTTTTTTACTCGCCCGCACAGTATGCCTAGGGGGTACGACTCCAGCCATTTTTTGCGCACGGAAAATTCATTTGGCATTATCTGGTCATCTCCAAGGCAACTGCGGGTGAAAAACACCCTCAGAGTGGGTCACAGGGGGCCTGTGGGTCGAAAAACGACCCAGAAGCCACCCCAGAATACAAGCCCCAAAAGTGGCCTGTGAGTCCATTCCAACCTGTTTTGGACATATTTGACACTTTTGGAAGTGTTTTTTTGGTGTTTTTAGGTCAAAAAAATGCCCAAGACGTCCCCAAGACATCCCCAAGACACTTTGCACACCCCCTGTTACGGTCATATTTTTTTCGTTTTTTTGCCTGAAACCCCCAAAATACCCCTCCCGGACCCCACATAGTCCCGAATATCCATCACACACCCACTCAGAGTGAGTAGAAGCACCCCAAAAAAAATATTTTTTAAAGCCCTAAAATTGTGCTTCAGTTTCGGCAGCATCCATGTTGAAGTTGAAGGGCTTTAAAAAATATTTTTTTTGGGGTGCTTCTACTCACTCTGAGTGGGTGTGTGATGGATATTCGGGACTATGTGGGGTCCGGGAGGGGTATTTTGGGGGTTTCAGGCAAAAAAACGAAAAAAATATGACCGTAACAGGGGGTGTGCAAAGTGTCTTGGGGATGTCTTGGGGACGTCTTGGGCATTTTTTTGACCTAAAAACACCAAAAAAACACTTCCAAAAGTGTCAAATATGTCCAAAACAGGTTGGAATGGACTCACAGGCCACTTTTGGGGTATATTTGTGCCAAAGGAGGCTTTGTGATGTCAAAAAATATCCCGGTTTTTGATTTTTTTCTCGAAAAATCGCTATTTTGCCCAAAGTGGCCAAAACGTGAAAAAAGCCGTTTTTTCACTATTTTTTTCCATTTTTTTGTATTCTGGGGTGGCTTCTGGGTCGTTTTTCGACCCACAGGCCCCCTGTGACCCACTCTGAGGGTGTTTTTCACCCGCAGTTGCCTTGGAGATGGCCAGATAATGCCAAATGAATTTTCCGTGCGTTTGGTCCCAGCCAAAATGGCTGGAGTCGTATCCCCTACTCCCCCCCCCCTCCCTTTCGTTCCTCCCCCATCACCACCCCGGCCTAATTGCTCCGTGAAGAACGGAGGATAAATTGTTCAGCTCTTCTTGAAGTTGGAGCATTTTATGCCACATTTGATCTACATCTTCGAGCCCTCCTTTGACAGAGGCACGCACCGCTTCTTCAACGTAGTCTGTGTTTTGCATGGTCACACGGTTTTGGTCGTTTTGCTGTTCACGGTTCCAGTCGTAGAGGATGTCATCCCAGACGTCATCCATGTACTCTTGGCCGAGCAATGCGTATTCCTCTTCCCCGATGAAGGCGGGCAGCTCGGCGTTGTATATCATGGACCGAGAGTCGCCGGATGCAACACCGTTTCCTTCTGCGGCGTGCTCGTTGGAAAGTTCTTCCATGACGCAACGATAGTCTTGAATCTTTGAGGTGGATCTGACCAATACACTATGCCGTGAATTCCCCTGCACCACCAACTTCAGCCCCGCCCACACCCTGGAAGGCCTCAGAGCACGCTTCAACCCTGCCCAGATTTGGGTAAGCTGCTCCTCCATAGGTGTCATCGAGATGTTGCCTGAGACCTGAGCAAAACCTTCAGACAAAATAGCGACAAGGAAGTTGAGAAGCAAGAAGAGGCCGAGCACGACAAAGGACCAGAAGAAGATGGCGGCCAGGTATTTGCTCTCTTCACGAAGGCTTTCGAAGTCGAAGTCGCCGAGAAGCATGCGCATAAGGGTGGAGAAGGCCTCCCCTAAGGAGCGGTAGTCGTACAACGTCGTGCCAAACAGCGCGTTTGCTGCAAGTGCGTACGCAAAGGCAACATAAGCAAAAACAATAACCACAGCCATAAGATCCCCAGCCTTACAAGAGATAGTGGCGCTCAGAACATTGAGTCTGCTATTCAGTCGCACGTACTTCAAGAATTTGATGAAGGTGATGATCGTGTTGATTGAATTGCTGGACACCTGAAAAAAAATGGGGTGTGTTTCAAAGGGGATATGGTAACTACACGATCCTAAATTCACCATTTTTTTTTTGAATTCTGGAATAAGAGTTTGTGTACAGAACGTAAGCCTTAAAAGGGGAGCGAACCCTGTTGGGGAAAGGCCCTGGTGGCGAATATTGTAAAGGGTTGGGGGTGGTGTACCTTGATCATGTAGAGCTGCAGGACGCTTTCCAAACGGTCGGGGTACGTGTCGTCAACGGGGAAGGTGACAGGGTCGGTGGCGCTCTCACCTATCCAGAGGAACTCCACAACGAAGACGACGAGGAAGCAGATCAGGTTCGCAATCTCGAGGATGTTCCAGAAGGAGAGGCTGTGTGTGGGTGTTTGATAACTAATAGGGGTAATTCTTGGGCAGAATATGGCCCCAATGTGTGTTTGATAACGGATTTAGAGTGGGAAACGCCTGAAACGGAGTATAGCCCACTATGTGTGTGTGTGTGGGGTAGTTTGCTAGAAAATTGGTGAAAATTTTTCCAATGATTTGCTTCAGATAAGCTTGACTTAAAATACAAAGCCCTCTCGTGAGCAGTGTATCTTGGTATGACCCCCAACCATGCAGTCCTACATCGTTTACATGATATGTCCTGCTCCCGCTAAAAAAACTCAATTACATACATATAACCCCATGGCTTGCCGCGGGTATGGTAAGACCCTGGAGTGTAACCTTTTGTGTACGCACGCCAGTCAGAGAAGAAGCGGAAGATGAAGTAGATCACAAATGCGAGAAAGAAGATGTCCAAGCACCAACGCCTTGCGGAGTTGTCGAACACCTGGAAGGTACGGATCTGCCATTTGTTCACCCACGAGCCTCCTGAGGCCACTTCATTATACAGCTTCACTGAGGTAAACGAATCTGTCGCGAATGTGTATATGAAGAGCTCTATCGAAATGAACCGGGTTGCCGAATTGTCGTAAAATGGATAATTATTGCTTTGCAGTGCCTGCGTCAATGCTGTGACCGAATTGCATGAAGACCGAAACGGCACGTCTATTGTGTACCCTCCACAGTCATACGTCTCGATGTCACCTCGTATATCACCTCCTCTGCCGCATCCTTCGTAACGATAAAGAAACGGTGTGGTTGCTGTGTCCGCAATGACCTCAGATGCCTGTCTGAGCATGCGGATTTTCAACGTAGATATTTCTGGATATGTAGCCGTGACTGTCCCATTCACCACCAAGGAAGCGCCTTCACTCAGAACACAAGAAAACTCACCCCCCATCGGCCATTCAGCAATAGACGTGAGCGACACACTCTGTCTCGGAACAAACTCATTTACCCCAATGCGTGACGAAGCTTCCCACTGCTCCATTGTTCTTAGGTTGGTGTTCGACATTGATGTCATTGTATAGCTGCTAACGTTTAGTGGTGTTAAAAGATCGATCCGGAGTTCGCGAAAACCTATGGTAGAAAGAAGCGCATGTGACGCAGGATAGAATGGGACATTCGGCGCGGTTGAAGAAACATTTGTGTACTGTATGGTATAGAGGTGCGAAGGAATGATCGTGCCGTTAGCAGAGAAGAGCGAGATTGAAGCGATTTGTGAGAGAGGTTCGACCGGGTAGAGGACCTCATACTCGAAGCTGTCCATATCTGCGTGGACAAGGTGCAGATCTGGGTAGTCTACTGGGTTTGGGAAGTAGTATCGGAGGCTCCGTTCTTCGTTGTCGGTGTCCCATTGCGCATAGCATTGATGTCCAGGGGGGAGCAACTCATCGTTGACCCCGCAAGAATCTCGCTTCACACGGTGCGTCCGAATCCGCATTGCTCCAATAAGCATGTTCCCCCCTTGCACATCCAACCTCTCAAAGCCTTCCCCTGGGAATTTACAATTCCACAAATTTGGTACCATAACGTACGACGCCCATTTCCCCCAGTCATGCGCATTTGCTAAATCTGGGTATCTTTTGTCAATCTGCTCGGTCGGAATTTCATTTCCCATAAGCCTATCCTTTACAACACGGACTACGTAATAGTTGGTGGAGATATCCCTACCGGAGAAGAAAATGAAGAGAATCAAAAAGGGGATGTACATAAGAAAGTCCATGTACAGCTGGGCGGATTGTGTACGGTGTTCGAGGTGGCTGATGACGGTCTCTATGGGAACACCTTCATTGCGGGAGTTGATAGGTTCGCCGAGGTCATGGAGGTTCCCCGAAGACGCCCTGTCGCGGTCATGCGCCTTGCGCTTCCCGTTCGTCCCGTTCGCAACAATGTCGCCGTCGCTCCCAGAATCATCCTCGTTTCTCTCCTGAATATTATCAGGAACAGCATCGTCATCATCATCCTGCATCTCAACGGTCTTGCTGAACGGCATTTTTTATATAAAAAACGGGATTTGTTCAGAACCCCACCCCCAAAAGGGGTGGAGTGTGCTGGGTGTAAAGGAAAAAATGTGTGTTGGCTGTTGCATAATTGAGTGGTGAAAGATTAAAAAAAAAGGGTGTTGGTTGGGGGTGAGAACCGGTACCGAACCCTACCCAATTTTTCAATTTTTCGGGTGGTCTCTGCGTTAGAGAAAGGACCCCTGAATGCCACTGATATTATTGCTATCAACAACGACTGAAACCACTGTGGCCAGCATTGACGTCTTGCCTCCAGCAAAGAGACGGACCACCTTCTGTGCGAACTTTATCCAGGGGGGAAGAAAATGCAAAAAAGAAAGAAGTCATTCATACAATGCAACGAGTCCGAACAAGCCTTGCTAAGGCCGCCTCAGGAGTGGCTGAGGCGTGATTGTTAAGTAGTAGCACGCCTTCAGCCACGCCGATAAATTTCCAGACATGCTTATTTTCAGGCGTAGTCAGCCTCGTTGCATTGTAATGGTCATTGGCATTTCTTTGTTTTTTGGCGAGAAAACTGCAACGAAAAGGGCTAGCGGTGTTCGTTCTCTCTCGCTCTCTTTTTTATATTTTCGTGTCATATCGACAATCACCCCACACAGAGGTGGATTTCTGTACTCAAAGAAAAGTTTATAAGATGATCCTCAGCCTCTCGTGCTTAGTCACCTTGACCTCAGATGCCTCCCTATTGAAAGGCTCGTATGTCTTCTCTCCCTTGCGGGATTTTTTCAGTTCATTTCGACTTCACTTCAAAACCAACTACAAATGTATGAGCACTACCCATAAGGATCGAAAAGGCTACGAGAGAGTTGAAGAATCGCTTCTCCAACTAAGCAATACCTGGTGGTGGCTGTATTGTCATGTGTAGTACCGTATTCGTACAAAATTATCGGCCGTAAAAAAGGTCGAACTTCCAGAAAAAGTCGAACATTAGTGCGGTCGATAATTTGTACGAATACGGTGTGTATGATCGAGAACTATCACAATACAACCACCACTAGCACTACCCCCACTTCGAACCTCATTCAAATACAAAACACTGCCAGACATCTTAGGCAATGACAGCCCCCCCCCCCCCTTTTTTAATAAAACCCACGACGAGAGACGGTCTTTTCGTGTCGTTGCAGTGCGGCCATGCGGCAGTCTCTGTGCATCTGTGCCCACTCGGGAAGGTCTTCCATATCAGCCCCATTGAGGAGGAGGTCGACGTAGGGCTTTACGCTGAAGGAGAGTGTCACGGTGCTGCCGATCTCGAGCTCCTGCATGCCTGCGTCGTCCTCGATGACGCTGCCTGCAGCCGTCTTCAACACCATCACCGAGGCGTCCAAAGACAATGCTTCCTCCAGCTGTGCCTGCACACCACAGAAGGGACGGTCCTCAGACACCTGTACCACGTAGCTGTTGCTCGTGTTGCTGTCCACGACTGTGATCTCCATGGTGGGTAGTGTATATAGTGTACTGTAATGGGAGAGGGGTGAGAGCTGGAAAAAGTGGGAACGAAGGAAACTTAATGCCAAATGTGCATATCTACACGGACGGCCCTGTAGTGCTTCTGCATGCGTAATTGCGACGTAATTGCAGATGTAATGTAATAGATGTACGAGCCTAGTGATCGAGAAGAAGTTAGAAGGTGAAGGTGAAGGATCAAGGGGTTCAAGCAGAAGTGGTTTACTATTTGAACAGAGTGAGTTTCTAGGTAGAAAGCGTGTGCCTTTTATGCCATTGATTTTGATAGACTGCAAAAAAAAAAGGTATATGAAATAGAAGGGACAAATGGAGAGTCAGGTGTGGACGGTTCTTTACCACGCACCCGTGAAGGCATCGTATAGGTATAGGGGCGATGTCCAGATAGTAGCTGATTGTGTCATCATGTCTCCTGTGTAGTGCAGACTGTGCAGACCATTGGAATAACCACGTGTCTTTCTATAAGAACGGCATACAGCTGGGAGGAGAAGGGGAGGGAGGAGGAGAGGGTCGAGGGTTGAAAGACAACGGAGGGCAAATGGGAACACCTTTTTTATTTGCACTGTCTTCACCTCGTATCGCTGGTGTTCCTTTTAATTTGAAGAACAAGTCAGTTTGTTTGTGCGTAAAGTGTGTAATAAATATTCTGTGGTGATATTTTTATTACCGTAATACGCTCCCACTGACTGGCTGTGAAGAGGAAACTTCTTTGAGGCCAAAAAAATTTTTTGGAAAATAGTGAAACCGTACACCCTCCCTTGTGGGAGGGGGCTGATATATCGGCGCAACATTACGGGAAGCAGATCCTGCAAGTCGCCGTCCCTTTTTTTTCTGTTTTCGTTCTGATAACTCAGTTTTGGATTAGTGTAGCTGCCGTAAGCAGCCTCACTGTTTCTTTCTGGGGAATTTTTTTTTTAGAAAATAGTGATCACCTAAAAAAACCATTTTGCTACGTTTGTTTCCTCCCGTTATTGTTTCAGTTCCCTTCTTTTTTTTTCGAATCAATCAAACCGAGGGAAGGATACTCAAATGTCGCCCTAAAGGGGTTAGACTGGACACTTTTGTACCTTCTTTAGCAATTTCGATAAATTATTGTGCACGCAACTTCTTGCAAGCCACTTTCACTTTTCGCTAAGGCAACCCACACCAGCTGATTGAAGAACACACAAAAAAATCAAGAACAACAACAAAAACAAAACAAACCGCTCACACACCCTCCCTGCAAGACAAGCGCTTGAAGCAAGCATGTGAACCAAGGAGCAGCAAGTAACTCATCTCTGTGGATAGAGGTGTTTACGGGGGAAAGATAAATGCAAAACAACGTTGAAAGTAATAATGGTGTAGCTGAATGGGGGGTGCGGAAAAAGTGCGAATCACCCCTTCAGCCACACCAATATAATAGTTTTTTTTTTTTTTTGCAAGGTGAGATCCTCACCTCACGTCTCACAGTCATTGCAGCAAAAGAAACGTTCATAAAGATGATGAGCCTTTCGATTGCTCAATCACCTTCAGCAAAACAATATTGGTCAATTCCACACACACACAAACGGGCGTTGGTCAAAACGGCTTTTTGAACCAAAAGAAAAGCACGCCCTGAAAAAAACAGCACCGCACACGGGGTTTTCAGGTTTCGAAAAATTATTGCAAAAGACGAGTCCCACACGTCTTCAAAAAAAGCAACATTGAAAGATGAACGTTGTCTCCCTCATGCATGCAGGTGGCTTTAGTGGGAGGTGAAAGCTGTTGTTACGTGAACAGTTTCAACCCAACTAAGACCACTATAAGCAAGAGGGGTGGCAATAGGCGCGAACCTCTGCATGTCTGCAGCTGTTTGCCATCCTGTTGAGCGAAGCATTCACCCACAAAAGACACCATGCACAAACGGCTGAGAACACAAAAATAAAGAAACAGTTTTAAAGAGATGAACGCCTCTCTGTGCTGAGTCAGCTTCATCACAATAGTTTACCGCATGGCATCAGCGGTGCGGCTTGGCAAATAAAAGAAAAAAAAAGAAAAGTTTATAAGATGATCCTAAGCCTCTCGTGCTTAGTCACCTAAATATTTTAAGCTGGTAGGACTATCACAATACTCACCTAAGGATAAGTTGATAATATGGAAACCCTGAGTTGAGATGAAATGTGACGCACGTACACATCATCTCAACAACGAACAAAAACAGGAGCTAGGGACGAAGTTAAATCAGAGGAATAAAAAAAAGTGAATAAAATAGAATCTGACTTCAAGATACGACAAAAGTGAATAAAGCAAAGGAAAAAACAGCAATTTTTTTCGTTTATCGCGTGAGGGGGGGTGATAAAACAAATGTTGAAAGTAAAAGGTTTTGTAAGATGACCCTAAGCCTCTCTTGCTTAGTCACCTTAGGAAAAAGCAATTTGGAGACACAGCACCTTCTGTCGAATTCTATTTCCTCTTTGCTGCTTTTGGTACATAAAAAAAAAATCAGTATTTCAACAAAAAAAAATAACAAAATAAAAACGTAACAAGGTGTTGATAAACACCGCTTTCTCTCTCTCTTTTCTGCAGAGTTCAATATAACGCTACATTGATACACGCAACACATCCTTCTTGGATGTAAACACAAAAATCACACAACTAAAAACAGTAGTTGAAACAAACACCGCTCGGTCGAGCTCAAGGATAAATTGAAACCGCACTCGTACTTTTCCTTTTTGATGTTTTCCCCCTACTCCGCAAACAATAAAGCAAAAACAATAAAGACAAAAGGGAGAAACGCATACACCAAGGATAAAAAAAAACCCTCATCTATTAAACAAGAACGCCACATCATCCCCAGAGAGCTTCGACAACGCAGCGCAACTGCCGTCGATGGTGCCGTCAAAGACAAGCTGTTTCTTCTGCTGCAGCTGGTACATCTTCTCCTCAATGGTGTCCTCGGTGATGAAGCGCACTGCCTTCACCGGCTTTGTCTGGCCGATACGATGCGCACGTTGGATTGCCTGCATTTCCACTGCAGGGTTCCACCAGGGATCCAAGGTGAAGACGTGGTTTGCCACCTGGAGGTTCAACCCCTCACCTCCAGCACGTAGGGTCAGGAGAATACCACGGATCGAAGGGTCAGAGCGGAAACGGTTCAATGTTTCTGTTCGTTTGTCTGCAGCCATGCTCCCAGTCAGCTTTAGAACCTTTACCCCTTCGGTATCAAGCCTCCACTTCACAATATCCAGCATCCCGTTGTACTGCGAGAACACAATGCATTTATCCTCAACCGGCATTGCCAGGACGTATTTCACCAGATTCTCGACCTTAGTGCTGGAGGTGAACTCCTCGAGGGGAATGTTCTTCATAAGGCCTTCGGGGCGGACTTCGTCTTTTTCTTCTTCTTCCTTTTCGTCGATTTCTTCTTCGCTTTCGTCATCCTTTTTTTCTACCACCGGTTTAAGAGAAGCAACATCAATCTTTTTGCTGCAACAAAACCCTGGACAATCCAGTTTATCTCCTTCAGATGCCATAGAGAAGTACAGCTCCGCGCAGCTTCCATGAAAGCTATGTCTGCAAGGAGACTTTACCGCAGTCTTCATTTCTGCAGACGCTACCCCTTCCCCGCAAATACCGCAGCTTGTTAAGGATGTGGACACCTTTTTGGTTTGCCCACTTTTTTTCCCTCCTTTTGGTTGAAAAGCGATGTTTCCTTCTGCTGTTGAGACAATGTAAGGGTGGTCTACTGCCTGACGAAGTCTGCTGAGAAGCTCAAAGATGTGAGCATAATTATGCAATAAAGTACCGCGAGAGACGTAACCATCAAATTTTGCCTCAGAAGCAGAGTACAATGCCTTATAGAAATCTCTCTCCCTCTCAGCCAAGACCCCTTTGTGAACTACAATCTCCAATGGTGGGAGTCCAACGTCCTCCTTCGCCTCCGCCTTCGTTCTCCTCAACTGCATTGCCTGAAGCAACCCACGCAGTACCTTCAACGCATCCAACCCTTCTCCCAAATACCCATACTTACTGATAGGATTTAAGATCTTTTGGTTAAAATGGCTGGCATGCTTGAAGGAAGGATGCCCACAATCCACACACTGTTTTTGCGACCCAAAATTCCACTCCATCGAACGGCAATCACAACCCTTTGTACCACACATATAATAAGCGTAGGGCTCAATACAAAGAAACCGAACCAAAGAGTAAAGTTCTGACACTCTATTCTGAAGAGGGGTCCCGGTTAAAGCCCAACGGTGATCTGCTTTTAGAGCGTAAACAGATTTTGCGGTAGATGTGGTGCGTGTTTTCAATCGATGCGCTTCATCAACAACCACCCTATGCCATTGAAAGCTGTGCAGTGGAGATTCCTCTAGATTGAGCGTACCCCCTTCCTTGGTGATTTTGCTTCCATTTGCGGTCCGCCGTTTCTTTTGGGGTTTTTCTGGTTCGTCGGATGATTCTTCGGATTCCTCCTCCTCCTCCTCATCATCATCATCTTCTTCTTCCTCCCCTCCTCGATATAATAGCAGCAGAAGGGGCGTAGTGTTTTCATTCATGGCCTCCTTAATGGATGGTATCATAGTCAGCTTTCTCCTTGAAACTGCAGGTCCGGTTACCATGTCATCATCTCCTTCAGAAGGGGAGATCAAAACCGCCATTTCCGCCATTTTTTCGGTAACAGAATCTTCTACGTCGTTAATCTGTTTCCAGGTGGCGGTGCTATATTTTTCATCACGCTTTGCGAGAACAGTCTCGACTGATCCTTCAAGCAACCCTTTAGTTAAAGAGCTGACCGTAAACGCGCCCTTTTTGATCACATCCAAACCAACTACTCCCGGGAAAAGAATTTCCACAGAACGCCCTTCAACCAATTCCACCTCCTCCAACCCCTCTGCTGCTACTGGGAGCACCGCAAGCCCTGCCGCAGCGTTGCGTTCCGCAGGAAGATATCCCAGGAACGGGGCGTTCTTTTCGAGGAAGGTGTTTTTCAGTTTTTTGGTGCTGGTGTCGAGCTGGGGTACCATGGTGTAGTCGGTGAGGCGGAACGCTTTGCGGAGGTCATCTCCGTGGACCTTCAGGGTTTCCCTCAAAGATGTTGTTGCAGGTGTGGTGTCAGTACGCGCCTTTTTGCGAGAGGTGCCGGAGAGGGTGGATAACTCTTCGGCAATCCAGGCGCGAAGAGAGGAGCACGTCATGGTGTCAAATTGTGTGTCAGACAGGGAAAGGGTGACACGAAGAACGGAAAACTTCTTCGTTTGCTTTGTGGTGTTCGGGACCTCGAGGAAGAGGTGGAGGCGGGTGTCCTGGTCTTCGGATTCTTCTGACGATTCGGATTCGGACTCAGACTCAGATTCAGACTCTGGCTCTGGTGCTGCTTTTCTCTTCTTGGAAGGTGGTGCGGTGGGTGTTGCTGGTGTTGTTGTCTCAATGAAGGAAACAAAAATATGATCGCCCTTCCCAATTTTCAACTCCGGCATGGTTTTTTTGCGTTGCACTGCAGTCGTAGCTGGAATCCTTTTTTTATCAAAAATCAGGATCTGTGATGCCGGCGGCTGCTTCCATTTGTTCCGAATCAGCTCCTGGATGCGTGCGACGGTCATTGCCTTCAGTTCTGCCTCTTTCGATACATAGAGGGGCTCCCCTTCTTCCCCGACAGCTTCGATGCAGATTCCGGTACGCCGTGCACGTTCTCCTTGGTCGTAACGTCCGATCGGGTTGCGTCCTGACTGCGACATAATTTCCCTGTAAGTGTTTGTCATGGAGGGCACCGAGCTGCTTTTGGTTCCAATCCCTAATGTCGCTTTCGCTTTGTCAGATGCGGATGGACCGTCCTTCTTATCCCGCAGCGATTGCTTCGCAGAACGCCTCGAATTTGGACCACAAAAATACTTTAAATGGGTCCGAAGAGGTCCTGGAAGGTATTTTTTGAAGCAGTATTCGCAGGAAACCTTAGCTTCGTCGACCACAACGCGGTAGTGAGATTCTACGATGGAGAAGGTGGTGAGGACTATGTCGTAGAGAGTAAAGTCTGGTGCTTCTTTGGGCTTCTCACCTTTCCCCTTTTTGTTGCCATCGCGCAGTCGTTTTTTGAGGTCGCCGCTCGAAAAGTTTGCCCCCTCCGCTCGATCTCCGCCAGAAGTATGAAATGTCATAACCTTCAGTTCCGGCGCAAATTTCACCACCTCTTCCCTCCACTGTCCCAACGCAGATGCCGGGCATACCACCAACGTAGGCTGCCCCGCGTCTTTCACCTGCTTCTGGTGGAGGATCAGACCGAGTGTTTGGATTGTCTTTCCCATGCCCATTTCGTCTGCAAGAACACCGCCACGGACGGGGCTGTCGTTCTCTTGTTTTACCATCCACGCAACTCCGATTTTTTGGAAAGGGAGAAGAGGCATAGGAAGAGTGGTGATAGGGTCCAATCCTGATGCAGAGATCGACGGCAGCCAGTCGTTCAGCTCCATCTTGGTTGGGTCTGTCAGCGGGGTGGTGCTGAGAATCACTTTGCGGAGCGCTTTTTGGTCCTTGGCTTCGAGGTCCTCCCAGCCATAGATCGTTTCCTCTACGGCCTCGTCGTCGTCCAAATCGATTTTGGTCCAATCCTTAAGACGAATGCAATCAGGATGTGCCCAGGTGTTTAGATAATTCCCTTTCCATCTTGCCCCAGGAATCCCAATACGAACAACGCCATCCCCGATTTTTTCGCTGCATCGTGTACACTTTGCCCGCCCACTCTTCGCGTATTCTGCGCGAACTGCATACACAATGTCATCCTCATCAGCGTGAACCCATCCTTTTTCCTCGCAAATCGTCAAATCAGGTCGGTTCTGTTTCACTATAGGCATATCTTCCCTGTCTCTTTTGGGAGACAAAAAAAGGGGGGAAAGTCTCTGGAATGTGCGAGGTGGTGGTGGGGTTGAAAAAAGGTGTTGGAAAACCAAAAAATGGTTGCCTCTGCATTGCTTTGTGTTTTTTTTTTTTTTGCCGAAAAAAGCATTTTAGTTTGGGCTGGGGGAAAGACAAAAACCCCGACTCTTACAGTCGCCAACTGATCTTGATTCTTCGATTATGAAATGGAAGGTTGTTTTCGTTGAATCGAAGTCATGGAGGACACCGATGATGACACCGAGGGGACCAATTCGCCCGAGCCGCTCCCGGCCTACCGAGCACCCACGAAGGGCCGCTTCCGTGCCAGCACGCGATTTCATTGCGTGTTGCACAATCTGAATTTCAGGTTTGCACTCGTTGAATGCGAAGGTACACGTGAAGAAGTCAATCTTCCATGAGGTTGTTCTCAACGACGCTCTGAAAACCCTCCTGCACAAGGATTCACTGCACGACGCACTGAAACCCAGCCAAAACAATTTATTTGCCCCACTGAGAAACACACACACACACCCCTCTGTCAAAAGTTGACTTGAAATACAAAGCCCTCTCGTGACACAGTGTACCTTTGGTATGACCGTTGGAAGGGGGGCAGAGCAAACCACATTCCATTTTTTCGTGGTTTACTGATATATGCTACTCCCCCGCTTCCACTCATCACCCATATGAGATGGG
This sequence comes from Rhynchopus sp. YZ270_cl-10, assembly GCA_964035575.1. Taxonomy (NCBI): domain Eukaryota; phylum Euglenozoa; class Diplonemea; order Diplonemida; family Diplonemidae; genus Rhynchopus; species Rhynchopus sp. YZ270_cl-10. The sequence goes on along the minus strand of OZ037909.1, from coordinate 1,076,459 downwards.
GATCATTGCGAACACAGGGTAAATTAGGCCTATGATGTAGGGTCCGGTTGGGGGGGGGAAATATGGGATTTGGGTAGGGGGAATGAGCGTTGAAAAAAAAGGAGGGGAAGAGGAGGATTTCGTATTGTTGTGTTGATGACAAACGCCGTGAGGGGAGGGAACAGGGTTGTAGTTTTGTGTTTTGCGTTATTCTTTTTTTTTTGTTCTCTTCAGGGTTTTTTCTAGGATTTTTTTTTTCTGATCTGGGGGGGGACGCAAAAAACCCACCCAAAAAAATTTTTTTTTCGCAGGTGCAAGCAGGGTTTCCGCTTATCTTCATGGAATTTTTTTCCAAAACCGTGAAGATATGTCCAAAAAAGGGGTCAAAATTTTTCCGGCTCCGCGCAAAAAAGTCCGTTCATTTCACGTAAATACGTGATAACGTGGATGGTAACGTACATCAAGAACCAAACCAACCCTTTTTCTCATGTTCCACGGAACCTTCCCTCAATACAAGAAGAAACGGCGGTCATGATATCAGAACTTTTTGACGAAGCCACGGTACGCAACATTTCAAAAAATTGTGACCTAAAATTGAACATTTTTACAGCCAAACTATGGTAGAGGGCTGTGGTATTCCGCTCATAAGTTTTGAGCTGCGCCGCAGGCGCACGGTACGCTACTTTTTTTATTTTTGCCGATCCCTTATTCTCACTCTTTGTTCGGTACGTCAAATGGTGCAAAGATTGAGTGAATTGGGGGCACGGTCTGAAACTTCACCTCGCTATATCCTCTTCACAATGATGCCAGGAAGGGGATAAGACGCGCTCGACTCCCTGCCCCCCCTTTTTTTTTCTGGTGCAGGTTACGTACGTGGTGTCCCAAATGGGGGTCTGTGCGGGTGACCCCCAACCACCCCCCATATCCTTTTTTCCCAAGTCAAAATTCGTCCCCCCCCGGGGGGGGACGAATTTCCCCCCAAAATCTGGGGGGGGACGCCGTCCCCCCCCGCTCCCCCTAGAAAAAACCCTGCTCTTTTTCGCGGTACAAGAAGAATGGGTTAAAAAAAGAGAGCTTTTTTTAGAAAGATGTGTCGCGGAAAAGAAAGAAAAAAAAAGAAAAATACATAACGTTGCAACCCCGTGGTTTGGCCCCGGCTGTTTTTATTTTAAAAAATTTTTGTTGGGGGGGGGGACAAAGGCAATAACTGCAAAATAAAGAATTATTTTGATGCAATGTGCTCACATCACACATCTTTTTTTACTCAGTATTGTTATCGTGCGGTGGATGAACAATGCCGGGTTTGAAAATATATGGCGGTCTCTTCTTCGTAACAAAAAAAGTCAAAAAAAATTCAAAAGCGTAAATTCAAAATGTAATGCCATACGCCGTGCGCAGACATCTAATTTTTAAAAAAATAAATTTGAAAGAAGTGGATTGTCTCACAACACACACCACAACAGAGCGATTCTCAAAGCCATCCGCTGTGACCCTGAGTCCTCCCCATTAACGCTACAGGCTACTGTCTAGTAGTCACCCATACTTTGTTAGCAATCACACACACACACAAATTTGAGGCCTAATTCTGCATATTCTGAAGCATTACCCCCATTAGTCATCAAAAGACACACCCAGGCGGGGCCGCAATCCTAGGAGAAGGTGAGTAACGACACCTCCCTCTTCCCCCCCCTCAGCGAGCTTGGGTGTCGTATTTGGTCGGTTCCTATATAGGGTTGTTTACCTAGGTCCCCACCTCTTTTCCCGCCTGTGGTAAATGATGAAGTAAACCAATGCAGAATAAAAGAAAAGCTTATAAGATGCACCTAAGCCTCTCTGTGCTTCCCTTTGACCCCAATCGATATTTAATAAAGTTGATGAATAGAACCCACTTTTCAATTCAGGAAAAAAAAACAGAAATTTGAGAAAGAAAAAAATGGAGAAAAGCTAATAAGCGTGACGCCTCTCTCTCTCTCTCTACAGACACCCTTTGTGTAGCTACCTTAGTAGACCTCTGAAAAGGACGACAATACACCAGGTACACATGTCTTAGAGAGAAGGGAAAAGTGAAAGCACCTCAACCGGATAACTCGATTGGGTGCAGATGGTGAAAAATAAAGAAAAGTTTATTTAAGATGACCCTAAGCCTCTCTGTGCTTAGTCATCTTGATCATATTCAAATAAATGATGAATACATCTCAGAACACAATGTCATGCATCATACAATAGGCACTACCCCACGCAGGGATTACCTGGTGTGGTTGAGTCCAAAAAAATAGGTCACTTTGCCAGGACTTTGTGTGAGGGTGCGTTTTGGCTTTTTTCAGCCACACCACATAACTGTAAACACATTGAATGTACAAAATGGATTTTTTTTTTTTTTGTAGTAGCAGTAGCAGTGGTGGTGGTGGTGGACACCCGAGAGTTCCACTGTACTTTTTTTTTTTTTTGCATCAGGCCCAGTGCTGACGCTAAGGCCGGCTGGCCGGTCATATAAAAAATTTTTTTTTGACTTTTTTTTTTCGGCCGAGCCATGATCAGGCCCCCCCCAGAACCACCCCGAAAGTACCAATGTGACAAGGTCTACGATTGTATGGAATACAGGAAGCGCGCATCACCCCCCCTTTGTGGATGTGGCCGCTGTCACTGTGTTTTGGAAAAGGCAAAAAAAAAAAAAAAAGAAAGTGAAGTTGATAGTGTAAACGCCTCTTGGGACGCAGGCACTGACACTCCGAAAAGGCTGCGTTTTGACTTCTTTTTTATAGCTGTATTAGTGTCGACATGGTGTGTACGCTCAAATGTGCTCAAAGAAGAGCTACATTTTGAGTCTTTCGGACAAAAAATATGAGAGGAAATATACACCCTTTTTTTTTCGTTCTCGAGCTAGAAAACACACCTTATTGCGTTTTGTTGTTGTTATTTGACTCCCAAAATAAACAAAAAAACAAAAATAAAAATAAAAAAGACTAAGAACTACTGTACAGAAGAGTCCATTTATTCTTTGTTACTTCAGAAGGAGAAGTTGAAAAAGTGCAAAATGCCTCACCGTTTATCGTACGCAGGGGCACCGAAATAGATGTTACAATCGTCCACTATTGTCCCTGCCATTCAGGGGAAATGACAAAAAAATAATGACAAAGTGAAAACAGAGCGGAGGAGCGTTGCTTTTTTGCATTTTTTCTTTTTTGATAAATTGTTGGAGTAGTGTAGTTGCCTCGGTTGTGTTGCCACAGTTGTGCAATCTCCACTGTATATTTTTTGAAAACTTGGCAGTTTGATTGGTTGTGGAGACACCCAAGTATTCGTTCTTGTTATAGAAAGAAAAAAAGAACGAAACCATAACATTCGCACTATCGCGCGGTGGTGACAATATGGAGGACAGAAGGGCAAATGGTTCTTAATCTGTTTTGTGTCGCTGCCAATCTTCACTTTTTATGCAAAAAACAAATGCGTTTCCGGATAGGACACAGGGAGACGGGTAAAAATGGGATACACATCAAACTGCATTCAAAAAAAATTGACTTGAAATACAAAGCCCTCTCGTGACAGTGTACCTTGGTACATGACCGGTGCCCGGGTTGGATCCCAACCATGCAGTGCTACATCCATACGTGACAGTGTACCTTTGGTACACCATAGGGTTTTACATCCATTTCGAGATCTGGAAAAAAAAAAAGAACCTTTTTAAATTCACAATTTCAGTTTCAGAATTAAAAGCATTTTTTGAGAGGGTGCAGAGTGCTCCATCAAAACCTTGAAAAAAAGATGAATGCAGACCCCTTTCTTCGAGTACCCACACAACACACGGACCCGGTAAAACATCATTTTGCATTATTGTGGTGAGACGACTGACTGTGTCACTTACTTTGCCTAGCAATCCGTATGAGCGGGCAAACATGACACTGTACACATTAGATAAACCGACAAAAAAGTATATATATTCCAAGATTGAAAGCTTCCCGTACTTAGCCACCTTCGCAAAAGAACTAAACACCACCACCACCTCAGGTGCATCCAATGATACCCAAAAGGGGCGATACAGATTCTTTCTTTTTTTTTTTTTTCTCTGTCGTTATTTTGTTTGTTCTGGAATACGAAACCACCATTGTATTGTTCGTCCGTCTGAGCGCAATGGCCCAAACTACCAGAACAGCAGGGGGAAGGGGGGCACGCAGGAACTACATACGATTAAAGACGAAAAAACGGCCGTATAGTAATATTTGTCTCAGGCAGCACAACTTCGCCTTCAGGCCCGTTGAATAACGAGTAAAGGCGGAAGGGGATTGTGCGCTCGAAGATCGATACAATGAAACCTATGAACCATTTGTTTGCTAGACAGTCATCAGGCGGCTAACAGCGTTAGTTTCGGGTTACCGTTGCCGTGCGTACGAGAAGGGGGGAGGGGGGAAATTATTTAAGTTTCAAAGGATGGCTGCACTGCAAACAAAGACGTGAACACATTTTTTTAACGCATCTCACGGAGTCCTTCTGACGGCCCAAAACAAAGAGAAAAGCTGATAGGACGACCCTGACTGAGTCTGTGCTTAGTCTGATTAGATTACTTAATGCTTTGAACATTGGTTATTCATCAATATTTTTAGTCTGTGCTCAGTCACCTTGAAAAACAACGAAGTAAAGTTGATAGTGCAAAACGCCTCTGGGACACAGGCACTGACACTCCGCGGGGTGTTATCGAACCCCCGGAGAGTGTTGCGGGGTTGCTGACAGGGAAACTGTAAGCACGCACACAGTCTTTTTTTTTTTTGGAAAAGGGGTCACATGATTTAAAGATTCAAGAAAGACATTGTGCCCTGGAACACAACACTGGGTGTTTGCTGAACCCAATGCGTGCAGGGCACCGACGGACCGGAGGGAATGCACACGATCCCTCTTCACACCAGGGAATGGGGCTCATAGTTGCGCTGTAAATGCTCTCTCACATGATGCTGTATATGAGCCGCACACCCCCGGATGTCTGAGGTCTGCTTGGCGGAAATAAAGGGGGTAACGGTTGACAGTGCGAACTACAGATGCACATAACAAAGTTTTGCAAGATGACCCTAAGCCTCTCTGTGCTTAGCCACCTTTAAACGAAGATGAATCAGCATCATTGACCATCCATTTAACAACGTGAATTGTTTTAAATGGCAACACCGTAATGTCAACCACAGGAGAGAGGAGGATTTCCTCTGTGGGGGGCTGCAAAAGGTAGCAGGCATAAAAGTTGAGTACAAAAAAAAAAAAAATTGATTGGTTTTTCGACTACTATCAAGAGATAGCAGGCACGTTTTTCCTGCATAGGATTTTCGAAAAAAAACGAAGAGGAAAAAAAAAAAAGAGAAAATTTTTGTATTTTGTAACAATGTATTGCCTCATGGAGAGACCTTTCCAAAAATACAACAAAAATACAACAAAAAAAAAAGGGTCTGAAAGTGCTGACATGACCGAAGGACTCCACTCTTACTTGCACGGTAGGGCAGAACACACCAAGGCTATCGGCGAGGCGGGAGGTAGTGCCACTATTTTTTTTTTTTTTTTGCGTGATGGTGTGTTCAAGAAACATGTGCACATATTTCCGTGCAGGTAGGAAGCGTGAATCTCTACAGAGCATGCGCACTTTGGAATTCAGAGAAAAAAAAAAAAAAAAAAAACAAAGATGGGAAACAGGCTTTGCGCTAACTTCTGGCCCTTGGCCCGGGATTTTGGAGATTTTTTGTGGTGCGTTTTTTTTTTTGCAAACCGGGGTTTCCTTAAGAAAACCAGAGAAACTCATATTTCATAGTAAGGGTACTTTAGAGCGTTTTTGTACACACATGTGACCCCACCGTGGAGAGCAATCGGCTCGTGCAATCAAAAGAAAGCAGAGAAAAGGGAAAATAAAAAAAGAAAAAAGTTGGGTACCGTGCGCCTGCGGCGCTGCCTGTTCCCTACCCTACTTTATTTTTAAACATGTACTTCTGTACAGTGTTCATTTTCTTTTGAGTACGACAATGCGCTGCTGAACCGTCTCCACCCTTGCTGCGTGAGGGCGGCACCCCCTCCGAGGCCACAACCGTCCTGCTTTTTGTTCTCACTCTTCTCTGTGGTCACAGAAACCCCATAGCTTCTTCAGTACATTGGTGTTTCCAGTGCAAAACACAATTTCATGCCAAGTTGGGTTTCAGACTGAAAATGACCCTTGTTTACGGTATGGGTTCATATTTTGTGAAAATTTAAGTCACTGAAATTTTGTCCATTTTTCCGTATATCCCCCACCACAAGCCGGGATTGGTTCGGAAATGCAACAAAACGACCTCTTGGGCGGAAAAAAGGATATTGAGTCATTTGACGCACTTTTTGAGACCGGGGTTTCTTTACTAGAACCAGAGGAATCTCATCGTTCAGAGTACGGGTACTTTAGAGTGTTTTCACACACACACGTGACCCCACCGTGGAGAGCAATCGGCTCGCGCAATCAAAAGAAAGCAGGGAAAAGGGAAAAGAAAAAGGTTGGGTACCGTGCGCCTGCGGCGCTACCTGTCCAGTCAAAAACACCACAATTTCATCTGAATTTGGGTTTTCAGACTGAAAATGCCCCTTGTTTAGGAGTATGGGTTCATATTTTGTGAAAATTTAAGTCACTAAAATTTTGTCCATTTCCGAATATGCCCCACCACAGCGCGGGATTGGCTCGGAAATGCCACAAAACACTGTTTTTTCACCCCCTGATGCACAACTGTTTGAGGTGCGTTTTTTTGGGCCCGAAGCACGATTTTTCAGATTTTTTTCCAAAAGTTAGCGCGAAGCCTGATGGGAAAGAAGTATTTCAAATGGGAAAGAAAAAAAAGATGTGATTTTTTTGATAGCGTAAGACATCTCGTGGATGTGGGTACACTTTTGTCCTCCTGATATTAAAAAAAAGCCGAGCGTTTTTTTGTCCGCTTTGTGAGTATTAAGTTAAGGCCCCGTAGAAGAAAATGAAAATGGGGGGAGGGGGTGAAAATTGCTGATTGTTTAGAGACTAACCATGGACAGCAGCCTTGGGGATGTCAAACATTAGAATATTGGCAAAAAATAGAAACCTCACATACACGTCATGAAATAAATGAAATAAACTGTGAGTTGTGTGAGTCGCACCATCCAGAGTGGAGTTACGTTGACAGTGCGCAAAAACGCCTCTGGGACGCAAGGCCAGAACGCGCTCTGTGATGGAGACTGAATAAGTGCAGAAAAAAAAAATCAACTTCGGAAATTGAAGTTGTTGATGCAGGCACCTCCGACTGACCCCAACGATGCCAGCCCCCGAAAGCACAAAGAAACGGTGGGTCCTTTCCCGGAAAAACTAAACTAACATTTTGCCACTTGATTTGTCCTCACTAATCTACTACTGAGTCTTTTTTCGTTGACCGCAGCAGGAAAAATAAAACACACACACACACAAACACGCATTTCTTTTGTCCAGAACGAGATGAGTATTTTCAGGGAGGTAGAATACATCAATGCCACCGATAGTGTCTGACAGAGACGCCACCTTTTTCCCCCCCTTGCTGCAGTAATTTACCTGCCTAAATAAAAACAAGGTCTGTACAAGAATGTCAGAATACATTTAAATGAGAAGTCTCTTCCTCACGCTTGGAGGAATTAGATTCATATACTTTCAGTTCACAGAATTGAAAGTATTTGAGAGGGTCAACACATGACGGAGGAAGGGGAAAAAAAAGGAAAAGTTTATGAGATGAACCTAAGCCTCTCGTGCTTACCCAAAAAACATTTCAATATATGCAATCAATAAATTGATAGCATAGGAGGGATCAATAAAAATGTTCCCAATCTAAGAAATAATACCCAATCCGAAAAAAGACGTGCCGCGCTTTTGCAACAGCAAACTGTCCATTTCCCCCAAAACCCAATATCGCATGTGAGCAAAAAGGTAAAAGTTTTGCAAAAAAAAAAACACAACAACAACCTCAAAAGGTATCAAAAAGTATATTAGTGCATACATCACTGAGGATGATACACGATTCTTTTTTCATAAAAGGTGGTCCACAAGACGAATATCTCATACACCACTTTATCCAACTAAATAACCTTTGCGAAAGGATCGCAGAGAAAGAAAATGACTTGAAAATACAAAGCCCTATCATATACCTTTTGCCAATGCAAATGACCCCTCCCCCCAAACCATGCGGCCCTAGTATCTATTTTGTGGTTTACAAAAAAAATAAAAAAATAAAGATGACCGCCTCTTACCACCTCAGCTATGCCTCCAACGGCTTTCCCTCACCTTCTAGAGCAATCAACCCGGCGCTGGTCAGATCGAACCCATCCACATCAGTGCGCATTCCTGCTTCATCTGCGAGACGGTTTACATGGGGTTCGTCACCACCACCTGTTCCACACCCCTTGTAGAGTGAACCATCATAAAAGACCTTGGCAGATTGCATGCCGAGGGGCAGCATTTTGCGTAAAATGGGGGCCCCGTATTCCACCACTTTCTCAGAGTTTCCAAGCGTCAGAACCGACATTACTAGGCACAGTCCTCTCTGGTATGCCCGAAGAGTGTACATCAAAAACACCCCATCCTCCGGGTGGTGCTCAAACACGACGTCCATCTCCCTCATCAGGTATTCCACGTTCCATATGCCCACCCGCCGTCCTTCCGCTCCGGGCCGCATTTCAAAGCCGTTCCACTCATGAAAGAGCACGCCATTGCTCTCCTTGAGGTAATCTCCCTCCACCAAGGTGTTGTAAACAGTTTCGGGGTTGGTGAGCAACGCCGACCCTGCCCACTGTTCCTGGGGGAGGAGAGGGGCGTAGCTAGGCTGCGGGGAGACAGGGATGAATTCGGTGAAGGAGGGGGCAAGGAGGCAAGCGACGCCTTGGATGCAGGAGACGGAGAGACCTTGTTTTTCGTGGATTTTGACAGAGAGTTCGTTGTCGCCACGTGCAGTGACACGGAAGCGTTGGAGAACAGGGTCAGAATCGAAGAAGGTGCGAATAGCATTTGAGAGAAGCTTTGAAATCCCTTTTCCTCTGGCCTTCGGATGGACGCGGAGTCCTTGAGGGATACCTGTCCGTCCTTCGTCGACGACGCGGAGGGATTCAAACCCGACCACCTCCCCCGTTGCGCTGTCCACAACGACCCAGCTCCGGCGGGTCTCCTCCGCAAACCATTTGTCGAGGTCTGCGCAGGTGTAGTCAAGCCCTTCGTACATGTTCTTGCTGATCTCCCCACGCACCCCAGCCTTATCAGACTCGACCACTTCACGTACAATGTACTCTGGTGTTGCCATTTTTGTTTTTTTGTGTAGTTTTCTGTGTTTGATCTTGAAATACAAAAAAAAAAAACCCCCCCTCGTGAGTGCACGGTAGTTGAAACGTGCTAAATAAAACGCAGCTCGGTCTCATGACATCATTTCAAAAAAAAAAAAAAATCAAATAGTAATTGGAGGGTATGGGGGTAAGAGTTCGAGAGGCAATTTTTTTTCCAACAAAAAAAGACAGATAAAATTCTAGAGAGAGTAGGGAAGAAGAGGGGTGAGGATAAAACCCTCGGAAAGATGAGGGTAGAAACACAGCAGGGGTTAATGCTTTATCTTTTGTGGGGGGGAAATACACAATGAGGGGCTTTTGGGCTCCTTATATCCTTGTTTTCTAAAGAATTACATATTGCTGCTTTTTGTGCAACATTTTTCATTTATTTGATATTTTATCAACAATCATTTCACCCACTTAGGGCAAAATATCTGAATCTCAATATCGAGGGGGTTTTTTGGGAGTCTAGGGTCTGTAACTGAATTTTGGCCTTTTCTTGGTAATCTCTGTTCGGTGTAGCTGCCACTAGTCTTCTTCATTCTTCACTGTACAGAAAAACACTTTTCGCCTTTTTTTTTAAAACTGTAGTTATTGCAGGCACCTCTGACTGACCCACTGTACGATGCCAGCCATCCGGATGAAAGCATAAAGTACCCTGCGGCCTACAACAGTAGATGTAAAAAAAATACCACGACACACCACACTGCAGCCATATAGTGGATATGATAGAGTCGCTCTGGGGAACATGCCCCTTCTCTACCTACCACCTTGTTGTCTTTTCAACTGTTGGTTTTCTTGGACGAGGAGCTCCAGCTCGCGGGTCATTTGCGATACAATTTCGTCGCATTCACTGCGCTCGGCTTCGAATGCTGCACGCTCGTGGTCGAGCTTCTCCTGCAGGTATTGGTGCTGCTGTGGTGTGTTCTGCACTGCTGCTGCTGGTGGTAGTGCCCCCGCTCCACCCACCCCTGCCCCCGATCGGCTGTACGACCGTGCACCTTCCGGCAGGTTGAGGATCTTGTCCTGCACGTTGCCCACATCGCTGGACAGTCTGTTGACGCTCATCTCAAAGGCAGTGATCCGGTTGTGCATGCCATCCCCAGTAGGAAGCCCGGCATCGTTGATGCCCCCACCGCCACGTGCCAAAGCCAGCTGGTCCATCTCCAGCTTCATCCGTGCGTTGGTCTCCTGCAGCTTGGCAGCCTGGCTGTGGAGGTCCAGTTCGCGTGTCTTAGCCTGCTCGCATGCGGCGCGCACCCTTTCAAGCTCGTTGTGAAGACGGAGGTTGTCTGTCTGCACTGCTGCCATCTGCAAGACAAAAGGGAAAGAAGAAAAAATGTGCGAGGATTTTTGATAAATTGTTGGTGGTTGACCAAAAGTTTCACTTTTTTTAATGGTCAACCAAATGTATGAAAGCCAAGGAGAAACATTGCTGAGATGCACTCAAGCATCTTATGTGGCAACCACAAAAAGAAAGCTCGCGGGGAGGGGTGGAGCCGAGGGAGTGAGTGAGTGAGAGGTGAGGTGGTGTGGCCCATACATCGCCACCACTGCTGCCCTCACGTTGAAGCATTTCGATCTGCATTTTGAGGCGGTTGGTTTCATCTTGGCTCTGCAAAAATATGAAATTGTTATCTTTTAGACTACCTCACAGCACATCGATTCCTTAGGATCCAAAAATGCCACTTCTTGCCGTTCCCTCACCCCTTCTTGTAAAAAATACGTTTTGTTTGTCAGACCCATAGGAAATAGCCTGGGAATAGTGTGCAGAAGAAAAGAGAGCAAAAAAGGGGCGTAATCATGAGAGGGGCTACATACCGAGCCTCGGAGAAGACTGCCGCCGTCCCCTTCAAGAGGGAGCCCTGACATCAGACGTTCCCGTATCGAGTCGAGTTCGCCTTTGAGCGACTGTGTGGAGGTGGTGGTGGTGGTGTCAAAGAGAGAAGTTGCAATCCGACATAAACGTTGTCTTGAAATACAAAACCCTCCCAGCCGGGTGTCCCGCATGCAGCATGCAGGGCTTGGCAAAGCTGAACAACAGAGCGTACGCTGTGGTATCGTTCAGGACATTATCCTCTTCGCCGAAAGAGGAGAAGAAAGTACCGATGCTTAATAAAGATGACCTGACTGTGCCGAGTACCGTCTACCTCTGGTACGTGGGAGTGCAGTCGACGCCGAAGCTGCAGTGCGAAAGCGGAGGTGACCAACTCCACCACTCACAAGACAAAAGCGGGGTTGGGAGTGCAAATGCCCCGGAAGGTACTGCTGCACCCATGGAGTGGGAGCGCGATGCGGTTGCCTGGTAAGTGGCGTCGCAAGGCCCGTGTAGTGATGGATGCCTTACTGACGGCGGCGTGCCCCTCGCTGCGAGATGCTTGGAAAGGCAGTCACAGATGCAATAAAAGGAGGGGGGGGGGAAAACGGAGAAAAAGAAAAGAAGAAGAAGAAGAAAATCACCATACCGCCTTCTCGCTTTCTCCGTCGCTCAGAGCCTTCCCGATCGTTTCAAATTTTTGCTTCACTATGGCACGCTCTTGCTCGAGAAGCAATGTTTTGGTGTCACTCTGTATAAAATAAAACCATACAAAAATCGCAAAGCATTCGATTAAAGTGAGTGCCTCTATCAGCACAGGAAACCCCGCTACCAGCATGAAAGAAACACGCCTAAGGTGAAATATAGGGGGGAAAAAGGCTACACACCTGCTCCAGCTTCCGTGCCAGGATATTCCGTTCCTGCTGCAGGCTTTGAATCGCCCCGTCGAGGCTCATATTCTGCTGCTGCAGGAGGTGCCGTTCTCTGCTGGACTGCGCATTTTCACGCTCCAACGCCTCGACACTGGATTTGATGGTATCTCTCTCGGACGTTACCTGAGACAGGGAGTTGTGGAGGGACTCGATCTTCTGATTGAGGATGGCACGCTCTTGACGGACGGTTGTTTCGAGCGACCCCATTTGGTGTGCCATAATACCCTTTTCGTGCGCAAGCATCGAAAGCTCCTGATGCATCCGCGATCCATCACCACCCACTCCATTTTGTGCGGTCGCGTGGAGTCTTTGCACCTCCGCCTTGAGAGAATCACTTTGCTGCTGGAGCATTGAGATTTCACGGTTTTGGCGGTCAATGATTTTCCTTTGACGTTCTGATCCGAAAGCTGTATCGTCTTGCGTTACTTCAGGTACTGTGGGGGCACCATTTTGAATGGACTGTAGACAGAACTTCATGACCTGCTGCATCTGGTTTTTATCCTGCACTAATGAAGCTGCCAGGAGGTATGCCTCTTCAGGCTGCACTGTGCTTTCTGCTTCTCCGTTTGCACGTCTTCGGTCTTCCATGGTTAGAACGTTGGCAGAAGGGTTGTGCAAATGAACTAGAAGCTTCCCAAGCCGGGAGTTCCCATTCGTGACAATCCGTGAAATGCTGTCAACTGCGCCACTCCGTTTCGCTGCCACCCCACCATGGTGCTGGTGGAGAAGCTCCAAGAGGTTCCCTACCGCAGGGAGGAACACATTCTGTTCAAGCATCGTGGTATACCCCACCAAACCCTCGAGACATTCCAACAGTGTCCGCTCCCTTTTATTGTTCTTATTGATGATCAGCTCCACCTGCCCATCCTTCTCTGCCACTTTGTCCTCCATGACCCTCAGCTCATCCTGCAATTCGCAGATAATATCTTGCGTCTGCAGCAGCTCTGCTGAAGCAGGGTGTCCCAAGTCCATTGGCATCTGAGGGTTCTGCATGTTTGGAGGCGGAGGGGAAACAGCAGTGGAGCCAGGCATGTGAGGAGGGGGGGGATGGGATGGGGGATCCAAAATGTGGAGGGTCCCTGGAAGTGGAGGGAAGGTGGGGTAGTGTGGGATATGAAGGTTGGTGCTGTCCAAACAGAGACTGTACGCAAGACACCACGTCGGACGGAGAATGGGAGGTGCTCGCGCTGCAACTCGCGAAGGGTGAGGCCACGCAAAAGCGGGGGATGAGGAGGCAGGCACGCAGCCGCGGACGAAGGCCCCCATTGTGCATCTGCAGGTCCTGATGACGAGGCAGTCGCAGCAGTAGTGCGCGCTGCGAAGTCGCGGACGAAGGGCGTCAAGGCATCCCCCGACAGAAATGTTGCCATACAACGACATGAAAAAACGACCCTCCATGGAACGAAGATGGGGCTTACGTTCTGTATCGAGACTACAGGACACTGTGCAACGTCCGGCTGATGTGATGGATACCAAGAATGAGTCTGAATGGGTCTAAAATTCATTTTTAAAAAAAAGGAACGCAATATTCAGCAAATATGTAGACAAAGTAGCTTGGTTGCTTTGGGTAAGGTGAAAAAAGTTGGTGCATTTTTTTTGTCGTATTTTGAAAATGGTTACATTAGGAAAATCGTTTGGGGGGATAGGGGGAGGGGCGTCAATTACGCCTCTGTGCTGTCGGAGGAAGCAAATAAAAGGTTTGTCAGATGGGTCTGAGGCGTGCGCAGCCACCTTAACCTTAACCTTCCACATAGATGTCCTGAAGTTGCACAGCTTGGGGTGGGGGCAAAGAAAAAGGGTTGTCTTGAAATACAAAGCCCTCTAGTGACAGTGGATCTCAAGAAAAAAGGGGGGCGGGAGGGGGAGGGGTCAAAAAGACAATGGGGGTGTGTGGTGTTGCAGAGGCGTTGCGCGTTGGCTTACTTGGAGACGTACAGAGTGCGGCCACGCTTCTTCAGGGCGTACAGGATGTGCTCCACACGCACCGTCTTCGCAGGGGCGTTCTCACGCACCTCCATCAGCGCGTGGGTGTCCTTCATCACCTGCTCAACGAAGTTCCTCAGGATCTCCCTTGCCTCGTCGTACACACTGCTCGCAAGACGCTTGCACCCTCCACGGCGGGCCAGACGGCGGATGCTTCCCTTCGTGATGCCACGGCCTTTGTTCGACTTTGCGCCCTTGCGCTTCTGGCTTCCGGTTGTCTTCTTGTCAGCCTTTCCGGAGGCAACCGACTTTCCCTTTGCAGACTTAGACGGACCCATTGTTTGATTTACTTGGTTTTAGATATTATCTGGATAAGAGGATAAGGTGGGTGAGGGATTGCTTCTAGTACAAAGAAAGAAGGCTGTGGTTGCTTTTGTTGTTATGAAGATTATTGTTATTCGTAGTTGTGGTGGAAATCTCCACCCCTCCGTGTGGCCTGCACGCAAGCCACAGAGGAACATGTTAAAAAGAAACACACAAAACAGTGTACACCACACTGCATGGAACTCACTCCAAACCACATTCTGGACGCTGTGAGCTTACTTCGTGGTCTTGGCCTTCTTCTTTGTGGAGGTTCCCTTCTTCTTCGTGGTGGTCTTCTTGGCCTTCTTTGCCTTCTTCGCCTTCTCCTCCTTCTTCGCCGCCTTCTTGGCCCTCGCGTCCGCACGCTTCTGCTTCTCAGCGTCCTTCACCTTCTTCACTGCGATTCTCACAGCGTCCTTCCTCGCCTTCGCTGCCTCCTTGATCTTTGCAGAGCGCTTCGCATCAGGCTTGGCAATCGCGATCGACTCGAACCTCGGCATTGTGAGTGTGTTGGTGGTGTGTGGTAGAAGCTGTGGGGTGTGAGTGATACAGAGGAGAGTGAAGGGAAGGGAATAGGAACACAAAGTAGGTGGTGTCTGTCTTCTCGGAACAATTTGTCACTGGTGGTAATCCACCCCTCGCGGCTTTGCTAGCAAGCTCACAGAGGCAAAAGCGTGAAAAAACATAAAAAACTCAAAACAAGTGAAACAGCTCGTGCTCATGCCAACTCACGCTCACGTTCAGAGGTTGTCCCCACGGATGCGGATGGTGTAGCTCAGGTCCTTCTGGATGAGGGTCTTCTTCTTCCTGTGGAGCTGCAGGATCACGGCACCCTCAAACACGCCGATCAGGTACTGCTCGCTTGCCTCCTGCATCGCCTCGAGTGCAGACGCACGGAAACGCATGTCCTGCTTGTGCTTGTCCATCACGTCACGCACAAGGCGCTGGAAGGGCGCCTTCTGGATCAGCAGCTGTGTCCCCTTCTGCAGTGCCTTGATCTCACGCATCGCAACAGTTCCGGGCAACCAGCGGCCAGACTTCTTCACCACCTTCCCCTTCTTGTCCTTCTTCTCAGCGGGCTTGTAGTTCAGCTTCGTCATCGGCTTCCTCTTCTTCTGCTCACCGTCCTTTCCGGTTGACGACTGCGACTTCTTCACAGACTTGGCAGGTGTGCGTGGCATCTTGTTGTGTGGCTGTTGTCTTGGTAATCTGTCGGGTGTGGTTTGTCTTTGTCTTTGTGTCTTTGTGTGGTGGGGTAAGAGAAAGAAACGAAAAATAGGATTCCGCTGCTCATTTTTTGTCACATATGCGGTGCGCAGTCACACCACCTCACACCCTCATATCGGGTGTGAGGGTTCAAAATACAAAAATAGTTGGAGGCAAACTCAGCAGACGGATGTCGAGAGCGTGCTCGCTTACTTCTTCGGGGACGACTTCTTGGGGGAGCCCTTCGACTTCTTGCCCTTCTTTCCACCCTTCTTCCCCTTCGACTTCTTCGTCACGCTGCCAGAGGACTTCTTCCTGTACTTCTTGTCAGTCGCCTTCAGCGCATCGTGCACTCCTCCACCCACACCTCCACCCGCAATCGTCACGTTCGACAGAAGGTCGCCAAGGTCCTTGTCCTCACGCACGGCAACGCAGATGTGGCGGGGCTTGATCTGGTGCTGCTTCTTGTTCTTCGCCTTCTTCCCCGACGTCGCTGCCTTCGCAGACACGTTCAGAAGCTCGCCTGTGCAGTACTGCAGCACAGACGTCAGGAACACTGCCGCAGTGGGGCTCACACGCTTTGCGTACCTTCCCTTCTTCAGCGCACTGCCCACACGTCCCACAGGGAAGGTCAGACCAGACATCTCAGACAGAGACACAGACGGTCCCCTCTTCACTCCCTTCTTTGCGCCGACCATTGTTTGTCTTGAGGGTGTGTTGGTGTTGGAATATCTGGAAGCAGAAAGATGTGGTGTGTAATGTGCGAGTTGAGTGTGAGAACCAAAAGTAAGTTCGCTTTTTTTATTTGTTTATTTTACTTTGGGAAGGCTCGTTTTTCCTTTTAATGTTACAAAGTAACAATAAACCATTTTTCCCGGTGACCCCCCCCCTCCCCACCCCCTATGTTACACGGAAAAACCGTTTTTCCGAATTTTCATTTATTGTAACAACAAGGCGCAGTGGACGTGCACATCCGAAAACACCCGCATTTGCATTTCCGGAATCCGTCCACGCTGTGGTGGGGTCAATCTGCCGAAATGGACAAGTTCTTGTTGTTGGAAAAAGCCACTTTTTCCCGCCATTGTTACGAAAAAAAAAGTTTTTTCCCCGGATTTCGGTCGGACCCCCTCCCCCCCCTTTATTGTTACTTTGTAACATTAAATGGAAAAACGAGCCTTCCCTTTACAAAAAGACGGCGGCTGGTACCACCCACGCCCCCGTGTTGTTAAGAACAGGGAGGGCCGTGTGTTAACTCAACAAGCAGCATCAACGTGACCTGCTTCACTTCCTTGGGGAGCTCTTCTTCTTCGGGGAGGACTTCTTCGGGGATCCCTTGCCTTTGGCCTTGCTCTTCGTCTTCAGGGCCTTCGCGTACTTGGCCACAGCAGAAACTCCTGCAGACAGGGCGTGCGATGCCATCTCGTCGGGGAAGTGCATCTTCACACCCGCCACAATGGCACCACTGCGCAGTGTCTTCTGGCCCGCAAAGTGGTTTGCACGGCCCGCCTCCTCCGCAATGCGCTCAAACAGGTCCACCACGAACGAGTTCACAATCCCCATCCCACGCGACGTGATGGCAACAGAGCTCTTCTTTCCCGCCTTCGTCGACGCCTTCACCCCGAAGGTCTTCGTCATCAGCTTGTGCACGTAGGTCGAGTAGCTCTTGTAGTTCGGCTTCCTGATCCTCTTCCCGTTCTTGTCACGCTTCGGGCCTCTCTTTGCTCCAGTGGACTTCTTCGGCGACGATGGTGCCATATTGGTGTGTTTTTGAGGTGTGTTTTACGAAAAGTATCTGGTGGTGGTGGTGGTGGTGTGTTTAGTTGTGTGTGCTACGTTCTCACCATAAAGAGGGGGAGCAGGTTTCGTATCGAGTTTTGTGTTTTTTTTCAGAAAAAAGGTGGCGTCAATTACGCCACTGTGCTGTCGCATGAAAGCAAATGCATGCAGTCCTGCAACAGCACAGCTTGGAACAATAGTAAAGAGTATAAAGACAAAGCTCACGTTTGCTGTCACATCACGTCACAGCTTACTTGGAGACGTACAGAGTGCGGCCACGCTTCTTCAGGGCGTACAGGATGTGCTCCACACGCACCGTCTTCGCAGGGGCGTTCTCACGCACCTCCATCAGCGCGTGGGTGTCCTTCATCACCTGCTCAACGAAGTTCCTCAGGATCTCCCTTGCCTCGTCGTACACACTGCTCGCAAGACGC
Organism: Rhynchopus sp. YZ270_cl-10; assembly: GCA_964035575.1. Taxonomy (NCBI): domain Eukaryota; phylum Euglenozoa; class Diplonemea; order Diplonemida; family Diplonemidae; genus Rhynchopus; species Rhynchopus sp. YZ270_cl-10. The sequence continues at coordinate 1,058,742 of OZ037909.1, read as the reverse complement.
TTGCACCCTCCACGGCGGGCCAGACGGCGGATGCTTCCCTTCGTGATGCCACGGCCTTTGTTCGACTTTGCGCCCTTGCGCTTCTGGCTTCCGGTTGTCTTCTTGTCAGCCTTTCCGGAGGCAACCGACTTTCCCTTCGCAGACTTGGACGGACCCATGTTGGTGTGTTGTTTGTCTTGAATATCTGGTGGGAGGGATGATAACTGATTCAGGCAAAGGGATGGGTAAATACAAAGCAACAACAACAAAAAAGGTCACACTTGCTTTTGTTTTCATGAAGATTTTTGTTCTTCTGGTATGTGGTGGAAATCTCCACCCCTCTTCGTGGCCTGCACGCAAGCCACAGAGGTTACTGTTACAAAAGGAAAACACAAAACTTGCAACACAGTGCACTCACACAGCGGTACAGTAGCTACGTTCTGGCCGCAGGCTTACTTCTTCGTGGTCTTGGCCTTCTTCTTCGTCGAGGTTCCCTTCTTCTTCGTGGTGGTCTTCTTGGCCTTCTTTGCCTTCTTCGCCTTCTCCTCCTTCTTCGCCGCCTTCTTGGCCCTCGCGTCCGCACGCTTCTGCTTCTCAGCGTCCTTCACCTTCTTCACTGCGATTCTCACAGCGTCCTTCCTCGCCTTCGCTGCCTCCTTGATCTTTGCAGAGCGCTTCGCATCAGGCTTGGCAATCGTGATCGACTCGAACCTCGGCATTGTGAGTGTGTTGGTGGTGTGTGGTAGAAGCTGTGGGGTGTGAGTGATACAGAGAGTGAGGGAAGGGAATAGGAACACAAAGTAGGTGTCTGTCTTCTTGGAACAATTTGTCACTGGTGGTAATCCACCCCTCGCGGCTTTGCTAGCAAGCTCACAGAGGCAAAAGCGTGAAAAAACATAAAAAACTCAAAACAAGTGAAACAGCTCGTGCTCATGCCAACTCACGCTCACGTTCAGAGGTTGTCCCCACGGATGCGGATGGTGTAGCTCAGGTCCTTCTGGATGAGGGTCTTCTTCTTCCTGTGGAGCTGCAGGATCACGGCACCCTCAAACACGCCGATCAGGTACTGCTCGCTTGCCTCCTGCATCGCCTCGAGTGCAGACGCACGGAAACGCATGTCCTGCTTGTGCTTGTCCATCACGTCACGCACAAGACGCTGGAAGGGCGCCTTCTGGATCAGCAGCTGTGTCCCCTTCTGCAGTGCCTTGATCTCACGCATCGCAACAGTTCCGGGCAACCAGCGGCCAGACTTCTTCACCACCTTCCCCTTCTTGTCCTTCTTCTCAGTGGGCTTGTAGTTCAGCTTCGTCATCGGCTTCCTCTTCTTCTGCTCACCGTCCTTTCCGGTTGACGACTGCGACTTCTTCACAGACTTGGCAGGTGTGCGTGGCATCTTGTTGTGTTGTGTGGCTGTTGTCTTGGTAATCTGTCGGGTGTGTGGTGTATGGGGATAGGCTTGTGAATTGGGTACGGGATGAACGAGCAGAAAACAGGGGTAAGGGTTCATCACTATTTTGCTTCATGCGGTGCGTAGTTGCACCCCTCAGCACTCATGGGTGCGAGGGTATCAGAAAAACAATAGTTGGAGACAAACTCCAAGCTCAGAGGGACAGAGCGTGCTTACTTCTTCGGGGACGACTTCTTCGGGGAACCCTTCGACTTCTTGCCCTTCTTTCCACCCTTCTTCCCCTTCGACTTCTTCGTCACGCTGCCAGAGGACTTCTTCCTGTACTTCCTCTCTGTCGTCTTCAGCGCATCGTGCACTCCTCCACCCACACCTCCGCCCGCAATCGTCACGTTCGACAGAAGGTCGCCAAGGTCTTTGTCCTCACGCACGGCAACGCAGATGTGGCGGGGCTTGATCTGGTGCTGCTTCTTGTTCTTCGCCTTCTTCCCCGACGTCGCTGCCTTCGCAGACACGTTCAGAAGCTCGCCTGTGCAGTACTGCAGCACAGACGTCAGGAACACTGCCGCAGTGGGGCTCACACGCTTTGCGTATCTTCCCTTCTTCAGCGCACTGCCCACACGTCCCACAGGGAAGGTCAGACCAGACATCTCAGACAGAGACACAGACGGTCCCCTCTTCACTCCCTTCTTTGCGCCGACCATTGTTTGTCTTGAGGGTGTGTTGGTGTTATAAAAAATCTGTAAGAAAGGTGCAGACTACAGGCTACAGACGAGAATGGCGACAACGCAGCAAAATAAATTTTCAACTTGAAAGATAAATCCCTCTCGTGACAGTGTACCTTGGTGCGTGACCAGAACATCGTGGATGAACTCTGATATCCTCCGTACTCTACGGACGTTGCAGCGACGGAGAAGAAGGGGGACGTGAAACAGCACTTGTCAGATCCTGGTGGAGGTGGTCCTTCTGGATCAGAAGAAGAAGGGCTATGTCAAGATGTCGGTGATGACCACGTCATCCTGGGAGGACCTGTTCCCCCAGCCCAGCCAGGAAGGAGCGTCAGATGAACACGAGCATCACTCGAGACAAGGTAAACTACACTTCTGCTGTAACTACCACATCAAAACATACCCCCCACACTTTTTTTCCCTCCCCCGCCTTCTGTTCACCAATCACATGGTTTTACGACACTGCGTTCTGCATTCACAACTTTATGGGCTCACACACAACCCACACCCCCCTCCTTTCCAGCGCATCAGCACTAATTCTCCTCCTCCTCCTCCTCCTCCTCCTCCTCCTCACCCCATCCCCACTTTTGTGGAATATGTCTCTACACGCAAACAGACGACAGATCTGAGAGTATTTGGATTATTGTTTTTTTTTGTGAACTCGGTTTGTATTAGTGTAGACATCCCGAGGATGAACTCCACTATGTTTTTTCAGTCTTTTTTTTTAAGCTTGCTTCTTCATTTGCAATGCTGATAGCTGTGCCGTCCGCTCCTCTACCAGCGCTTTGTATGCCGCCACCTGAACGTCAAGACTTCTCGCAAGCTCTAACGCTTTTTTGTTTTTTGCTTCCTGCGCTTTGGTCCTTTGTCTCAGTTCGCGGATCGTACCGCGCTGTGAATTGCAGAAGAACAGAAGCAGTACTGTAGAAATAGAAAGCACCACTGTCGCGGCGATAGTTGCCGAGTACTGACTCCAGGGGAACTTCTCAAATTCGTCATCTGTCCCAGTGCCTACTATACGTCCATCCATCACCTCGGTGGCCGATACGTCGTCAAAGTTCGCGTCAAACGCGTCGTACGGCTTCTGCAGCCCTCTCGACTCCGGCACCTGCAGCCGCATCTGGTTCACAAGATACCGCACGTTCCCATTCCTCCCGGTCCCCATAACACGTCTCGGCACGGAAGCTCGCCGTGTCTGTTCCTTCAGAACACCCCCCACCTCGGTTTGCACCCTTCTCAACATAAAAAAATGTGTGCCTCTCTGTGTTGGGGATGAGAGGTAGAGGGGGGGAGGGTGTGGGTTCAAAGAAGAGAAGAAGCATGGTCACAACCAAAACCACCGTTTGCAATATCGCAGCTTTGCAGAATTGGGGTTGACGACATTTTTTTCAAAAGAAAGACATCACTTCTACCCCTTGGCCTTCGCAATGGTTGTGCATGGTGTACAGTCTTCGCATAGAAGAAGACGAATGTTGAAGATGTGTGCAATCTTTGCTTTAAAAAGAAAGGTTCACAAAGATCACCTTCACATTTGTTTTTTTAATCGCACATCAGCCTCGCAGAACAATATTTCCCCCTACAGACAGATCCTATCCAATGCAGAGGTAGCTTCCTGCACAAAGATCGGTGTTATATTCTCCCCACGCTCCTCTCTCCGCGCTGCAACTGAGTACGCTGAGAGCAGAAACATGGTGGCCGGACGGGACAACGGAGCCTTCCCTTTACAGAGCACTGCACGAACCCGCTCCGCCGTCACATGGTCCCCTGTCTGCGCGCAGATACGAAGCATTTGGTGATAATGATGGCCACGCCGCGACACACCTTCACCAAACACCACCCTCACCGCAAACCTGCTGTATTCATCTTCAGGAACCTCTGCAAATCTCAGCGCAAACGTCAATGCCATATCCAAAGAAGCGCTGCCATGTTGTAATCCTTCACGTCTACATTCATCCCATATGTTTGCAAAGACCTCTGCTGATTCGCTTGCTGCTAATAAGCTATGATATGAAGCAATTTGATTCGCCTTTCCTGGACATTCTGCTCGCATCCGGACCAATCGATACGCCCGCGAAAAGCAATCCAAACGGCACAACACCCCAACCACCGCACGGTGCGCTGTATCATCCAATCCTTCAATCACCTCCTCCACCTCCACCTCCACCTCATCCAATCCCCCAAGCATTCCAATATCCCGTATTGTCTCCTCCATTTCCTCTATACTCCGAGCATATGTCAGAAGTGAGGTATATGTCACCTCATTGGGTGGCACTCCATAGGTGGCTTCCATTGTGGCAACAAATTGTTTTGCGGAGTCGATTTGTCCGCATCGGGCGAGACCGTAGATGAACACATTAAGAAGCGGGCGGGTTGGTGCATTGCTTAGCTTTTTAAACCCATCTTTCAATCGCTTTAAATCCCTCTGCAGTGCAAACCCTTTCAACAGCGCAACCGATGTATCTTCTCTAGGGGGTGTCCCTGAGTCAACCATTTCCTTATAAATCTCTTCAGTCACCTCTCCATCTCTCCGAAACAACTGCAACAACGCAGTATACGTCATAGGACCCATCTCCCCCCCATTAGACACAATCCTCCGCAAATCTGCACTAACCTTCTCCTGCAAGGACCTCAATGAAAAATTCGTCGAGGAATCATCAATACAAGGCCCCCATCTGCTTCTCACATATGAAGCCAAAGATAGGTCAGAAAATCCGTAAGGCTCAGTAGGGGGTAATGAAGATGAAACCTTCCGAAACAAAGGGCGGGAAGCAGAGAAAATCCGGGAGCTCATTTTTTTTGTGGGAAATACACTGCTGATGTGTCAGTTTTAAAAAAAAAAAAACAATCTCCAAAATAATGAAGGAGAAATCTCGAAGTCCAGCAGGAAAAGTATTTCATCTTCTATTCTACTGAACAGAAGGTATAATAGGGTAGAAAAGAATTGAAAAGAAAAAAAAAAAAAAAGAAAAATGTATCCCCCCCCGATATGCTTTCTTTTTATATTCTTGGCATTACTCTTTTTCAGTTCTTCTACTCGCTTTTTTTTCACGGTGCACTGAAGGGGGTTGGGGGTGGATGTGTTGTCACAAAAGTGTAGAGTGCCTCTCGTGCTCTCAGATCTTAAAGACAACAGACACCACCTTCACACAGAGACGTCGCAGAGATGAAGGCAGGAAGGAACCCTTTTTTTTTTTTTTGTCCATATAGCCTAACTCCATCCTCCCCTCCGTCCCTCCCTTCAACTGTTATCCCATTTTTTTGGTGAAGTTCACAACCCAAAAAAAAGATCTGATTTTTTTTTTTGCGCAAAACACCTTTGTTTTACTACCTTTGAGGCTAGAGAGAAGCTACAATCCAAAAAAAAAGTTTATAAGATGATTCCTAAGCCTCTCGTGCTTAGTCACCTTAAAAAAATCCCCTACGTTTGTGTCAATTCCATTTCCTTTTTTATGTACCATCAACAAATCCGGCATTTGACACCTTTTTTTCTTTTTCCCACCACACCCCCTAAACCCCTTTTAAAAGAAAGATCGAAGTTTTAAAGAAATCTGAAGTTCGCGGGATCCTTCACCATTCAGATCTCTCTTTTTTTTCGACCCCAAAATGCATTCTTCCACCTTAGAACACATGGACGACATCGTACGATACTGTCCACACCACAATGTACGTTACGATGGCAGAGAAGATGGAGCCTATGCTGTAGAGACCCTGTTCAGGCATGAGGTAGGTCGAGGTTTTTGAGGTGCCCATCACAACTACGTGCAGGTAGATCGTTGTAATAATCGAGAGGACAAGGAAGAGGAGGAATCCTGGCATGCCGGTGAGGCCAAGAACACCCGCCAGCGCCCCCGCCGTGCAGGCCGAGAAGACACGGATTTTGTTGATGTTGTTCGTGTTCTTCATGACTTTGTCTCTCCGGTACTGCGGCTCTTCGTGCTTGCTCACGACAGCCTCCTTCTTCGACGCCGTGCCCGTCTTCCTTAACAATGCTGCTGGTGGAGGCATGTGGACTGCTTTTCTATTTAATCCCTATTGTTGGGTGGATTGATGAAAAATGTGAAAAATATGTACCGTTTTTTCCGGGTGTCGGTGGGCTGTAATTGGGTGTAATTGGGCTGTAACTGGGCGTAATTGGGTGAAATTGGGCAAAAATGCCGTTTTTTGCCGTTTTTTGCACTTTTAACTTGCTTTTCGGTCCCCGCACCCCCAATTTTTCCCACTTCTGTGCTGTTTCCCTACAAATCCATATAAAATCGAAAACGGCGATGAAAAAGATGCCTTGGTAAGTGGTCACAGATGTTGCACCTGCGCGGTTCCAATGCGAGAATGGAGGACACATGTACCGTGTCCCCCAATTGACCTGCAAGAAATGGCGTAAACCCGCTGCTTTTAAACACCGGCATTTGCATTTTCGGAATCCGTCCGGCCAGTGGTGGGGTCAATTTGACGAAATGGACAAGTTCTCGTTTTTGGTCAATTTCCTCACAGTACACAGTACACAGTACACAGTACACAGTACACAGTACACAGTACACAGTACACAGTACACAGTACACAGTACACAGTACACAGTACACAGTACACAGTACACAGTACACAGTACACAGTACACAGTACACAGTACACAGTACACAGTACACAGTACACAGTACACAGTACACAGTACACAGTACACAGTACACAGTACACAGTACACAGTACACAGTACACAGTACACAGTACACAGTACACAGTACACAGTACACAGTACACAGTACACAGTACACAGTACACAGTACACAGTACACAGTACACAGTACACAGTACACAGTACACAGTACACAGTACACAGTACACAGTACACAGTACACAGTACACAGTACACAGTACACAGTACACAGTACACAGTACACAGTACACAGTACACAGTACACAGTACACAGTACACAGTACACAGTACACAGTACACAGTACACAGTACACAGTACACAGTACACAGTACACAAACCACCTGATTGTCAACTTCCGAAAACCATCACCTGTACCGATTCACAAACTCCACGGTCAAAAATAGTGTTATTTTTGGAGTGAACGCCAGGTGGTCTGAAGAGTGATCTGACCATATTCTCCAGGTATAACAAATGCTCAAACAATGCATTGTCGAAGGAATTTTGTACTTTTGACCACCACAGATTACATGTGTTTTTACCGGTTTTTTATGTGCTGATGTGTGCTGGGAAGCATGCCACCAGTGTTACAATTTTACAAGGTAAAAATGACTAGGTACGTACGTATGTGAGGAAGAAGGCTGAGTGGGCGTGTAGTGCCACAAAATATATGGGAGGCATGCAGTCCCCTGTCCGGTTACCAAAACCCGCCCGTCATAGGCGTTCCCACTTTTCGGTGCCACACCCGAAAAGCGGGTGTCATCACACCCTCTAGTTGAGTATCCCGTTTGACCCGCTCAGAGAGAGAGCTGGACCCCACCGTGTGAGCAAGCAAAACAGGTCACCCTCAAAAACACCTGAGTTGTACTAGTGGTGTGACTGGGTGTAATTGGTTGTAATTGGGTGTAATTGGGCTGTAATTGGACTGTACTTGGGTTTTATTGGGTATAATTGGGCATAATTGACCCGAAGTGGGTCCAGATGGGCTCTGTTGGGTCCGGTTGGGTGGGTGAAAAAACGGTACAAAATATGTGAAAAAAAGGGGGTTTTTAAGATGGCGTATTTGGCCTAATTAGATTATTCTTGCCGACCATAAGATGGCGTGTTCAGTCACATTGCTGGTGGGGTGGATCTCTGGGTTTTCTTTTGCGCGCGGAGCAATGCGATGCTGCAAAACACATCGCCAAGGGGAAGGCTACAAGGATGTGCCGCCCCTTGGCCTCAGAAAGAGAGGTAGATACGCTGATGGAAAGAACATCATAAGGGGGGTAAGGAGACGAACAATGTGGAGGGGGTGTATTTTGTGGTCTTTTTTTTTTGTGACAAATTCGCCCCATGCTGTATGGGGGCTGTGTTAAGCTGTGTGTTTTTTTTTACACAAAAAAAAAGAAAAGAAAAAAAAAAGAAGAAAAAAAGAAAAAAAAACTGGGTGTTTGCTGATTCAAGCTGGTTAAGAGCCTCGCTTGATACTACTCCGAACCCTTGAAGTGCGGGGGAAATACAAAAAAAAAAAGAAGAGTTTATAAGATGACCCTAAGCCTCTCGTGATTAGTCACCTTTAAGAAAACTGTAGTTGTTGATGCAGGCACCTCTGACTGACTCACGTACGATGCCATCCGGATGAAAGCACAAAAGTACCCTGCGGCCAACAACAGTAGATGTAAAAAGGAAACCTAATGACTGGCCAAAAAGATTGACTTGAAATACAAAGCTCTCTCGTGACAGTGCACCTTGGTACACTGTCACGAGAGGGATTTGTATATAAAAAAAGAGTAAAAAGGTTGGTAAGATGGACCTAAGCCCACTGCCTAGTCACCTTGAAATACTGAGAAAATAAGTACTCTCAAACGACCGTAACTATCCTATTTTTTGAGAGCTTTAAAATGGATCTGCAAAAATAGTGCAAAAAAAATATATACTTCGTAGGTTGCATGTGTAACACCAAACGTTGTTGTTTTTTTTTCGAAAAGGGGCAAGTTGTGCACAAAGGGTACAACAGAACGTAACCGGGCACGTTTTTTTCTTTCTCTCTTTTTTTTTTGAAAATTTTCTTCGAAAAACTTATTTTGAAACATTGTTTTACCAATGGTACACTCCAATACTGTCCCCCATTTTCTTTTTCTTTCAAAAACGCTTTCAATACTTCTTGCATTGATATTGCACAGGTATTTTCTTTTAATCGACAGTCACCCACAACGGTAAGCTCCGTACGTTTGGTTCTTTAAAAAAGTTGACTCGAAATACCACAGCCCTCTCGTGAACAGTGCACCTTGGTACAATGACCGGCTGTACCGGGGGTGGACCCCCAACCATGCAGTGCTACATCCATTTCGTGGTTTACATCTGAAAAAAAATAATTGGTAAATGCTGAAGGGGCCACAACAACGGAGAATCTAAGAGCATTGTCTCTCTAAAAGATGAGTTGGGGCTATCGGGTGCGACCTGGTCTCCATTCAGAGCGAGCAGTACACAAAGCACCGTGCAATGGGATAAAATAGGTGGATCCACCAAAGACCCTTCTGCCCGCCCCTTACCCCAATTTTATATTTTTTTTGAAAAATTGTTGGAATAGTGTGCCATCTGTGCAAGCTCCGCTGTCAAACATTTTGATCGTGCACCAAAACAAAAAAAAGAGAAGATCGATGGAAAGTGCACAACACCGAAAAAATAAGGATAATCTAGCGTTTCACAACCGAGACGTGAAGCTGAAAAAAAAAATAAAATTAAGAGAACATTGGCAAAGATGAACGGAAGCCTCACTGAACTCACCTTGAGTAATGAAGGGACACCATCGTTATCGTGCGATTAAATAAAAGTGAAAACAAAATGATAAAATGTACAACCGTCTAAGGCAGGCACTAACATGAATAGAAAACGAACGAGAGGATGGGAGCCACATACTGTGTCTCTAAAAAGAGGGGCGGGAGAAATTGTTGTGTTGTGGGAAAACAAAAGCAAAAGAGAAGTTGAAAGTGCAAACGCCTCACCGTGCATCGGCGGACGCAGATACTGGTTCTCCGCGGGGTATCGAACCCCAGAGAGCACTTCATTGGTATGCACAAAAAAAAACGCATCTCAGTCGAAACAAAAGTTGACTTGAAATACAAAGCCCTCCGCATGACAGTGTACCTTCGTACATAAAAGCAATACGCATTGACGAGATTACAAATGCAGTTTTATTTCCACACAAACCCCCCCGTATCTCACAATAAAAGAAACCTTCAGAGACATGTACCTCTCGCGCACACACATCTTTAGCACCACTGTTATCAATCCCCGTATCTCACAAAAATAATGAAAAAAAATGTGCCCTACCCCCCCTTCCCCACTCCCGTCTCTCATCCCTGATACGAAATACTGGTTTTTTTTTTTCTCTCAAAAGAATCGGACACTCACCCACACAATACTAGACTCCTCTACCGACAATTTGCTTTGCATTTTTTTTTTTTTTTGAAAACTTAGTTGTATTAGTGTAGCCACCTTAGAGTGTGCTCCACATTTTTTTTTTCACGGATAGGATATCACACATCACCTTCTTGTTTTTTTTTCTGCCATGCCTTTGCCATTTGCCCTATAGATCAGGCGGATCTTTTAATTTTTTTTTGAAACCTTCTTCTTCTCTCATCCCCTCCCCCTCATGCCGACCCCACCAGCACCGACCGCACCGATTTAAACCCTTCTACCTTTATCGTACGGAGCTGGTGTGCCTCTGGTTCGCCCCGCCCTGCTTCTTGGCTATCTCTTTGGTGTGCCTCCTCCCATGGAGCCAGGTCTATGAGCTTCAGGATTTCGTGGAAGGTGGGGCGCCGTGCAGGCTCGGTTTGCCAACACCGTTGGATCAGCTCAGAGGTAAAATGATGCACTGAGCAGGGTATGGTAGGACGGTGGCCTGCAATGATGTCTCGTTTGAGGGAGCTGAAGTAGGAAGGGTCATCGTGTACGGCAGTCCCCCCGGTCCATGGGAGGGAGAGTGTTGCCATTTCGTACAGCAACATTGCGAACGAATAGACGTCGCATGGATAGCTGTATACCGCTCGGGTCGACCAGACCTCGGGTGCGACCCAGTCAAATGTGCCTACTCCACGGGTCATGAGAGTACCTTCTTCTAAGCCACCCCAAAGCTCCCACCATGCATCGTCTTTGTGTTTGAGATCATTTGCCCTATCGTCGAGCAGCTTTGCGGATCCAAAATCAATCAATTTAATCCCATTCAACCGCTCCACTCCATCTGGTGTACTAATATCAACCACAACATTCATAGATTTGAGATCCCGATGTAAAACCTGTTTCCGGTGGCAATGCGCCATCGCCTCTGCAATTTCCCGCGCAATCCTCCACTGCAATGTCAAAGGAAGCGGGCGGCTCGAATGTCTCCCTTCTCCAAGCCGTTTCTTACACACCGAATGCAACGGCACCCCTTCTGCATATTCATACACCAAAACCATGTCTCTCGGATAGTGCATGCAGATTCCCTTAAATTCTGGGACCCCTCTATGCCCCCCCGCAGCTGCAAGACATTGCACCTCTGATTCAAATGGCTCGCACGAACTAAACTGCGTCATCTTAATTGTAACATCATGAACCCCATTTGCGTCGGTATGCGTACCTTTGTATGTCGGAGCGTGAAGACCATCCCCAAGGGGAAGCATGTCAGTAGTGTTAATCCTTGTCTTCGCTTTGAGGAGAGGAGCTTTCGTGGTGCCAACAGGGGTGCCTCGAACAGGGCCAAGCTCAGAGGCTGGGATAAGGTAGTGTCTGAGACCTTCTCGGGCAACAATAAACGCTTGCCTCCGTCGGTTTTTGGAAGAGGTGACACCCATCAACGCCATTCCCATAGCGATAACCGCAAACCCCTCTGCAACGGGAAGCCCATCGCCACCTTCGCGATGGTCATCAATCTTCCAATCCATTCTATTTTAAAAAAATATCAAAATCTACAAAATGGGTATAGGTGAGGGGGGGCAAAAAAAGGGGGGGATATGTGTAATGCTGTGCAAAAGAGTGTTACAAAATAACCCAAACCTTTGTTATTGGATTCTCACCTTGCTCATATCATTTTTATACAGTAGACAGCGAGTCATCGTGGCAGATGTGGAGGAGAGTTTTTACGTGATGGAGGATAGGGTACCACGTGAGGCGCGATGGTGAGGTGCGACCGAGTCAGCCACCAAACCCGAACCAACCTACGTCGAATTTGAGCACGGTGTCTCCGAGTACAATGATGAGGATTCGTTGCTGATGTGGAAAGACCATTACATTGCCAATGCCGAAGCCAGAACCGTCTCCACGAAGGGACAAAAGGGGGTCAAAAAAAAAAGCGGAGTGTGTGTGATGAAAGTGAAGACGCTGAAGGTGAGCCCAAAAAAAGAGGGTCACCAAGAAAGGTTGCATGAGGATTACATGTTAGATGCCGCAAACGGTGCAAAATGGGCAAGGTCATGAAGTGCTCGGGAAGGTGCGTGGTGGCAGAAGGGATTACTGCGTTGAGTACAATCCGGTCTGCGCAGTAATATTGACACAATGTGGTGTTCGAGCATGATGTGCCACGGATGCATGAAAAAAAAGAGGGGTCAAGAGGGGTGAGGGGTGGGGTCTGTACTCAATGTTGACCGAAGCCTTTTTACGACGATTTGTTTTTCCTTTGTTGTGTCAATAAAAAATAAAGTTGTCATCTGAACGTGATGGGGTACTTTTTAAAGACAGCACGCCTCATTTACGTTCAGAGCTAAACTATTTAAACAATATAAAAGGTTAATGGTGTGGAGGAGAATAGCCAAATGACGGTACTAAATACTACTTATTGTTGCTGTTCAGTGAGCCCTGAACAGACAAAGGAGTTTACAGACGGCACACCTCATCCCGAAGAGTGTGGCAGAGATGTATGGACAGAAGGAACTCTGGTCTGACTGTCTTTATTGTTCAACACAAATCACCCCATCAAAAGAGGCGTGCTTCGGTACGCAAACGTCACCCCGCAAAGGGGTTGGATACGTACAGACAGCACACCGTGCAATTTAACGTCCAGCGCAGGACTGGACAGGCATGGGGCTATTTTCTTTTTTCCGTTTTTCCTGTTTTTTTTTTGATAAATTGCTGGCGTAGTGTAGTTGCCTCGGTTGTGTTGCCACAGTTGTGCAAATCTCCACTTTCCAGTATTTATTCTTTTTTGATAGTTTGTTGGAGTAGTGTGCTGTCATTTTAGACAGTCTTCACTGGGGAGGGAAAAAAAACAGTGCGCACAAAACCCATGCTTTTTTTTGGAGACAAAAAATTGCTGGGGAAAAGCTCTTCGCATTTTCTTCGCATTTTCGAATATTATTCGCATGCCAGGGGGGTGGAGGGAAGAAGAGTCGGTAAAGATGAACCTAAGCCTCTCATGCAGCATCTTTAAAAATAAAAATGTGCTTATACACAGACTCGCGAACATACTCAGCGGATGTCTGCAAGCTTGTCGTGTTCAGTTTAATTCCTCGTTTCTCAAAAAGTTATGTACAAAGTATTTTCATCATATGTACAAAAAAAATATCCCCGAAAATAGACCCCCTTTACAAAAAGTGTAAGAATTTTTTTATCTAGGGGTAGAAGAAGTTTATTTTTTGGTTCTCGTTATTTGGCCACCTGATTTTTACCCCGCGTATAGGCGCGTAAAAGCGCGTAAAGGCGTGTACGGACGGTCCGTATATGCCTGTATGGACCTATACGGACCTATACGCGCCTATACGCGGGGTAAAAATCAGGTGGTATGGTCGCATATGGTGGGGGTCGCAAAGAAAAGGTGCGACGTAGGACAGTCCGGAAATCCTAAAGGGAAAAAAGTTGTGACAAAAAAGGCGGTCTTTGACAGCGGTTGTTCACTTTTCCTGTTGTCCACAGAACCCATCCAATGCTCCCGACACAACTGTTGTGCTCTTTCACATGGAACACCCTTGTTCAATGGGCCTGTTGGGAAGGGACTGGCTGCATCAGCACCACCCATCCTTCTCCGGAGCACGAAGGTGAGTGCTGTGCCAGTCCGAGAGGTAAACACAAATTTATAAAATGCCCTACTGTAACACTTTTAGCCCATTGGAGGACGTGGTGGTGGGTATCGCGTCACGAAACCACATAGAAGCCACCCCCTGTCCTGTATTGTACTGTTTCGTTTGTTTTGCTTCAAAAATCTATTTAAAAAAAAGTGTGGCGAAACGAGAACCAAAAAAAAACTTGTTCTACCCTAATGGGTTGAGAAGAAATAAAAGTTTCTTTTTCTTTTTTAAAACACCTCTGTACTACTTTTCAGTATCCGGTGTTGTGTCTGGCGCAGTTCCTTCCGTCTCCTTCTCCTCCGTCTTTGTTGTGAGCTGGTGGACAGTGAGGAGGATGGCGAAGAGGGCGAAGATGCCGATGGACACGTAGATGACAATGCGGATGTCTGCGAAGTCACCCCCGTAAAGGCGCTCGTAGTTCTCGGCACCTGTGAAGAGCGTGGCGTAGGCAATAATCATTGTGATCAACCCCAGCCCAGCATGCACCCCGTAGAAGATGGGCCTGTGTGGGCTGTCGTCCGCAGGCTTCCCTCCCTGCATCAACACCTGAACAATGGCAGTGCACATCACCACAATGCCCGTCTCCTTGTGCGCCTTCTCCGTCCCATTGTCAAACTCCGCCAGTCCCAAAGAAACCATGCAAATCGTCAGGATCACTGAAATCAGCATCAAAACAGCATGAACAATGAACGGAACAGGGAAGCCGCCGACCTTGACAGACTTCCCCCCAAAGCGTTTGATAAGAACTGCAAGAGGGACCAGGAATGCCCACACAATGGTCTGGATGACGGCGTGTGCCTGCACCTTGTCTTCCTTGGAGGAGGAGGTCGTGTCGGTGTTGGACCCCTCCAGCAGGTCCACTTCGACAGAAGCACGCACGGTGTGCTGCTGCAGGGATGTACTGGAGGTGTGGTAAGCGTAGTTGAAGGAAAGCACATCCGACAGCACCACCCCTGTGCGTGAGGTTGTTGTTGTTGTCTCCGTCCAGTGCATGACGGTATTCCCGCCCACAGTGCTTGTGGTAAGGTCTGTTACCTGTGTCAGCACTGTGCTCGACTGCTGCACAGCAGACGTGGTCTTGCCAGAACTAATAGCGTACTTCGCAACACTGCCCCCCGTCGCAATCAGCGCTGAGCCAGGACCCATCGACTTAGCTGTGTCGGGGAAGCCCATTGCAAGGTATCCTGCTGCAGTCCCACGCAGGGCGTACTTGCGCGACCCGGAGAGCACCGACCAGTGCAGGGACACGGCTGAGTCCAACTGCGAGACGCATTGGTACGTGCCCTCGCCACTTGGCAGCGAGAGCGTGCTGGCTGTGCACGACGGTGGGGTCTCGGTTGCGGGTGCAGACGTTGAGGGTGTGTTCGTGCTGGGAGCATTTGTGCTAGGTGCGTTTGTGCTGGGAGCGTTCGTCAGGGGCGCAGGTGTGTCTGGTGCAGGTGTTGCTGTCGAGCCTGGCTCAGGTGTGTCGGGTGCGGGTGTTGGTGGTGCAGATGTTGGTGGTGACGATGTCGTCGCCACAGACTCGTCAAGGTTGAGTGTGACCGACCCACGCGACGAGTGCCGGGCTATAACGTCGTTCGGCGAGATCGCCCACGCAAAGTTGGCTGCCGCAGTGTCAGCGATCTTGCCACCCGCAGCAAGGTTGTACGTGAAACGTGTCACAGTCTTCCCACCAGACTCAGTCACAGACGCGTCGCTTGCGTACGTGGTGCTGGTGACCTCGACAGTGCCAGCTGACACACCCGAAGAGGACCGGCTGCTTGTTGTGATGGCCTTGAGTGTGGCAGTCCCGCTCGAGACGTAGCCAAGGATGATCTGTGACGTGGTCATGCCACCTCCAACACCAAGTGCAGCATACCCAGCCACAGACGCCTCCACCGCAAGCTTCACTGTCGCCTTGTCTGCGGCGAGTGTGTAGTGCACAACTGCGCCCGAGGTGGTTGCTTGGCAGGTGTAGCCACTCAAGGTCGACGACGTGCACGCTGCACCCACATCGTATGCAAGCAGCGCCACAACCGCTTGCGACAAGAACAGACGTGCAAACATTGCACGAAAACAACAGAACAGGAAAGGTGAAGTTCACTGAACGGTGTGTACCTGGTGGGTGAATGGGGGAGTGGTTGTCGCAAAACAAAAAAAAACAGTTTCTCGCTTTCGAGGATATTCTCCGCAGTGCTAATCAGGCTACAAAAGGATGACGGACCATTTAGAGAGGAACCGGAAGAGAAGCTTTGCTTGACGACACAGTTTTGTGGTTCTCTTTTGCCATGAAGGTTTGCTCGGGAAGGTGCATGGTGGCAGGGCAACATCGAAGACCTCAACCCACAGATAAGAAAGTCATAAGAACGAAGCATTTTATAAGGCAGAACCTAAGCATCTACATAGACACCTTTGATCACTATGAGAAAGCCCCAGCTTTGTTGGTGTGGCCGACGACACCAAAATAGCAGAAAAAAGCAGAAAGTAGCACAAAAAATAGCACCCCCTTTCAGCCACACCATTTGTGTTGTCTTTGCAGCGTATTGGGGATAACGTCATTTCCCCAGCCAGAACTTCGTAATATTGACACAATGTGGTGTTCGAGCATGATGTGCCACGGATGCATGAAAAAAAAGAGGGGTCAAGAGGGGCGAGGGGTGGGGTCTGTACTCAATATTGGCCGAAGCCGTACAACAATATTTTTTTACCCCCTTTTTTTTGCAGTACCAATCTAAAAAAAAAAAAAAACGTTGTCATCTGAAGGTGGCGTCATCAGAGGGTGCTTTCTATTGACAGCACGTCTCATTTACCTTCAGAGTTAAGTTGAATAGGTTCGATAAGTAAATACCAACGATGACTGGGAGCGAATAAGAGATAATAGGTGGATAAGAGGATAAGGGTTAAGATTTGGGGTTTTGGCCTGTGTTTGCAGGGAATAAGGGATAGGGTATCGCTTATTCACCTTTTGTGAACGGTGACCGCCTTTATTTTTTTATTTTCAAAAAAAAAAAAAAAAAAAAAAAAAAAAGGGAAGAAACAAATAGAAACCAACTTCAGGATATGAATAAAAAGAAACCAATGAAAAACAACGTTTTCGTTGATCGCTCCGCAAGCGTGATGTGTTTTTTTTTTCCTCGCTGAAATGTTTGTTGTGAGGAGAGAGAAACAATGAGTGAGAAAAACACAAGCTGGCGGGCACCTTCCGTCGTTTCAATTTCCTATTTGTCAAGTACCTTGATTTACAACAAAAATAAATAAAGTCGGTCGCCTTGAAGCAGGACAAAGAAAAACCCCTGTAAAATAAAAAAAACTGGGAGTAAAAAAAAAGTGGAGAGCAGAAACTGAACAGAAAACACAAGACACTCGTGATAATAGGGGGAGGAAGTATAAGAAACACTGTAGTGAAAAACACAGGAAACTCTTTCAGGGGGTTAGAGGCCTAAAATTGCGTCCTGTACTTTCACATATGAACTCATACTCGTAAACAAGGGGTCATTTTCAGGTCTGAAAACGATTGTGGTGGGTTTGACTGGGAACACGTAGCGAAAGTCGTGACGAAATAGCGATCTCTGACAGCGGTTGTTCACCTTTCCTGTTGTCCACAGAACCCATTCGACATTTGACAGAGGGTAAAAAGGTAAAAAGGTAAAAAGTACGATAAAAAGGGGGGGGGGGGGGGCACGTACTTAACTTTTGTCAGGTACTTGATCAATCTTCAAGTACTTGACTGTCATTTTGAGAGGGAAAAAAGAGGGGTTCAAGTACTTCAAGTGCCTTAAGCCCCGAAAAAACATTTCAAGCATTGGACATGCATGTAATATGGGAGGAAATAAAGGATTTTTGTTGTGTCAATCGCCTAAGGACCCGCTTGGGGAACCTATACTCAATGTTGGCCGAAGCCTTTGTACTACGGAAGGTATAGACGTCAGTCGTCCTGAACCCTTCAGAGCAACTTTTATGAAATACCCTTTTGCCAGGCTAAGTTTCTCGCGAGTGTGGAACACTCCCGGTACTGCTTTCCTGTCGCAAGGGGGTTGTTTGTAGGTTACGGTTTTGAGGCCGCCCTTGTGGTAAAAGATGAAGTGTGGAAGGGAAGAAACGTGAGTGGGGTACAGCCCGCACACCTCCCCCCAAGGTGTGGCAGAGGACATGGACTCTGGGCTGGCAGCCTGTACGAACAAAACCAGGCGGGTCAAGAAAGTGCAATACGCCTCTGTGGGCGCAGGCACAACAGTCACAATTGGGAGTCACGGGGGCTTCTTTATTCTACTTTAAAACACTGGGTGATCAGGGGTACTTATCTGGAACAAAATTCGCAAAACCCGAAATGAGAATCGCACAAAATCGCAAAACTACACGTTCGTATAAACACCTTTGTATCAATTTTCATTGTCCGGTGTTGTGTCTGGCGCATTATTTTCTGCCTCCTTCTCCTCCGTCTTTGTTGTGAGCTGGTGGACAGTGAGGAGGATGGCGAAGAGGGCGAAGATGCCGATGGACACGTAGATGACAATGCGGATGTCTGCGAAGTCACCCCCGTAAAGGCGCTCGTAGTTCTCGGCACCTGTGAAGAGCGTGGCGTAGGCAATAATCATTGTGATCAACCCCAGCCCAGCATGCACCCCGTAGAAGATGGGCCTGTGTGGGCTGTCGTCCGCAGGCTTCCCTCCCTGCATCAACACCTGAACAATGGCAGTGCACATCACCACAATGCCCGTCTCCTTGTGCGCCTTCTCCGTCCCATTGTCAAACTCCGCCAGCCCCAAAGAAACCATGCAAATCGTCAGGATCACTGAAATCAGCATCAAAACAGCATGAACAATGAACGGCACAGGGAAACCGCCGACCTTGACAGACTTCCCCCCAAAGCGTTTGATAAGAACTGCAAGAGGGACCAGGAATGCCCACACAATGGTTTGGATGACGGCGTGTGCCTGTACCTTGTCTTCCTTGGAGGAGGAGGTCGTGTCGGTGTTGGACCCCTCCAGCAGGTCCACTTCGACAGAAGCACGTACAGAGTGTGTGGTAAGGGATGTGCTGGAGGTGTGGTAAGCGTAGTTGAAGGAAAGCACGTCCGACAGCACCACCCCTGTGCGTGAGGTTGTTGTTGTTGTCTCCGTCCAGTGCATGACGGTATTCCCGCCCACAGTGCTTGTGGTAAGGTCTGTTACCTGTGTCAGCACTGTGCTCGACTGCTGCACAGCAGACGTGGTCTTGCCAGAACTAATGGCGTACTTCGCAACACTGCCCCCCGTCGCAATCAGCGCTGGGCCAGGACCCATCGACCCAGGTGTGTCGGGGAAACCCATTGCAAGGTATCCTGCTGCAGTCCCACGCAGGGCGTACTTGCGCGACCCGGAGAG
The DNA here is from genome assembly GCA_964035575.1 of Rhynchopus sp. YZ270_cl-10. Lineage (NCBI taxonomy): Eukaryota > Euglenozoa > Diplonemea > Diplonemida > Diplonemidae > Rhynchopus > Rhynchopus sp. YZ270_cl-10. The sequence continues at coordinate 1,039,614 of OZ037909.1, read as the reverse complement.
CACCGACCAGTGCAGGGACACGGCTGAGTCCAACTGCGAGACACATTGGTATGTGCCCTCGCCATTTGGCAGCGAGAGCGTGCTGGCTGTGCACGACGGTGGGGTCTCGGTTGCGGGTGCAGACGTGCTGGGGGCGTTCGTCAGGGGCGCAGGTGTGTCTGGTGCAGGTGTTGCTGTCGAACCTGGCTCAGGTGTGTCGGGTGCAGATGTTGGTGGTGACGATGTCGTCGCCACAGACTCGTCGAGGTTGAGCGTGAACGACCCACGCGACGTGTGCCTGCCTATAGCATCGTTCTGCGAGACCCCCCACGTAAAGTTGGCTGCCGCAGTGTCAGCGATCTTGCCACCCGCAGCAAGGGTGTACGTGAAGTGTATCACAGTCTTCCCACCAGACTCAGTCACAGACGCGTCGCTTGCGTACGTGGTGCTGGTGACCTCGACAGTGCCAGCTAACACAGCCCGATAGGACAGGCCGCTTGTTGTGATGGCCTTGAGTGTGGCAGTCCCGCTCGAGACGTAGCCAAGAATCATCTGCGACGTGGTCATGCTATTCCCAACACCAAGTGAAACATACCCAGCCACAGACGCCTCCATCGCAAGCTTCACTGTCGCCTTGTCTGCGGCGAGTGCGTAGTGCACAACCACGGTCGAGAAGGGTGCTTGGCAGGTGTAGCCACTCAAGGTCGACGACGTGCACGCTGCACCCACATCGTATGCAAGCAGCGCCACAACCGCTTGCGACAAGAACAGACGTGCAAACATTGCACGAAAACAACAGAACAGGAAAGGTGAAGTTCACTGAACGGTGTGTACCTGGTGGGTGAATGGGGGAGTGGTTGTCGCAAAAAACACAAAAAACAAAAAAAATCAGTTCTCGCTTTCGAGGATATTCTCCGCAGTGCTAATCAGGCTACAAAAGGATGACGGACCATTTAGAGAGGAACCGGAAGAGAAGCTTTGCTTGACGACACAGTTTTGTGGTTCTCTTTTGCGCCTTGTAGTGACACTGCAATACGCAGTCAACGATGGCAGATCAGGTCTATAAAAAATACAAACACCTCTGTAAAACAGTGGAAAAGGGGGGACCTTACTTTTTCCTCCGTACCATTCGTGCTTTCTGAACTCATAAGTACTGGGTTCTGTGATTTTCTTCACAAAACAAGAAAAAAGGGGGTTTTATAAGATCCTACACCATGGACTTGTAATGACATTACGTGACGAGGGACGAGGGAAATTACGTGGGAAATTACGCGCGCAATGACGTCGTCACGACGCGGGCACCCCCTCGTAATGACGACGTCATGACGTGGGGTTTTCCTCGTCACGACGACGGCATTACGACGTCATGACGAGGGGTGCCCTCGTAATTACGAGGGGACCCCTCGTAATTACGAGGGGTGCTCCCGTGGTCATTGTCTGGCTATTGCCTCCCAGGGAAAGGGACTCTCGAATTTTTTTTTTTGCCCCTATAAAGGGCTAATTTCGACGATTTGAGGCCATTAAAAGCAAAATTTGATGCTTTTGAGCATCTGTGGGGGTCTAAAACGCGTTTTTGCGGTTTTTTTTCCTCCTTCCCCCATATTTTTCTTTACCGACTACTTTGGCTCAGCATAAAAAAAATTTTAAATAAAGGTCGAGATTTAGGTAGTGGCCAAGTAAAAGAACACAATTTTTTAATGGACCATCTGGGGGTACACAAATACGCAGTTCTCCTCTCAAAAACCACGGATATTTTACGATATCCTGTGTCCATTATAATACCGTAATCGTAAGAATTCTGGGAGGGTAATATTTCTTGTTTTTTTCTGTTCCTTTTTCCACCACACCTCCAAAAACACCCTCACAGGATGACAGTATACAAAAACATGATAAACGATGAAAACCCGCAACTCTACGCCACAGGTTCTTTCTTCCTCTGGGAAACTCTTTGTCAGTCACTGCTATAGCCATTTAACCCAGGGAGCATAGCTAGTGCAAAAAATTCGACTTCGGGATCCGGAAAGTCTGTCCTCTGCTCTTGCGGAGGACTAGGCACAAGAAAATATTGCGTTCCCCCAGGAAACTAATTTTTGTCACAGTAATTTTTGCCCAGGGCATGCTCTTGAAGCATGGCGGCTTGGTGTGAGAAGGGGCAGTGTGTTGTTTTGTTCTAGATTTCAACGGTTGTTAGAACGAGTCAAGTGGATGCTTATCTAAACACTGACTTTAGTACAGACCCGAGAGATCACACATGACTTTGAGGAAAGAACAAAGCAATGCATCTGTACCCGCACGCCAGGTTGTAGTTACTTCAGGATTTTCTTAAGTTTGCATGAAAGAGAAGGGGGCGAAACCTTTGTATACGTCTACGACGAAGGTAGTAGCCTAATGACAACCATGTGGTGGCTGTAATTCACATCCCTTAGAATTACCAGAATTCAGCCTTTGTTGAAGTAATGTGCATACTTGTATGTGCGTGTCACGCTTCTCCACCCTTAAATGGGTGCACCGCTCGGTGAGCAGTGGTAACCCTTCTCGACTAGTGCAAACTTAAGAATTTTCTGCTGTAACTTACCAAAATCGATTTTCTCACCCCAAACACCCGCAACACCCCACCTGCTACTTCGGTAGCCTGTGTTGTTGGGAGTTGGTTCTCATGTTGATCCCCAGTGTCTTGCACTGCTTCTTCTGAGCCCAACGCTGTTTGGCCTGTCGACGTAATAAATACGAAGACAGGGCGGCGGTGCCAACAATTTTCCGATGATGTAACGTTTTATCTGATTGATTTATCGTTTGATATACCTTGTGTGTGCTACTTCATGCACACCCAAGCAAGGTATATTGAAAGGTACTTTCAAGCGATACTTCGTTATGTCATTGGGGGTACCTGGGTACCTGGGTACCTGGGTACCTGGGTACCTGGGTACCTGGGTGCCCACGTCATGACGACGTCATGACGAGGTAATTACGAGGGGGTGCCCTCGTAATTACCTCGTCATGACGAGGGCACCCCCTCGTAATTACGAGGGGGTGCCCTCGTCAAGGCACTCGTAATTACCTCGTCATGACGCGCGTAATGTCATTACGAGTCCATGGTGTAAGCTGCGTGCTTAGCCACCTACTATAGACGATTTACTTATCATGTAAGAAAAATCGTTAAAAAAGGGGTTCAATTTTTGTGTTAAAAAAGGGGGGCGAGCCTCGAATAGTATTCGGTGATTCTGCTGTTTCAATGTCTTTTTTTTAACAGTAGCGTCGACAATACATTTCCTTGCGACAGCTTTTTTGGGGGCAATCATAGCGCAACACCACACACACACAGCTTGGGGCCATATTCTGCGCAAGAATTGCCCCCTATTAGTTATCAAACACACACACACAGAGCAATATGGACTATCCTCCAAATGCTAGAATAACCCACACCTATCAAACACAACACATTCCTGAACACTCTTCCGCTTACATGAACTCCCTTACACCCGATTTCCAATCAAAAAAAAAGGGAAATAGGCCCCAATGGACCGACGGGTCCATTAGCAGCAAGAACACAACGAAGAGAGATTCTATGTTAATTGGCGCTGTCCTCTGGGGAGAGGGTCAATCTGATAAAAATAAAACAGGGCAGATGCACTCCCCTTGCATTGTTGCATTACACATCGCAAAAGAGTGGAGTTGATAAGATACACCTTTTCGGAATGTTTGCGTGAGGCTATATGGTGTATAATCTCACCTTCAAGAAGACGTGCAAAGCAAAAAAAAATTGACAGCAGAACTAAAAAAAAATTATGTTGGCATAGACAGGGCTCTCAAGATCCTCCACGAAAAAAGCAGAATTTTCGAAATGAGGAGGATTCGTTTTTGCAAAAAAAAAACCCCCCAAAAAAAAAAATTTCCCCCGCAACAAGCGGTCGTCGCGCGCTTCGCGCGCGCCTCCCTGACAGCCACAGAGCGGAGAGGCGGGTCAATTTTGCGAGATAACAAAAAACGGAAATCTAATCCTTTCTCTTGCACCGTACGCTCCACGAACCGTACAAAACCAAGACGTCTTCCAGAAGCAGGGGCTGATGCAACGGCGGGTAATTTTTTAAAAATGGCAAAATTTTTGCAGCTTTGGTCACGTGTGAACATTTGGTACCTTCTACTTCAGTTTTTTGGTCAGGGAATACACAAAAATAAAAAATAAAAATTGGTGTGATTTTCCTAAAAAAAAGGTGTAAAAAAGGTCCTTCTAAGGTCCTTCTAAGGTATGGTGGTTTTCCTTAGGGCATTTCCTTAAGGAAAACGTGACTTTTTCCCGAGCTTTCCCTGTGGTGGAGTGGCCTTGTTTTCGAGCAAAAAACTGGGTACCCAGTACCCAGTACCCAGTACCCAGTACCCAGTACCCAGTACCCAGTACCCAGTACCCAGTACCCAGTACCCAGTACCCAGTACCCAGTACCCAGTACCCAGTACCCAGTACCCAGTACCCAGTACCCAGTACCCAGTACCCAGTACCCAGTACCCAGTACCCAGTACCCAGTACCCAGTACCCAGTACCCAGTACCCAGTACCCAGTACCCAGTACCCAGTACCCAGTACCCAGTACCCAGTACCCAGTACCCAGTACCCAGTACCCAGTACCCAGTACCCAGTACCCAGTACCCAGTACCCAGTACCCAGTACCCAGTACCCAGTACCCAGTACCCAGTACCAAGGCAAGGGGCCGATGGAGGGTTCCAAGACGGCAGTAGCCTGCGACACTATGTTATGGGAAGGTGGGATACCAGCTTGCGCCGCAGGCGCACGGTACGCTACTTTTATTGTTTCGGCGTATCCTTTTTTCTCACTCTTCGCTTGAAAATGGCCTGTAAAAACTGACACATGCATTTTAGGTCAAAAATACTCATTTCTGAGCGCAAAGTGACCCCATCACAGCACGCAGAGGCTCCGGTGCACCGAAATCAAAAAAATATTTTTTTGATTTTTTGTGGGTAAAAATTTCTGGGGAAAATTTCTGGCCACAAAAAACCACCAAAAAAATGTACACTAACACTCAATCCCAAATTTTTGTCCAAACTGGGTACTTTTCTAAATAAAGAACAACTATTCAAAACTGTAAAATTCTTGCTTTAATTGATTTTTTGGGGTACCTCCCATCTACAGTCAAAAAAAATCGAGCAGATTCGTTGAGTGACTAAAACCTCAGAACCCATAGAGAGAGGGACCCTGGTTCCCTGTAATTCCTTAAGGAAATGTCTTTGCCATTTTCAAAAATATTATGGCCGCAAAAATGGCAGTATGTAATCTGTGGTCCTCAAAAGTGCAAAATTCTTGCTCCAATGGATTCTCCGGGTATATATTGTACCTGGAGAATATGGTCAGATCACTCTTCAGACCATCTGGGGTATGGTCACACACAGGTAGTATACACAGTATACACAGTGTTCACAGGGTATTGGGAGTACAGTACAGTATACACAGTATACACAGTATACACAGTATACACAGTATACACAGTATACACAGTATACACAGTATACACAGTATACACAGTATACACAGTATACACAGTATACACAGTATACACAGTATACACAGTATACACAGTATACACAGTATACACAGTATACACAGTATACACAGTATACACAGTATACACAGTATACACAGTATACACAGTATACACAGTATACACAGTATACACAGTATACACAGTATACACAGTATACACAGTATACACAGTATACACAGTATACACAGTATACACAGTATACACAGTATACACAGTATACACAGTATACACAGTATACACAGTATACACAGTATACACAGTATACACAGTATACACAGTATACACAGTATACACAGTATACACAGTATACACAGTATACACAGTATACACAGTATACACAGGAATAGCTTTAGCCTACTCAAAAATGTTCCTTTATTTTTTCTTTTAATCATATACTTGCAAAAAGACGTTGGGGTAAATCGGCTAGGCCGAGCTAGTCGAATCCGCTGGAGGCGGAGGTGAGGGAGGGAGGGAAAATACAAAAGCTTTTACGACACAAAAAGCTGAAAGGGAAAACCACCCGAACCTAATTCAGTGATGGTACGTGGTTGGCGAGGAGGTTTCCCGTTGAACAACAACCCCAAAAAGCAAGGGGGGTTTTGGGGGGTTACACGTTTTAGTTTCGGCTTTGCTATTCCCTCGGTAAACCCCAAGAATAGCTTTAGCCTACTCAAAAATGTTCCTTTATTTTTTCTTTTAATCATATACTTGCAAAAAGACGTTGGGGTAAATCGGCTAGGCCGAGCTAGTCGAATCCGCCCCGACGCCAGTAAAGAACAACCGCACCGCACGTTGGACCTCAAACATGAGGTTGGGAGAGGAGAGGGAGGAAGGGGGAACACGAGAGGGTTTGTCAGCAGGGTTGAGCTTGGTACTGATCCACTGTAATGAAATTGTACACCACAAGTGCTCCAAACGCGCAAGAGCTTGCACCACCGCGTCATTCAGAATCTTGGATGCCGTACAAATTTTCTTCCGGGCCACACCCACCACAGAAGTGTTGTCAACCCAGATATCCACCTTACCACCGGCCGCGGAGTCGGGAAGGGCGGCTATAGTGTTACGCAACGCAAGAGCTTCCAGCACATTAATGTGTAGCTCAGACTCCTGGGAGTCCCAACTAGCACCTACAATAGTCATTTCGTTGCTACGGCGGTCCACAATGACACCGCCCCAACCCTTCAGAGAAGCATCAATAAAAACAGCAAGGGAAGAATGGGGGGAGGGGGGCTTAAAAACACGCGGCATACACACAGCGGAGCGCCAACTGGCTAACTCCTTACGCACCGAAGCAGGGATAACAATAGAGTCGCTGGGCAGACGTCTGCCCGCATTGAGAGCGTTCGAAATACGCCTCAAAAACTTCACCGTAAACCAAAACTTTCCCGGAAAGACCCCCGCAATGGCGGTGGCGTGCAGCAGTCTGCCCGCCAGGGACTCCAAAGAACTCGCAGATGCAACACTTAACTCAAGGGAAAAAATTTTGTCCAACAGTTTGGGAGAGGGGGTCACTGAACTGGACGTATGCTTAAAATCAACACCAATAAACACATATGACTCACTAGCCGTGACAGAGTCCTCCGGCTTCCACGTAATCCCACAGCTGCTGGCGCGAGAGTCCATCCGCTTCGTTGCAGCAACTACGTCGTCACGCGACCCACACAAGCGCACTCCATCGATCCACGTATGCACGGTCACTCCCTGCGCGACGTGCTTCTCTTGGACATATGCGGGGTCGCCTCCGATCACTGCTGTGATGGTGTGCATGAGCTCTGGGGCGCAGGAGTGACCCATCGGTAGTCTCGTCAGCTCCCACCAAACACCATTGTCGTCCGTGTAGCGGAAGTAGCGGCGAGACTCAGTTGGGATTTCGACCTGGAAAAACCCGCATCGCAGGTCGCGAACACTACCACACTCCTTCTCAACCGCAGACAAGTACCTCGACACATGACCCAGAGGCACCTGAGCTTCATAGCCGGCAGCATCCAAGACGTCATTGGCCTCACGAGTCCAGAGGATGAATCGTTGGCGGAGACCTGTGGGCTTCTCTTCCACAACAGTGAAGGGGATGTTGCAGCATACTCCGGGTCCGTCTGCACGCACAGCTATGCCTGTATCCTGGAGTACAGCGGCGTGTTCTGCACTCAGACGAGAAGGATGTGCAGAAGCCTCTCCTGACAGCTCCGTGGGGTAGAAAGCTGCCTGCCAAACCTCGTTGAACCTGTCCAGGATGGCAGGACGCATCATGCCTTTGACTCTGCTCAATACCAAGGGGGACACGTTCACAGCATGCAGGGGGGAGGCCCGTTCTTCGTCCGTGCAGGGGAGGCGGGTGTGTTGGGACCGCTTGGTGATGCGGTGTTGCTTGCGGGCGAACTTGTCCACCATCACAGCCATTTCGTCACGTCCTGCGTGCCGATTGCTTTCGCCAGAGCGACTGGGTCCCCTGCGTACCTGATGGTGGTGGGCGACAGCGCAACCTCCACCTTGTGCTTCGCCAGCACGGAAATGAGGGAGGGGTTCACGGGCTTTTTCTCCGCCAGCAACGACAGGAGATGGGTCACTGCCCCTCTCTTGATGCTGTGCCCCGAGAATGAGGTCATCCCTGGCGTGTGGTGCCACTTCTCCGTCAGCGCCTCGGTGGTGGTCTCCGTGAGGTAGCGGAAGGGCTTCAGCCGTCCGTAGAGGGACGCAATTTTCTCCGTGAGCGCGCCTGTCACCACTACCAACTTCGACGGCGTGAAGGGGTCCCCCCGGCGCCCCTTCGGTAGGGTGTGCCAATCCACTATCACCTCTGTGGGCGTCACCTTCACAAACTGCTCTGATCCCAACTTCTGCACTTCGTCCCAACGGCTGGCCGTTTTCCAAGCTAGCATTGCGCAGAGGCACAGGTCGTTCTGCTGGTGCTCTGCCCACTGGAGGAGGGTTCTGCGAGGAATCGGGGTGGCTTGGCTTGTGGGAATTGCCGCCCCTGCGGCCCGCAGCGCTGCTGCAAAGCTGAGCAGCGGTTGGTTGCCCAGGCCGATGTGGGTGAAGGTGCCTGATAGGGCCTTGGCGTAGGTGAGCTGCCCTTGCTTTGACACTTGAGTGGCAAGGACGAACAACACCGCTGTGTCGGCTGTCATCGGCAGCTGGTGCAGGCCCGTCCACACTGCGAACCTGGACCACAGGTATTTGCGTTGTTGCGACGTGCGCTTGGCCCACATGTCCTCCACCACGCCTAGCAGCCACTCGGTCGCTTGCTTCGGGTTGACCTCTGTCTCCTTCACTCGAGATATGGGACGCACCCGCCCGGAGGTGGCTACATGCGTCAGTACGGCCTCTCCAAAAAGAGATGGGGGGGTAATACCGGGATGGGGGTAGGGATCTGTGTGGTGTGGTATGTGTGTTGGGGGGGGGCTGCGCGGCGGTATTGCTGCTGGGGGCTGCAGTGACCCTTGACTTGGCGGGGAGGCTGGCGGGCACAGCTGCATCGGAGGTGGACACCTTCGTTTGTACACGCGCGTTGGTGGGGCGGTTGGGACAATGGGAATAACTTGCTGGGGATGTACAGGGGGGGCGGGCCGAGAAGAGGGGGGGAGTCACTGTTTCCCCTTCCCGGCCTTCCCGTTTCCCGGTGGGCCGGTCTTCTGTCCATGCGCTGCCGCACCGCCTTTGCCTCCCTTGTGTGATTTTGGAGGAGGGCGCGTCTGCACATACCGAGCCACTTCATGTCCCGGAGTCGACTGTGCGGTGGCACGGGTGATGTCCTTGCGAGGGACACGCTCTGACGCGAAAGCGTATTGTATGTGTAACTCCCGAAGAAGCATGTTGCCGAGGACGCGGTGGGGGGTGCCCTTCCACGACGGCGTCCACTCCGCAGCCAGTATCCACATACGCATCCACTGAAACGTCAACTGCAGGGCCGCCCCCCCCGGTCCATGCTTCAATCCAGACACAAAGTACTGGTTGAGCTCCAAGATGAGGCCCGCCGAGTCGTTGCGGATACGGTCCGCCCACTCCTCGACCGTCTCCGCCACCACTGGGTCTTTGACCCACATGTCGAGCTCGTCTGTAGGTTGTGGGTTGGTGCGTGGTGGTAGCGGTCCGTTCTCAGCCACAGCATCGTGCCAGAGCCCGTCGTCCGCCACGTCCGTCTTTACCCGTGTGTAGGTGGGGGCCGTGTGTGTGTGTGTGTGTGATGAGGACTGCGACACCTTCAGTCGGTCCACCTCGGCTTGCAGCTCCCTCATCTGCACCTCCATCGAACTGTTGATGCCGCTCTGCAGGCGGGCATCTTCCTCCTGCTGCCGGTTCGCCTGGCGGAGGCGGGCAATCTCCGCGTCGCGCTGCGCAAGTGCGGCTTCTGCGGAACTCCGGATCGAGCTCGCCTCCTTCTCCGCCGCTTCTGCCTGGTGCCCCATCTTCTGGCGGGCCTGCTCTGTCTGATGCAGAGACAGCGCCACAATGCGCGTGTAGCGCCATCCGGCCACAGGCAACGCCACCAACTCATCACCTCCCTCATGGGGCACACAGCCCTCTGCGACGTTGTTGTAGCAACTGCTGCGCACAAGACCAAACACCTTATTCCCCAGGCCAACCAGCTTGCCTGCGTGGTGGAGGGTCTCCTTCCCTCCAGGGGGGTACCCGGAGATCACCACCTCCTGCCCAAGGAGCACCTGCGCCTGCTCACCCAGCATCCATTCTTTCATCTGCTGGGGTGCGGGCACGTCGCCTTGACCGGCGGAGGCATGGGGTGTGCCCTTCCGCGCCTCCGCAAAAGCAAACTGACTCTTGGACCTGCAAACGGGCACAGGTTCCTCATCCGCCTCGTCAGAAGAAGAGCGAACCCTCAGGGCGTGGATGGCTCCCACCATCTTCATCAGATTCCAGTCCGGTCGCACATCGGCTTCGCAGAACTCACGCAGGTACACCGTCAACACATTCTCCGCGACAGTGTCCCCCGTCCACGCTGCCACCACCGCCTCAAAGGTGCCACTGAGCACGCGGTACGGGTACGAAAACCGTTCCTTGAGGATGGCGGCGTGTTTCGGCGGGAAGCCAAGAGCGTCGGCGGACCCCTCGCCAGTTTGGGGGTTCCAGAAGAACCGCGCTCCTTCCTCTTCGGACTCAAACCGAGTACGCAGCTTCGCCAGTTCTTCGGGTAGCTCGCGGAGTGCCATTTTTAAATAAAAAATACAAAAGCTTTTACGACACAAAAAGCTGAAAGGGAAAACCACCCGAACCTAATTCAGTGATGGTACGTGGTTGGCGAGGAGGTTTCCCGTTGAACAACAACCCCAAAAAGCAAGGGGGGTTTTGGGGGGTTACACGTTTTAGTTTCGGCTTTGCTATTCCCTCGGTAAACCCCAATATACACAGTATACACAGTATACACAGTATACACAGTATACACAGTATACACAGTATACACAGTATACACAGTATACACAGTATACACAGTATACACAGTATACACAGTATACACAGTATACACAGTATACACAGTATACACAGTATACACAGTATACACAGTATACACAGTATACACAGTATACACAGTATACACAGTATACACAGTATACACAGTATACACAGTATACACAGTATACACAGTATACACAGTATACACAGTATACACAGTATACACAGTATACACAGTATACACAGTATACACAGTATACACAGTATACACAGTATACACAGTATACACAGTATACACAGTATACACAGTATACACAGTATACACAGTATACACAGTATACACAGTATACACAGTATACACAGTATACACAGTATACACAGTATACACAGTATACACAGTATACACAGTATACACAGTATACACAGTATCCACAGGGGATTGGGAGTACAGTACAGTACAGTACAGTACAGTACAGTACAGTACAGTACAGTACAGTACAGTACAGTACAGTACAGTACAGTACAGTACAGTACAGTACAGTACAGTACAGTACAGTACAGTACAGTACAGTACAGTACAGTACAGTACAGTACAGTACAGTACAGTACAGTACAGTACAGTACAGTACAGTACAGTACAGTACAGTACAGTACAGTACCCCTCGTTGGAAAAGAAGGAGAGAATAATTGAGAGACAAATCAATCGGGAACCGGGGGGGGGACTAGGGGGTCCGACTGTGAGTAAAATTACCGTACCAAAAACTCATTATTAAACTTCTGGTCATCTCCAAGGCAACTGCGGGTGAAAAACACCCTCAGAGTGGGTCACAGGGGGCCTGTGGGCCGAAAAACGACCCAGAAGCCACCCCAGAATACAAAAAAATGTATTTTCATCATATGCAATCAATAAATTGATAGTATATGGTGAGGGATCAACAAAAATGGTCCCATCCAAAAAAATGGAAAAAAAATAGTGAAAAACGGCTTTTTTCACGTTTTGGCCATGTTGGGCAAAACAGCGATTTTTCAAGAAAAAAACAAAAAAACGGCATATTTTTTGACATCACAAAGCCTCCTTTGGCACAAATATACCCCAAAAGTGGCCTGTGAGTCCATTCCAACCTGCTTTGGACATATTTGACACTTTTGGAAGTGTTTTTTTGGTGTTTTCACACTGAAAAACACCCCAAAAAGTGCTAGGGACACCCTAGGGACAGCACTGCCACCATTGCTCCGACCACATTCTCGGCCATATTTTTGCTTAAAACCCCCGAAAAAGGGCCCCCGGAACCCCAATCTTTCCAAATTTCCACCTCATCCCCACCCAAACACCGCAAAAACACGATAGAAAATCGTCTTAAAAAACACACTTTTTTCAAAAAGGCTATTATGGAACCCTGTTGCGAAGGATCGCAGGAAATATCTTCTGGTGACTGTTCGTGTTCTCCTGGTCCTGTACCGTGCGAACCCCGATGACCGCATCTCGAGGACGCAGCTCTACCGTCGCCGACCTCCTCACGTGGTGTTCAAGTGCCGCCAGGCAGGAACCGCATGCAGCAGACGGATAGACCTCCAGCGGGGATAGAGAACGGAAGAAATATAAAACTGCAATGCCTTCGCAACCCAGACCCCCCCAGGTGCTTCGCGGCGAAGGGCCGGCCCAGCCCAGCCCTTAGCCGCGAAGCGCCTGGGGGGGTCTGGGGGGCGGAGCCCCCCAGCGAAAATTTTTGACTTAACACTGGTTGTGCTTAGAAAACCCGAATGTTTTTACCCTTGAAAAGTGCATTTGAGGAAGTCACAATGCGTCAAAACGAAAAGGTCGTTTTTGGCACTTTTAAAACCGGGCTCCGCTGAGTTCACCATATTTTTGCTCGATTTATTTAGTGGAGTAACTATTACTTTATCGTATGTGTGGACAAAAATTTGGGACGGAGCGTAAGATAATTCCCTGTGTATTTTCCTTAAGGAAAATACAGGCAAAAATCCAGGTAAAAATCACTTTGTACAGACTATGCCTGGCGGGCACAGGGTGTGTCAAAACCAAAAAGTATTTTCATCATATGCAATCAATAAATTGATAGTATATGGTGAGGGATCAACAAAAATGGTCCCATCTTTCTTTTTATGGTGTGTGTTTTGCAAAACGTAGAAAAGAAAAGTCCAAACCAAAAAAAAATTGCTCGAATGGACGTTTCTGGGTTCCGGCATCTAGAGTCAAAAAAAAATCTATTTTTTTTTCGCGAAAATTTTTGACTTAACACTGGTTGTGCTTAGAAAACCCGAATGTTTTTACCCTTGAAAAGTGCATTTGAGGAAGTCACAATGCGTCAAAACGAAAAGGTCGTTTTTGGCACTTTTAAAACCGGGCTCCGCTGAGTTCACCATATTTTTGCTCGATTTATTTAGTGGAGTAACTATTACTTTATCGTATGTGTGGACAAAAATTTGGGACGGAGCGTAAGATAATTCCCTGTGTATTTTCCTTAAGGAAAATACAGGCAAAAATCCAGGTAAAAATCACTTTGTACAGACTATGCCTGGCGGGCACAGGGTGTGTCAAAACCAAAAAGTATTTTCATCATATGCAATCAATAAATTGATAGTATATGGTGAGGGATCAACAAAAATGGTCCCATCTTTCTTTTTATGGTGTGTGTTTTGCAAAACGTAGAAAAGAAAAGTCCAAACCAAAAAAAAATTGCTCGAATGGACGTTTCTGGGTTCCGGCATCTAGAGTCAAAAAAAAATCTATTTTTTTTTCGCGAAAATTTTTGACTTAACACTGGTTGTGCTTAGAAAACCCGAATGTTTTTACCCTTGAAAAGTGCATTTGAGGAAGTCACAATGCGTCAAAACGAAAAGGTCGTTTTTGGCACTTTTAAAACCGGGCTCCGCTGAGTTCACCATATTTTTGCTCGATTTATTTAGTGGAGTAACTATTACTTTATCGTATGTGTGGACAAAAATTTGGGACGGAGCGTAAGATAATTCCCTGTGTATTTTCCTTAAGGAAAATACAGGCAAAAATCCAGGTAAAAATCACTTTGTACAGACTATGCCTGGCGGGCACAGGGTGTGTCAAAACCAAAAAGTATTTTCATCATATGCAATCAATAAATTGATAGTATATGGTGAGGGATCAACAAAAATGGTCCCATCTTTCTTTTTATGGTGTGTGTTTTGCAAAACGTAGAAAAGAAAAGTCCAAACCAAAAAAAAATTGCTCGAATGGACGTTTCTGGGTTCCGGCATCTAGAGTCAAAAAAAAATCTATTTTTTTTTCGCGAAAATTTTTGACTTAACACTGGTTGTGCTTAGAAAACCCGAATGTTTTTACCCTTGAAAAGTGCATTTGAGGAAGTCACAATGCGTCAAAACGAAAAGGTCGTTTTTGGCACTTTTAAAACCGGGCTCCGCTGAGTTCACCATATTTTTGCTCGATTTATTTAGTGGAGTAACTATTACTTTATCGTATGTGTGGACAAAAATTTGGGACGGAGCGTAAGATAATTCCCTGTGTATTTTCCTTAAGGAAAATACAGGCAAAAATCCAGGTAAAAATCACTTTGTACAGACTATGCCTGGCGGGCACAGGGTGTGTCAAAACCAAAAAGTATTTTCATCATATGCAATCAATAAATTGATAGTATATGGTGAGGGATCAACAAAAATGGTCCCATCTTTCTTTTTATGGTGTGTGTTTTGCAAAACGTAGAAAAGAAAAGTCCAAACCAAAAAAAAATTGCTCGAATGGACGTTTCTGGGTTCCGGCATCTAGAGTCAAAAAAAAATCTATTTTTTTTTCGCGAAAATTTTTGACTTAACACTGGTTGTGCTTAGAAAACCCGAATGTTTTTACCCTTGAAAAGTGCATTTGAGGAAGTCACAATGCGTCAAAACGAAAAGGTCGTTTTTGGCACTTTTAAAACCGGGCTCCGCTGAGTTCACCATATTTTTGCTCGATTTATTTAGTGGAGTAACTATTACTTTATCGTATGTGTGGACAAAAATTTGGGACGGAGCGTAAGATAATTCCCTGTGTATTTTCCTTAAGGAAAATACAGGCAAAAATCCAGGTAAAAATCACTTTGTACAGACTATGCCTGGCGGGCACAGGGTGTGTCAAAACCAAAAAGTATTTTCATCATATGCAATCAATAAATTGATAGTATATGGTGAGGGATCAACAAAAATGGTCCCATCTTTCTTTTTATGGTGTGTGTTTTGCAAAACGTAGAAAAGAAAAGTCCAAACCAAAAAAAAATTGCTCGAATGGACGTTTCTGGGTTCCGGCATCTAGAGTCAAAAAAAAATCTATTTTTTTTTCGCGAAAATTTTTGACTTAACACTGGTTGTGCTTAGAAAACCCGAATGTTTTTACCCTTGAAAAGTGCATTTGAGGAAGTCACAATGCGTCAAAACGAAAAGGTCGTTTTTGGCACTTTTAAAACCGGGCTCCGCTGAGTTCACCATATTTTTGCTCGATTTATTTAGTGGAGTAACTATTACTTTATCGTATGTGTGGACAAAAATTTGGGACGGAGCGTAAGATAATTCCCTGTGTATTTTCCTTAAGGAAAATACAGGCAAAAATCCAGGTAAAAATCACTTTGTACAGACTATGCCTGGCGGGCACAGGGTGTGTCAAAACCAAAAAGTATTTTCATCATATGCAATCAATAAATTGATAGTATATGGTGAGGGATCAACAAAAATGGTCCCATCTTTCTTTTTATGGTGTGTGTTTTGCAAAACGTAGAAAAGAAAAGTCCAAACCAAAAAAAAATTGCTCGAATGGACGTTTCTGGGTTCCGGCATCTAGAGTCAAAAAAAAATCTATTTTTTTTTCGCGAAAATTTTTGACTTAACACTGGTTGTGCTTAGAAAACCCGAATGTTTTTACCCTTGAAAAGTGCATTTGAGGAAGTCACAATGCGTCAAAACGAAAAGGTCGTTTTTGGCACTTTTAAAACCGGGCTCCGCTGAGTTCACCATATTTTTGCTCGATTTATTTAGTGGAGTAACTATTACTTTATCGTATGTGTGGACAAAAATTTGGGACGGAGCGTAAGATAATTCCCTGTGTATTTTCCTTAAGGAAAATACAGGCAAAAATCCAGGTAAAAATCACTTTGTACAGACTATGCCTGGCGGGCACAGGGTGTGTCAAAACCAAAAAGTATTTTCATCATATGCAATCAATAAATTGATAGTATATGGTGAGGGATCAACAAAAATGGTCCCATCTTTCTTTTTATGGTGTGTGTTTTGCAAAACGTAGAAAAGAAAAGTCCAAACCAAAAAAAAATTGCTCGAATGGACGTTTCTGGGTTCCGGCATCTAGAGTCAAAAAAAAATCTATTTTTTTTTCGCGAAAATTTTTGACTTAACACTGGTTGTGCTTAGAAAACCCGAATGTTTTTACCCTTGAAAAGTGCATTTGAGGAAGTCACAATGCGTCAAAACGAAAAGGTCGTTTTTGGCACTTTTAAAACCGGGCTCCGCTGAGTTCACCATATTTTTGCTCGATTTATTTAGTGGAGTAACTATTACTTTATCGTATGTGTGGACAAAAATTTGGGACGGAGCGTAAGATAATTCCCTGTGTATTTTCCTTAAGGAAAATACAGGCAAAAATCCAGGTAAAAATCACTTTGTACAGACTATGCCTGGCGGGCACAGGGTGTGTCAAAACCAAAAAGTATTTTCATCATATGCAATCAATAAATTGATAGTATATGGTGAGGGATCAACAAAAATGGTCCCATCTTTCTTTTTATGGTGTGTGTTTTGCAAAACGTAGAAAAGAAAAGTCCAAACCAAAAAAAAATTGCTCGAATGGACGTTTCTGGGTTCCGGCATCTAGAGTCAAAAAAAAATCTATTTTTTTTTCGCGAAAATTTTTGACTTAACACTGGTTGTGCTTAGAAAACCCGAATGTTTTTACCCTTGAAAAGTGCATTTGAGGAAGTCACAATGCGTCAAAACGAAAAGGTCGTTTTTGGCACTTTTAAAACCGGGCTCCGCTGAGTTCACCATATTTTTGCTCGATTTATTTAGTGGAGTAACTATTACTTTATCGTATGTGTGGACAAAAATTTGGGACGGAGCGTAAGATAATTCCCTGTGTATTTTCCTTAAGGAAAATACAGGCAAAAATCCAGGTAAAAATCACTTTGTACAGACTATGCCTGGCGGGCACAGGGTGTGTCAAAACCAAAAAGTATTTTCATCATATGCAATCAATAAATTGATAGTATATGGTGAGGGATCAACAAAAATGGTCCCATCTTTCTTTTTATGGTGTGTGTTTTGCAAAACGTAGAAAAGAAAAGTCCAAACCAAAAAAAAATTGCTCGAATGGACGTTTCTGGGTTCCGGCATCTAGAGTCAAAAAAAAATCTATTTTTTTTTCGCGAAAATTTTTGACTTAACACTGGTTGTGCTTAGAAAACCCGAATGTTTTTACCCTTGAAAAGTGCATTTGAGGAAGTCACAATGCGTCAAAACGAAAAGGTCGTTTTTGGCACTTTTAAAACCGGGCTCCGCTGAGTTCACCATATTTTTGCTCGATTTATTTAGTGGAGTAACTATTACTTTATCGTATGTGTGGACAAAAATTTGGGACGGAGCGTAAGATAATTCCCTGTGTATTTTCCTTAAGGAAAATACAGGCAAAAATCCAGGTAAAAATCACTTTGTACAGACTATGCCTGGCGGGCACAGGGTGTGTCAAAACCAAAAAGTATTTTCATCATATGCAATCAATAAATTGATAGTATATGGTGAGGGATCAACAAAAATGGTCCCATCTTTCTTTTTATGGTGTGTGTTTTGCAAAACGTAGAAAAGAAAAGTCCAAACCAAAAAAAAATTGCTCGAATGGACGTTTCTGGGTTCCGGCATCTAGAGTCAAAAAAAAATCTATTTTTTTTTCGCGAAAATTTTTGACTTAACACTGGTTGTGCTTAGAAAACCCGAATGTTTTTACCCTTGAAAAGTGCATTTGAGGAAGTCACAATGCGTCAAAACGAAAAGGTCGTTTTTGGCACTTTTAAAACCGGGCTCCGCTGAGTTCACCATATTTTTGCTCGATTTATTTAGTGGAGTAACTATTACTTTATCGTATGTGTGGACAAAAATTTGGGACGGAGCGTAAGATAATTCCCTGTGTATTTTCCTTAAGGAAAATACAGGCAAAAATCCAGGTAAAAATCACTTTGTACAGACTATGCCTGGCGGGCACAGGGTGTGTCAAAACCAAAAAGTATTTTCATCATATGCAATCAATAAATTGATAGTATATGGTGAGGGATCAACAAAAATGGTCCCATCTTTCTTTTTATGGTGTGTGTTTTGCAAAACGTAGAAAAGAAAAGTCCAAACCAAAAAAAAATTGCTCGAATGGACGTTTCTGGGTTCCGGCATCTAGAGTCAAAAAAAAATCTATTTTTTTTTCGCGAAAATTTTTGACTTAACACTGGTTGTGCTTAGAAAACCCGAATGTTTTTACCCTTGAAAAGTGCATTTGAGGAAGTCACAATGCGTCAAAACGAAAAGGTCGTTTTTGGCACTTTTAAAACCGGGCTCCGCTGAGTTCACCATATTTTTGCTCGATTTATTTAGTGGAGTAACTATTACTTTATCGTATGTGTGGACAAAAATTTGGGACGGAGCGTAAGATAATTCCCTGTGTATTTTCCTTAAGGAAAATACAGGCAAAAATCCAGGTAAAAATCACTTTGTACAGACTATGCCTGGCGGGCACAGGGTGTGTCAAAACCAAAAAGTATTTTCATCATATGCAATCAATAAATTGATAGTATATGGTGAGGGATCAACAAAAATGGTCCCATCTTTCTTTTTATGGTGTGTGTTTTGCAAAACGTAGAAAAGAAAAGTCCAAACCAAAAAAAAATTGCTCGAATGGACGTTTCTGGGTTCCGGCATCTAGAGTCAAAAAAAAATCTATTTTTTTTTCGCGAAAATTTTTGACTTAACACTGGTTGTGCTTAGAAAACCCGAATGTTTTTACCCTTGAAAAGTGCATTTGAGGAAGTCACAATGCGTCAAAACGAAAAGGTCGTTTTTGGCACTTTTAAAACCGGGCTCCGCTGAGTTCACCATATTTTTGCTCGATTTATTTAGTGGAGTAACTATTACTTTATCGTATGTGTGGACAAAAATTTGGGACGGAGCGTAAGATAATTCCCTGTGTATTTTCCTTAAGGAAAATACAGGCAAAAATCCAGGTAAAAATCACTTTGTACAGACTATGCCTGGCGGGCACAGGGTGTGTCAAAACCAAAAAGTATTTTCATCATATGCAATCAATAAATTGATAGTATATGGTGAGGGATCAACAAAAATGGTCCCATCTTTCTTTTTATGGTGTGTGTTTTGCAAAACGTAGAAAAGAAAAGTCCAAACCAAAAAAAAATTGCTCGAATGGACGTTTCTGGGTTCCGGCATCTAGAGTCAAAAAAAAATCTATTTTTTTTTCGCGAAAATTTTTGACTTAACACTGGTTGTGCTTAGAAAACCCGAATGTTTTTACCCTTGAAAAGTGCATTTGAGGAAGTCACAATGCGTCAAAACGAAAAGGTCGTTTTTGGCACTTTTAAAACCGGGCTCCGCTGAGTTCACCATATTTTTGCTCGATTTATTTAGTGGAGTAACTATTACTTTATCGTATGTGTGGACAAAAATTTGGGACGGAGCGTAAGATAATTCCCTGTGTATTTTCCTTAAGGAAAATACAGGCAAAAATCCAGGTAAAAATCACTTTGTACAGACTATGCCTGGCGGGCACAGGGTGTGTCAAAACCAAAAAGTATTTTCATCATATGCAATCAATAAATTGATAGTATATGGTGAGGGATCAACAAAAATGGTCCCATCTTTCTTTTTATGGTGTGTGTTTTGCAAAACGTAGAAAAGAAAAGTCCAAACCAAAAAAAAATTGCTCGAATGGACGTTTCTGGGTTCCGGCATCTAGAGTCAAAAAAAAATCTATTTTTTTTTCGCGAAAATTTTTGACTTAACACTGGTTGTGCTTAGAAAACCCGAATGTTTTTACCCTTGAAAAGTGCATTTGAGGAAGTCACAATGCGTCAAAACGAAAAGGTCGTTTTTGGCACTTTTAAAACCGGGCTCCGCTGAGTTCACCATATTTTTGCTCGATTTATTTAGTGGAGTAACTATTACTTTATCGTATGTGTGGACAAAAATTTGGGACGGAGCGTAAGATAATTCCCTGTGTATTTTCCTTAAGGAAAATACAGGCAAAAATCCAGGTAAAAATCACTTTGTACAGACTATGCCTGGCGGGCACAGGGTGTGTCAAAACCAAAAAGTATTTTCATCATATGCAATCAATAAATTGATAGTATATGGTGAGGGATCAACAAAAATGGTCCCATCTTTCTTTTTATGGTGTGTGTTTTGCAAAACGTAGAAAAGAAAAGTCCAAACCAAAAAAAAATTGCTCGAATGGACGTTTCTGGGTTCCGGCATCTAGAGTCAAAAAAAAATCTATTTTTTTTTCGCGAAAATTTTTGACTTAACACTGGTTGTGCTTAGAAAACCCGAATGTTTTTACCCTTGAAAAGTGCATTTGAGGAAGTCACAATGCGTCAAAACGAAAAGGTCGTTTTTGGCACTTTTAAAACCGGGCTCCGCTGAGTTCACCATATTTTTGCTCGATTTATTTAGTGGAGTAACTATTACTTTATCGTATGTGTGGACAAAAATTTGGGACGGAGCGTAAGATAATTCCCTGTGTATTTTCCTTAAGGAAAATACAGGCAAAAATCCAGGTAAAAATCACTTTGTACAGACTATGCCTGGCGGGCACAGGGTGTGTCAAAACCAAAAAGTATTTTCATCATATGCAATCAATAAATTGATAGTATATGGTGAGGGATCAACAAAAATGGTCCCATCTTTCTTTTTATGGTGTGTGTTTTGCAAAACGTAGAAAAGAAAAGTCCAAACCAAAAAAAAATTGCTCGAATGGACGTTTCTGGGTTCCGGCATCTAGAGTCAAAAAAAAATCTATTTTTTTTTCGCGAAAATTTTTGACTTAACACTGGTTGTGCTTAGAAAACCCGAATGTTTTTACCCTTGAAAAGTGCATTTGAGGAAGTCACAATGCGTCAAAACGAAAAGGTCGTTTTTGGCACTTTTAAAACCGGGCTCCGCTGAGTTCACCATATTTTTGCTCGATTTATTTAGTGGAGTAACTATTACTTTATCGTATGTGTGGACAAAAATTTGGGACGGAGCGTAAGATAATTCCCTGTGTATTTTCCTTAAGGAAAATACAGGCAAAAATCCAGGTAAAAATCACTTTGTACAGACTATGCCTGGCGGGCACAGGGTGTGTCAAAACCAAAAAGTATTTTCATCATATGCAATCAATAAATTGATAGTATATGGTGAGGGATCAACAAAAATGGTCCCATCTTTCTTTTTATGGTGTGTGTTTTGCAAAACGTAGAAAAGAAAAGTCCAAACCAAAAAAAAATTGCTCGAATGGACGTTTCTGGGTTCCGGCATCTAGAGTCAAAAAAAAATCTATTTTTTTTTCGCGAAAATTTTTGACTTAACACTGGTTGTGCTTAGAAAACCCGAATGTTTTTACCCTTGAAAAGTGCATTTGAGGAAGTCACAATGCGTCAAAACGAAAAGGTCGTTTTTGGCACTTTTAAAACCGGGCTCCGCTGAGTTCACCATATTTTTGCTCGATTTATTTAGTGGAGTAACTATTACTTTATCG
The DNA here is from genome assembly GCA_964035575.1 of Rhynchopus sp. YZ270_cl-10. Lineage (NCBI taxonomy): Eukaryota > Euglenozoa > Diplonemea > Diplonemida > Diplonemidae > Rhynchopus > Rhynchopus sp. YZ270_cl-10. The sequence continues at coordinate 1,017,901 of OZ037909.1, read as the reverse complement.
TATGTGTGGACAAAAATTTGGGACGGAGCGTAAGATAATTCCCTGTGTATTTTCCTTAAGGAAAATACAGGCAAAAATCCAGGTAAAAATCACTTTGTACAGACTATGCCTGGCGGGCACAGGGTGTGTCAAAACCAAAAAGTATTTTCATCATATGCAATCAATAAATTGATAGTATATGGTGAGGGATCAACAAAAATGGTCCCATCTTTCTTTTTATGGTGTGTGTTTTGCAAAACGTAGAAAAGAAAAGTCCAAACCAAAAAAAAATTGCTCGAATGGACGTTTCTGGGTTCCGGCATCTAGAGTCAAAAAAAAATCTATTTTTTTTTCGCGAAAATTTTTGACTTAACACTGGTTGTGCTTAGAAAACCCGAATGTTTTTACCCTTGAAAAGTGCATTTGAGGAAGTCACAATGCGTCAAAACGAAAAGGTCGTTTTTGGCACTTTTAAAACCGGGCTCCGCTGAGTTCACCATATTTTTGCTCGATTTATTTAGTGGAGTAACTATTACTTTATCGTATGTGTGGACAAAAATTTGGGACGGAGCGTAAGATAATTCCCTGTGTATTTTCCTTAAGGAAAATACAGGCAAAAATCCAGGTAAAAATCACTTTGTACAGACTATGCCTGGCGGGCACAGGGTGTGTCAAAACCAAAAAGTATTTTCATCATATGCAATCAATAAATTGATAGTATATGGTGAGGGATCAACAAAAATGGTCCCATCTTTCTTTTTATGGTGTGTGTTTTGCAAAACGTAGAAAAGAAAAGTCCAAACCAAAAAAAAATTGCTCGAATGGACGTTTCTGGGTTCCGGCATCTAGAGTCAAAAAAAAATCTATTTTTTTTTCGCGAAAATTTTTGACTTAACACTGGTTGTGCTTAGAAAACCCGAATGTTTTTACCCTTGAAAAGTGCATTTGAGGAAGTCACAATGCGTCAAAACGAAAAGGTCGTTTTTGGCACTTTTAAAACCGGGCTCCGCTGAGTTCACCATATTTTTGCTCGATTTATTTAGTGGAGTAACTATTACTTTATCGTATGTGTGGACAAAAATTTGGGACGGAGCGTAAGATAATTCCCTGTGTATTTTCCTTAAGGAAAATACAGGCAAAAATCCAGGTAAAAATCACTTTGTACAGACTATGCCTGGCGGGCACAGGGTGTGTCAAAACCAAAAAGTATTTTCATCATATGCAATCAATAAATTGATAGTATATGGTGAGGGATCAACAAAAATGGTCCCATCTTTCTTTTTATGGTGTGTGTTTTGCAAAACGTAGAAAAGAAAAGTCCAAACCAAAAAAAAATTGCTCGAATGGACGTTTCTGGGTTCCGGCATCTAGAGTCAAAAAAAAATCTATTTTTTTTTCGCGAAAATTTTTGACTTAACACTGGTTGTGCTTAGAAAACCCGAATGTTTTTACCCTTGAAAAGTGCATTTGAGGAAGTCACAATGCGTCAAAACGAAAAGGTCGTTTTTGGCACTTTTAAAACCGGGCTCCGCTGAGTTCACCATATTTTTGCTCGATTTATTTAGTGGAGTAACTATTACTTTATCGTATGTGTGGACAAAAATTTGGGACGGAGCGTAAGATAATTCCCTGTGTATTTTCCTTAAGGAAAATACAGGCAAAAATCCAGGTAAAAATCACTTTGTACAGACTATGCCTGGCGGGCACAGGGTGTGTCAAAACCAAAAAGTATTTTCATCATATGCAATCAATAAATTGATAGTATATGGTGAGGGATCAACAAAAATGGTCCCATCTTTCTTTTTATGGTGTGTGTTTTGCAAAACGTAGAAAAGAAAAGTCCAAACCAAAAAAAAATTGCTCGAATGGACGTTTCTGGGTTCCGGCATCTAGAGTCAAAAAAAAATCTATTTTTTTTTCGCGAAAATTTTTGACTTAACACTGGTTGTGCTTAGAAAACCCGAATGTTTTTACCCTTGAAAAGTGCATTTGAGGAAGTCACAATGCGTCAAAACGAAAAGGTCGTTTTTGGCACTTTTAAAACCGGGCTCCGCTGAGTTCACCATATTTTTGCTCGATTTATTTAGTGGAGTAACTATTACTTTATCGTATGTGTGGACAAAAATTTGGGACGGAGCGTAAGATAATTCCCTGTGTATTTTCCTTAAGGAAAATACAGGCAAAAATCCAGGTAAAAATCACTTTGTACAGACTATGCCTGGCGGGCACAGGGTGTGTCAAAACCAAAAAGTATTTTCATCATATGCAATCAATAAATTGATAGTATATGGTGAGGGATCAACAAAAATGGTCCCATCTTTCTTTTTATGGTGTGTGTTTTGCAAAACGTAGAAAAGAAAAGTCCAAACCAAAAAAAAATTGCTCGAATGGACGTTTCTGGGTTCCGGCATCTAGAGTCAAAAAAAAATCTATTTTTTTTTCGCGAAAATTTTTGACTTAACACTGGTTGTGCTTAGAAAACCCGAATGTTTTTACCCTTGAAAAGTGCATTTGAGGAAGTCACAATGCGTCAAAACGAAAAGGTCGTTTTTGGCACTTTTAAAACCGGGCTCCGCTGAGTTCACCATATTTTTGCTCGATTTATTTAGTGGAGTAACTATTACTTTATCGTATGTGTGGACAAAAATTTGGGACGGAGCGTAAGATAATTCCCTGTGTATTTTCCTTAAGGAAAATACAGGCAAAAATCCAGGTAAAAATCACTTTGTACAGACTATGCCTGGCGGGCACAGGGTGTGTCAAAACCAAAAAGTATTTTCATCATATGCAATCAATAAATTGATAGTATATGGTGAGGGATCAACAAAAATGGTCCCATCTTTCTTTTTATGGTGTGTGTTTTGCAAAACGTAGAAAAGAAAAGTCCAAACCAAAAAAAAATTGCTCGAATGGACGTTTCTGGGTTCCGGCATCTAGAGTCAAAAAAAAATCTATTTTTTTTTCGCGAAAATTTTTGACTTAACACTGGTTGTGCTTAGAAAACCCGAATGTTTTTACCCTTGAAAAGTGCATTTGAGGAAGTCACAATGCGTCAAAACGAAAAGGTCGTTTTTGGCACTTTTAAAACCGGGCTCCGCTGAGTTCACCATATTTTTGCTCGATTTATTTAGTGGAGTAACTATTACTTTATCGTATGTGTGGACAAAAATTTGGGACGGAGCGTAAATAATTTTAGCACCCCCCCAAAAAAAAGGTGTAAAAAAGGTCCTTCTAAGGTCCTTCTAAGGTATACCACTACCCCTGTATAGGTCACACCAAAAAAGTTTTTTTTTTCTTCCGTTTCCTTTCTCTGTCCTTACAAGGATATGTCCTGTCTGTGCACCAGGAGGAAGAGTAACCTAAAGAGTCTTGGTCATGATGGCTGCCGTGTATACGTAAAGTATTCCGTGCAATATTGCTATCAATCCAAACAAATACCATCACATCCTGTTTGTGTATCAGATAGAAAACCCAAGCAAACTCAGAAGAAAGAAAAATAGAATAAAAAGCAAACTAAAAAGGAAATACTGAATCTTCTGGACTTAGTCGTTCGCCGCCCAAGCAATGATTAATACTAGATTAATCATTCATTATCCATTGTACAGACACACGTAACAGTGAACAGAAGGCAAGTATAGCATACAATTTAATATGTGTCTTGGAGTCTTAGTCTCAAGGCTATTGTCCCTTCAAAAATGGGAATGCTAAGACGCCCACCAAGACCAAATCGCCCTTGCCAGAAAAATACTCATCACTAGTGACATAGTACGCGTTGAGTTAACCATATTACAACTGTGTCGGGCACTACACCCGTTCACCATGACAAAAATACTTTTCTTGAAAAAATATCACTCTCTTTCTTTTCCGCATTTGCGATTTTAGGCTTACAGACAGCACAGCTTACCCAGGGGGTGGCAATGTAACACAATAAGATAAATGTAGATGAACATAAACTCCTCACACAAGAAATCAACTCCTAAAATGGAACAACTCTCACTCTTTGTCTCCTCTGAAGGAGAACCTCTCTCCACTGACTTCACCGTAGCCTACAACCTCCCATATACCTTGACGAAGGTGACAACTATGAGATCAACCTCATCAAGAGCAGTCAGTACTACTCGTGGACAAACATCAGCCAGCAGCAAGGCAACAACTTCTTTGAGTGGAGTCGTGATGACGGAGCTTCATGGGAGACAATAGTGTTCGGTGACGGGAACTACAGCATCTCTGAGATCAACGACCACATACCTTCGGAAATCACAATAGAGCCCATCCTAGCCCTGCAGAAGATCAAGATCACCCTACCTACATCATACCAAGTGAACTTCAGAACAGGTTCCTTCCACGGCATCGTAGGCTTTGCTGAGAACACTATCATAAGTGCAGGTGATAACATTGCTCCACACGTTGCAGACATCACGAACGGAATCCAAGCAGTCGTTGTCCACTGTGATCTTGTGAACGGGATTCCCCCCTCACTCTCCCCTTTTTGTTTTTATTTTGATTTCTTTTGACCACTAAGAGTACGATCATAAACCCCACACACACACACACAATTTAATTCCCCATTACTGCTGGCCGCATCTTGGTCTTGGGAGGCAACACCTGACTTGACCTTGCTGTTGACGACACTGACTCCTGTGATCTCTCCTGTGATCTCTTTGCATATTTTTTCTTTAGCTCCTCGGAAACAGCATGATTCTCCTCATTTTCTGAATGATCCAAATAGCAGGACCCACTATCCCTTCTTTCGGGGCTCACTTCAAGGGGAGTCTCCTCTCTTTCAAGACTTTCGACCCACTCCCAGATTCTCTCATCTTTTTCTAGTCCACTGGCACCCATCTTGTACATTATTGTTTTGCCTACTAAACACCATGCCAAATGCGTATGTAGCGAGCGTGGATGGTAGCTGTCAGGTTTAGCGAAAGCAGGATCCTTCCCGTGATGCGTACCTCCAATTACTTTCCAACCATCTGCCAACTTACAGAAGCCCGCTTCACCACAGTCGAACATGTGGTGACATGAGCCCTTCATTCCCTTAGTACCACACAGAGGAAGTATGTTGCAAGGGCCACCATAGGCGATACCAAGTTCAGTTGCATGCGACTCCTGTCGGAGTATGTGCCCACTTGTGACGCCCGTGCGCGTCCCGCACATTGCACAAGGTTTATCAGTCGCCTTTGCAACGACAACACGGCTATTGCTTGTGTTTGGATCACTACCGGAATGCAGACTACCTTTTTTCCTCTCTGCTCTAATTCGGGAATCAAAAATCCATGTGGGAAGGGAGCCTACATATCTCCATAGCTTATCCGGCATGTTACGTCCGTTAAGTTCTGAGAGGAAAAGTGGCACCTCGTACTTCACGTTCACCGCGCGCTCCTTGTCCGCTGCAATCTGCCTATGCACCGACAGCAGCGTCGCTTCCTTTGTCTGTAAGGGTGCGGAAAATTGACGTGCAAAACTAAACAACAAAATAAAAAACAAAGCTGCGCCACACTGTACATCTCCACTGCCGACTTTGCAACCCCAACACACACATGTTGCGAATGGGTCATGCTAGAAAGATGAAATAAAAAATGGGTGTGGAAAGCAAGTAGACCACTCGCCGTGCCTCCAAAAGGTCCGAGGTTCCCTACGCCACACAGACAGTACAACCACATGTAATGACTCAACCCAAAGGTTGAGTGAATAGAAACTACGAAGAGTTCTACACGACACACACATGTTGCGAATGGGTCATGCTAGAAAAGATAAAATAAAAAATGGGTGTGAAAAGCAAGGGTCATACCTTCAGTCTGTCCTTGAGCTTGACGAGGTGTGCGAACGCCTCCGTCCACTCTTGCTCATTGCCGTTGTAGGAGACAACGCAGGTGACTGCGTTCTTCAGGAAGCCCGGCTCGCTGCGCCTGTACTTTTCATGAGCCAAGCTCTCAATTTTGTCAATCTGCTCACACAGCTTCTCAACCTCCCGCTCAGCCTTTGCTACAGGGTCATCGGGAACAGCGTTGTTTTGTGAAGATTGCACACGTTGCCCAGATGATGAGGACGTCGCTTGGTTGCATGGGTGGGCGTCATAATCAGCCTGGGTGATGAACAGCTTATCACACTTTTGACACTCGAGAGACATGTCAATTTGGGGTGGGTTGGGAAAGGGGAGGGAGGGGATACGGGGGAAGGAAGGAAATGTGTTGTCCTGGGTGAGGCGATGAAATATCAGTAGTTGGGGCGTGGGTGGAAGAGTGGGTGCGGTGCTACAGTTCTGTCGTATCCGTATCACCTTTGGGGTTGCAAATAAGCTCTGACTCAAGTAAACTGGTGAAATGTTGCAATGACGTCCATGTACGTACAGGTTCATGAAGTCACGCTGGTTCCTCTCCAGCACAACGTCGTCGCGGTCCTATCCTTACTCAGCGTCTCCTGATCTTTTTCCAACTTTGACACCGTGACATCCGCCTTTGTAACAGCCTCTTGCTCCTGGGACATGGCAGCACGAGGCAAGTCAAGGAGGTTGTATTCCCAAACCATCAATCTGGGGTGTGTGGCATGATGTTGATACAAGATAAGGAAGTGTGGTGAGTGGCAATACGCAGTCAACGATGGCAGATCAGGTCTAAAAAAAAATACAAACACCTCTGTAAAACAGTGGAAAAGGGGGGACCTTACTTTTTCCTCCGTACCATTCGTGCTTTCTGAACTCATAAGTACTGGGTTCTGTGATTTTCTTCACAAAACAAGAAAAAAGGGGGTTTTATAAGATCCTAAGCTGCGTGCTTAGCCACCTACTATAGACGATTTACTTATCATGTAAGAAAAATCGTTAAAAAAGGGGTTCAATTTTTGTGTTAAAAAAGGGGGGTGAGCCTCGAATAGTATTCGGTGATTCTGCTGTTTCAATGTCTTTTTTTTTAACAGTAGCGTCGACAATACATTTGTCCTTGCTTTTTTTTGGGGCAATCATAGCGCAACACCACACACACAGCTTAGGGCCATATTCTGCGCAAGAATTACCCCCTATTAGTTATCAAACACACACACACACAGCAATATGGACTATCCTCCAAATGCTAGAATAACCCACACCTATCAAACACAACACATTCCTGAACACTCTTCCGCTTACATGAACTCCCTTACACCCGATTTCCAATCAAAAAAAAAGGGAAATAGGCCCCAATGGACCGACGGGTCCATTAGCAGCAAGGACACAACGAAGAGAGATTCTATGTTATATTTGCGCTGTCCTCTGGGGAGGGTCAATCTGATAAAAATAAAACAGGGCAGATGCACTCCCCTTGCATTGTTGCATTACACATCGCAAAAGAGTGGAGTTGATAAGATACACCTTTTCGGAATGTTTGCGTGAGAGGCGATATGGTGTATAATCTCACCTTCAAGAAGACGGGCAAAGCAAAAAAAATTTGACAGCAGAACTAAAAAAAAATTATGTTGGTATACACAAGAAGTCGGTAACACAACTTCGAGCCAAGTTTTTTTACAACAGAATTTTTTTTTTTTTTTTGAAAAGAGTCCAGGCTCTCCGCTAGGATTTCCGATTTTGAAAATGTTCTGTTGATGGTCCACGTGGTGGGGTACATGCTTGCGCCGCAGGCGCACGGTACGCAACTTTTTTTTTTTTTCAACGCCCGATTTTGACTTTTTTGGGACGTTTGAGCACTCACCTCTCCATATCTTCTTCTCCTGAGCTTTTTTGACAGGTAGAACGGGTCTGAACCAGGCTTCGCGCTAACTTTTGGAAAAAAATCTGAAAAATCGTGTTCCGGGCCCAAAAAAACGCACCTCAAACAGTTGTGCATCAGGGGGTGAAAAAACAGTGTTTTGTGGCATTTCCGAGCCAATCCCGCACTGTGGTGGGGCATATTCGAAAAAATGGACAAAATTTTAGTGACTTAAATTTTCACAAAATATGAACCCATACCCCTAAAACAAGGGGCATTTTCAGTCTGAAAACCCAACTTCAGATGAAATTGTGGTGTTTTTGACTGGGAACAGGTAGCGCCGCAGGCGCACGGTACCCAACTTTTGTCTTTTTCTTTTTTCTCTGCTTCTTTTGATTGCGCGAGCCGATTGCTCTCCACGGTGGGGTCACATGTGTGTGCAAAAACACTCTAAGGTACCCTTACTCTGAACTATGAGATTCCTCTGGTTTTAGTAAAGAAACCCCGGTCTCAAAAAGTGCGTAAATTTCCTTTTTCTGCCCAAGAGGTCGTTGGTGTTGCATTTCTGAGCCAATTCCGGCTTGTGGTGGGGGATATTCGAAAAAATGGACAAAATTTCAGTGACTTAAATTTTCACAAAATACGAACCCATACCGTAAACAAGGGTCATTTTCAGTCTGAAAACCCAACTTGGCATGAAATTGTGGTGTTTTGACTGGAACACCAATGTACTGAAGAAGCTATGGAGTTTCTGTGACCACAGAGAAGAGTGAGAACAAAAAACAGGACGGTTATGGCCTCGGAGGGGTGCCGCCCCCACGCAGCGAGGGTGGAGACGGTTCAGCAGCGCATTGTCGTACTCAAAAGAAATGAACACTGTACATAAGTACATCATGTTTAAAAATATAGTAGGGTAGGGAACAGGTGGCGCCGCAGGCGCACGGTACCCAACTTTTTTCTTTTTATATTTTCCCTTTTCTCTGCGTTCTTTTGATTGCGCGAGCCGATTGCTGTCCACGGTGGGGTCACATGTGTGTACAAAAACACTCTAAAGTACCCTTACTATGAAATATGAGATTCTCTGGTTTTCTTAAGGAAACCCCGGTTTGCAAAAAAAAAACGCACCACAAAAATATCCAAAAATCCCGGGCCAAGGGCCAAAAATTAGCGCAAAGCCTGGTCTGAACCACTCAGCAGAACTTTCCCCCCCCCCCCCCCCCCCCCCCATTTTCAAAAAGTTCTGTTGACAATCAACAGAACTTTAGTACCTAGCGGAGTCCCTGAAAGAGTCTCTATTTTTTGACTTTTCCGCGAAATACATAACTTTGACAGCAGAGCTAAAAGGGGGCTGCGACGGTGATAGTGCTCACGCCTCTGTGGACGCAAGAAAACAAAAGAAATTTTTTGTAAGATGAATTGCGCCTCTCGTGGCCACATATCTATACCACTATCGTTATCGCACTGGAACCGCGTTGGGTTTGAAACAAAGAATACCAAACCACGAAGTAAAGAGGGGGGGAAAAGAGAAGTTAAAAGTGCAAACGCAGACGAACAGACGCAGGCACTGGTTCTCAGAACAGAAGGAAAAAAAAATAAATAACCAATGAAATATGCTGCTGATACGCTAGGCTTTCACCCAGCTATCAAGAGATACAAACTGACCATTTTCTACAACGGGCACCCTTCCTTTTCGAACATGACGCCTCTTGTTATTCCCTTTTGTTTAATACCACCTGATTTTTACCCCGCGTAAAGGCCCGTATAAGCCAAACCCCACCCATTTTTCCCAGCCTTTACGCGCTATACGCGCCTATACGCGGGGTAAAAATCAGGTGGTAATAGGAGAGAAAACACTTCAAGACGCAGAGCGTGCCGCAGGAATAAGACAAATTGCGTATTCGGGGGTGGGGAGAGGGGAGGTTCAAGGGGGCCCTTTGCGGGAAGCAACTTACTGAACGGTCGCTATTTTTTTCTATTTTTTTTGATAAAATTGTTGGAGTAGTGTAGTTGCCTCGGGGTTGTGTTGTCCACAGTTTTTGTGCAAATCTCCACTGTTGTGTTTATTTTATTTTTTTTTTGGAATATTTGTTGGGAGTATGCGTTACCTCCTTTGATGTAGCCACGTCAACTTCCACTATTGTGTTTCGACACTTCCCTCTCCTCTAGGACAAAAACATGTCACATGAAAAAACGGCGTTCCTTTCTTGTGGGGGGAGGCTATCCGAGAACTAAGTGACGTCGTGAAGAAATCTAAGCCAAAAAAGAGAAGGGAAAAAAAAAGAGTAGTTGAAACGTGGCTTTTTTTTGGGATTTTTTGAGAATTGGGACTTTTCCGGCTCAACCTTTTTCCGGTCAGGAGTAAAAATAATAGGGGTGTTTTTTTTTTTTTCCTGAGTTGTGCACGACCCCCGACCGAGATTCTTTTCATCTTTCCATCACTGTACTTGTTCGCTATCGGTCTCCGGGAGATATTTAGCCTTAGCAGAGGGATACCTGCCAATTAGCTCAGCATGACTGAGCACTCCAGAGAGGGAAAGAGAGAGAGAGGGTGTTTTTGAAGGAGTGTTCAAAAATAAAAATGCGAATCTGGCGAATGATTGCTCGTCGGTCTTCACTTATCCAGAAAAAGCACTCTCAAGAAAAAGGCTTCCAGGGATTTCTTTTTTTTTTTTTTTGTGAAAAATTGTTGGAATAGTGTAGTTGCCACATGTGCAAGCTTCACTATCTTTTTTTTTTTTTTTGTTGTTGATTTTAAGGGAAAGAGGAGTTAGCAGTGCGGATACCTTCAAGGGCGCAGAAGCACCTAAAACTTACCTAAATTACCAGTAAAAGAACAGAATAGGATCAAAAGAAAAAAAATATCCACCCCTCAGCTTCGAACAATAGGTAAACCTCTCGTGCACACATCTCCCAAAAGGAGAGTTGGCAAGAGAAATAGTTGGCTTGGAATACAAAGCCCTCTCGTGACAGTGTATAGAGAAATATTAACGTACACTCTCTCTCTGTTGACTCTAAAAACGGGGGTGATAAAAAAAATTGCGGACGGTAAATTTGGGAAGAGTTGTTGAAAAGTTGGAACGCTTCCTCACCCCCCCAGATCACACCGCTATCGCTAAAAATCCCCAGAAAAAAAAATAAGAAAAGGATAGCATGACGAATGTGCCTTCACTGTGCTCACACCATGTACTGAGGTTACCTGATAAGAATGCTGACACCCACTACAGCTTGTGGATCACCAGCGGCTACAAAGGCTGCAGAGGAGGGGTCCTGGGGACGGGATCGACTTCTAGACTTGTGAACATAATTTTATTGGCCAGAACAAAAGGGGCATATTTGGAACGTTCTGAAACCAAACAAAAGAAATGTCACGCAAAAAATCACATTTTTACAGGGGAAAAAATACCCCATAAAATCCCCCTGACGGACGCATCTATTACACTGGAAAGATGAATATGCCCCATCAAAAATACCAGGGGTGGCTCTAAGTTGAGCCAAAAACCCCGATTTTGGCCGAGGTGCCAATGACTTTTTTCTGTACAAATGCCACACGTAAAAAACTCCCGGAAACCCATTCCGAGCTTTCCGGTCGGTACGTTGGCGGGGCATCTCCCCTCATATTTTTGAGAGGGGTTTTTCGGGGGTGGGGGTTGAAGAAGGGGAAAAATGAGTCAAATAGGAGAAGGGGCGGTTGTGAACTATCCCGTCCCCAGGCCTCTCCGGGTGGGTCGGGGTGTGCAAGCAAAGTTAAAGCAAAGGGGTGGGGGTGAGGAAAAGAAAAGTATGGTCAAAAGTGACGTAAGGACACCACTAAGCGGTGCACAGAAAGGGAAGATGCCCTTACGTATGAACTAGGGAGGGAGGGGATGGGAAACCAAGACTAATTAACGCAAATACGAAACAGAACTGATTCCTGGCGAAGCCACGGTACGCAACATTTCTAAAAAAATGTTGACATCAAATGGCACTGTCGTTGGTCATTATCGTCAGTTCCCGTAAATGTTACTTCCATATTTTGCTGAACGAAAGTTTTGGCGAAGCCACGGTACGCAACATTTCAAAATATTGTGCTTAAAATTGCACATTTTACAGCCAAACTATGTCATGGGTGGCTTGCAATCTTGCGCCGCAGGCGCACGGTACGCTACTTTTTTTCCTTTCGCCATGCTGCATGCTTCCTTTTCCTTCGGCGTTTGACCAATTGGGTCGCGTTCTGGCTGTGACGGGGTCACTTTGTTCATGAGGCCAGTTCTGGTCACTCTTAGAGGTTTGTGTGAGGTACCCCCAAGATATATCATTTTGGGTTTTTTTTTGGCCTGGCCGGGTGGTTATTTTTTTTTTTTTCCCAGACCGGGTAAATATTTTTTTTTTTATTTTACCCGGTCTAGGGACCACTAACATAAGGAGATAAAACCCTGTGTGTTTCTTCTTTTTTTTCCTTTTTTTTTAAAGAATTTTTTTTGGGGGCCGGTGGGTGGGGGCTCCGCCCCCCCACCTCCCATGTGGCAAAAGTCCAGAAAAAATATTTTGCCTGTGGCATTTGTACAGAAAAAATATTTTTTTTACGTGTGGCATTTGTACAGAAAAAAAGTGTGTTTTCGGAGGGGTGCCATGGGCCCATGGACTTAGAAAAGGCCCTGAAAAATACACAAAAAAAAAATAAAATAACTATTTTCTGGTATCAAAAAAAGTAGCTTTTTTTTGACTGGCCAAGTATGTAGCATTTCCGAGTGTCACATAAAACCGTCCCGAGCGTAGCGAGGGCGGTTTGAAGTCTTATTTCCCCGAGCGCAGCGAGGGAAATAAGACGTGACACGAGGAAATGCTAGCTTGGCCAGTCAAAAAACCTACTTTGTTTTCGATACCAGAACGTAATTTTTTATGAGGCAAAAAAAGTATCTCCACTCACGAGTAAAGGGAAGAGGGTAAACATTGTACACACAGCGTCTTCTTACACTACGCGCAGGACTCCCAAACATACAGAGAGCATGTGAAAATTTGTATAAAACCGACTCGCAGCAACAACAACGCACCTCAGTTCAAAAATATAAAAAAAAATTTTTTTTTTTATTTTCACTGCAACGTATTTTGGCTGGTATGATAACAATCAAACTTTTTTTGACTGTAATCATACTTTTTTTTTACTCCTTTCCGAAAACACGTGTAAATTGCACGCAACACTTTTTTTCACGCGTCAAAAATTTTTTTTTTGATTTTCACTGCAACGTATTTTGGCTGGTGTGATAACAATCACACTTTTTTTGACTGTACTCATACTTTTTTTGACTCCTTTCCGAAAACACGTGTGAATTGCACGCAACACTTTTTTTTACGCGTCAAAAAATCCCTATTTTTTTTTTTACTTTTTTTACCCTCTTCCCTTTACGAGTGAGTGGAGTTACTTTTTTTGCCCCATAAAAAATAGTTTCCTCACAATTCGGCATTCTAGAGAAAAGCTCGATAGATGAAACAATGTACCTCACTGTGACCACCTGATTTTTACCCCGCATATAGGACCGTATACGCTCCTACTATACACAACTATAGGCGGGGTAACAATCAGGTGGTGGAATTGGACAATCTAAAAAAAAAAAAAAAAATGAAAACAAAACGAAAAAAAACTAAGATCGGGTCTTTGTTTGTGCGCTGGCCGGGCGAAATAAAAAAAAAAGGGCGGAAAAAGTGTAAAACTGCGTTTCGTTTTGGTGCTGTGTCAATCAAAGTGAATCAAACCGACCATTCCAAAGCATGCTTTTGTTTTCCGTCTTTTTGCCCAAAGCGCCGTCTCCAATCTTTTTTAGTACTGACAACGAACAGATGTTGCTACGTAAAAGAATAAGAACAGTTAAAGTTGCCAAGAAATAATGAACAAATCTTCTACTAAATAAAAGGGGAGACAATCGGCAAGACCTGAGATGCAGGTACAAAGTACCCTGCTGTCAATACTGCCAAACAAACAAAAAAAAGGGGGGGTTTTTTTAAAGACGGATGTACCTCTCGTACCTATCTTAAAATCAACAAAAAAGTGAAGTTATTGATGCAGGCACCTCCCGCTGACGATGCCAGCTGGATGAAAGCACAACAAACAACACAGCCTCTGGCCGCTTCAGATAGCCTACAGCCAGAGGTAAAAAAAAATGGGGGGAAAGGCGGGGAAAGAAAAGTTTATTAGATAACCCTAAGCCTCTCGTGCTGAGTTACCTAAAAAGCCCAAAAAAAAAAAAAATGAATTCCTCCCCCACAGGAAGAACATTTTGGAGGGTGCAAAACTCCTCACAAGAAGTAAGAGGGAAGTTAGTTGGGTCGTGCACGCACCTTGAACGGACGAAAGGTCACAATAGAAGGCTTGGTCAGATCACCAAAAACCTTGCATGCCTTTCGTCACGAAATAAAAAAAAACCGAAAAAATGGGTTAGATTACTGAAGAATAGCTAGCCAGATGAAGCTACGCCACCACATGATTGATCACCAGTGGAATAGCTGTACGAAAAGAATCACCTTTACGAAAACAATGTAAAAGGTGACGTTAGAAGAACGGCTCTAATGCAAGATACATAGCGTAGAAAGGACGATACATTACTTTTAATAAGGGGTGCAATCTTAGGGAATAAACAAAAAAAAAGGGAGGGAAAACGATAACGTGTAAGATGAGCCTGTCGTGTACACACATTACATCTATAATAAAAGGGATATGATGATGAATGGATACAGTCGAGAACGTTCATAATATTGGTTCGGTTTTTTTCAAATTCACTTTCTTTTCCGGGGGTTGACAAAAAAATGAAAATCACGTCAACGAAAGAATAAAAGCGGATATTTGTGTACACCAAAAATTATCAAGTTTTGGATGACATCATACACGGTGTTCTACTGCTACTTTTTTATTTGTCAAAAAATTACAAAATAAAACCCCCATGCTCTATACAAAAGGTGCCCGAAAGCTCAGCTAGGAAGCTCAGAAAACGGGACACAAAAAACCCCACACAAATTAAAGGGAAGTTTTTTTTTGAAAGTACGACATAACATGAAAATATTTATAAGAGGGTCCTAGACGAACGGCCCCCCCGGCTACACACACCCTTTTTTTTCACAATATAAATACGAGCCTTTCAAAGGCGCGCACCAAACCACACTTCTTGGTTTACATAGCGTTTTGCTCGTCGTCGGGAAGCACTTTCGCAACCTTGCCTTGCTTGCGGAACTTGACAACAGAGAGAATAGACGTGGCAAGGACAAAGACGGCAATGCCTACAATGACTGCAATGACCATCTTGTCTGCAAAGTCCTCGTCGCTTGCGTACAGGCGTTTGTAGTTGTTGGCACCCGTGAACAGCGTCACGTACGCAAGCACCATAGTCACGATACCCAAGATGACGTGCACTGCACGGAATTTTGGTCGATGTGGGCTGTCCCCAGCAGGCTTCGCGACCTGCATCAAAAGCTGCACAATAACAGCAGACATAACAATGATGCCTGTCCCTTTATGCCCCTTCTCCGTCCCATTGTCAAACTGCGCCAGCGCCAGCCCCGCCATCGCAACGGTGAGCACCACCGCAATGACCATCAGCACAGCATGAACAACGAACGGAACAGGGAAGGTGCTGATCTTCGCTGTTGTCGCAAGCGGCCCAAAGCGTTTTGCAAGCACCGCAAGCGGCACCAGATATGCCCAGACAAGCACCTGGAACACGGCATGTGTCTTCACCTTGTCCTTCTTGGAGGCGCTGGTGTTGTCAGTGGTGGACCCCAACAGCAGGTTCACTTCGACAGAGCCACGCGCAGAGTGTGTGGTAAGGGATGTGCTGGAGGTGTGGTAAGCGTAGTTGAAGGAAAGCACGTCGCCAGACTGCTGCACCACCCCTGTGCGTGAGGTTGTTGCTGTTGTCACCGTCCAGTGCATAACGGTAGCCCCGTCCACAGTGCCTGTGGTAAGCTCTGTGACCTCTGTCAGCACTGTGCTCGACTGCTGCACATCAGACGAGCTCTTGCCAGAACCAATGGCGTACTTCGCAACACTGCCCCCCGTTGCAATCAGCGACGTGCCAGGCCCCATCGACCCAGGTGTGTTGGGGAAACCCATTGCAAGGTATCCTGCTGCAGTCCCACGCAGGGCGTACTTGCGCGACCCGGAGAGCACCGACCAGTGCAGGGATACGGCTGCGTCCAACTGCGAGACGCATTCGTACGTGCCCTCGCCACTTGGCAGTGACAGGGTACTTGCGGCACATGTAGACGACGGTGTTGCCGTCTCAGGCACGTCTGTTGGGGGTGCGGATACTGGGGTTGCGGTAAGACGCACAGTGAACACGGATACGGCAGAGTGAAATGCTACCC
Organism: Rhynchopus sp. YZ270_cl-10; assembly: GCA_964035575.1. Lineage (NCBI taxonomy): Eukaryota > Euglenozoa > Diplonemea > Diplonemida > Diplonemidae > Rhynchopus > Rhynchopus sp. YZ270_cl-10. The sequence goes on along the minus strand of OZ037909.1, from coordinate 1,001,912 downwards.
CTGCTTCGGTGTCGTGGTATGCGAGGATCAGGTTGGCTGCGGACAGCGACAACACTTCCGCACTTCCAGCGATGGTGCGGCTGAACGTAAGCGTGGTCGCCCCTGAGGCCTGTGTCACCGTTGCGCCTGCCCGCAGCCACGTGGTTTCGATAGCCACAACGCCAGTAGGCGACTTCGCCTGTAGGTTGTACGGCATCGCAGACACTACCCCCTCACCCGTCCTCCACCCCAGAACGATGTCGGATCCCACCATTTGTGTCCCAAACCCTAGCGAAAGGTACCCAGTCACGTTCGCCGTCACAGCAAAGCCAACCACAGTGTTCTCCTCAGAAAGCACCCAGTGCACGAGGACAGTGGTCCCTGCTGTCGCGACTGCGGTCTGGCATGTGTACTCAGGGAGGGTAGATGCGACGCAGGTTTCTGATGTTGTTGGGGTTTGTGGCTCGGGTGTGGGCGGTGATGCTGTCGGTGGTGCTGCGGTTTCTGGTGCGGTTGTTGCTGGCGCATCTGTTGCTGGCGCCTCTGTTGTCTGTGCGGGTGGTACCTCTGTTGGTGGTGCCGATGTGGGCGCGGCCGTGTCGGGTGCAGGTGTAGTCGGAACAGACTCATCCAGGTTCACTGTTAGCGTGCCCTTCGCACTGTGGACCGACACAGAGTCGCTTTCCGCCGTCGCCCACGCAAGGTTGGCTGACGCAGTATTCGCGATCTTGCCACCCGCAGCAAGGTTGTACGTGAAGTGCGTCACAGTCTTCCCACCAGACTCAGTCACAGACGCATCGCTTGCCCAGTCGGTGCTGGTGACCTCGACAGTGCCAGCTGACACAGCCTGGCCTGACTTCGATGACGCAGTAACCCCCTTCACTGTGGCAGTCCCGCTCGAGACGTAGCCAAGGACGAACTGCGCCGTGGTCATGCTACCCCCAACACCAAGAGCAGCATACCCAGCCACAGACGCCTCCATCGCAAGCTTCACTGTCGCCTTGTCTGCGGCGAGTGCGTAGTGCACAACCACGGTCGAGGAGGTTGTCTGGCAGGTGTAGCCACTCAAGGTAGACGACGTGCACGCTGCACCCACATCGTATGCAAGCAGCGCCAATACGGCAAGTTGTGCGCCTCTAGACATTGTTCGCAATCAGGGAGGTAGGTATCTGTTGGTGTGTGCAAACAGAAACAAAGACTCGAAGATACGCTGCCGTGTGGCACATTCTCCCAGTTGGGCAACTCGCAGTAACCCAAGACGGTTCAGAGAACTGCGAGGTATCCTAGTGGCCCAACACGGGGAGAAGTTGATGAAAGGAGACACCTCTGGGGTGCAGGCATGTGCAAAAAATCTCACGGTTCTTTTTTTTTTTGTTGGAATTTTATGAAGTGTAGCAACGGCTCTCTTGCAGGCCCTCATATGGCAGTGCAACTATAAAGAGCACGACACAGCAAACAACAATAAGTCAAAAACAAGGACAAGAAAATAAGAGATCACTCACCTGATTTTGAAGCACGTTGGGGATTGGGGGTTTGCTGCGTATTCAAAATCAGGTGGATCACACATGAAAAGAAAAGTAAATAAGATAAACCTAAGCTTCTTGGAAAATATAACCGCACAGTCCGACAACAGTTGGTCCATAGTTGCTGAGGGCAGCCCGCAAGAGAGACTACGTTGATACGTTTCGCCACAGGCACATCTCAAAACTGAAGAAAAATCCGCTTCAGCGTCCCCTCCTCCCCGCACCTCGGACACAGGACAGTCTGTCCCGTACCGTAGTGTGCAGAACAGACTTCGCACACACACAGATGTCTGCAGTTGCTGAAGGAGAAACACGCCTCATTCCTCCTCGTGTCCCCCTTACATCTACAGCACTCAATGCGAGGTCCTGCGCCACGTTCTGCAGTCATTGTCTCAACAATGCTCTCATCGAGGTGTGCACGTGTCTGCCCTAAGTAGTCCACCACGCAGGTGGCCATCCCGTTCAGGTCGTCCTCCGTCCCCTGCCACAGCGGCACCACGTTTATATGTGTTTGATTCTCCTCCTTCATGTAGGTGTGGATGGTATGTCTAATCTCCGACACCTTCCCTTCCACAACGAAGTGCACCTCCTCCAGTGTGCTGCAGCCACCCACCAAAGTGTCCACCTTCCCAGCAACCACAATGATGCGACTCGAAAGCCCAGTGTTGAGCAGCTCCCTCAGCACAGAGAGCTCGCATTCCAGCAGGGGTGAGGTGCTGTCCACGCACATCACAACAGCGTCTGCGTACCGCAACCCGCACTTCGCAACGTACGTGTCGTTGCTGGTGTTCGGGGATATCCCAGGGTTGTCGTGCATGGTCACAACGTGGCGAGACAACACCACAGTCTGCTCGCCTTCCTTCTCTGTGTTTGCTATGGGGTCGGTAGGGCGCTTCTTGTCTGCGTACATTTTCCAGCAGCTCGTCTTCCCTGTACACGTGTACCCTATGAAGCAGACGTGGAACCCAGGTGCGCCAGACGTGGCCCAGGCAGGTTTCGTGTAGCGACACTGGTAACACACTCCTCGCACTGCGCTGTGCTCGCATAGGTGTGCTGTTCTGTGGACACCCCAGTCCTTGCGCGGTACCATCACCTCGTCCCCACGCTTCCCCAATGCAAAGCACGCATCACACCACACCGTGTCGTGCGTGTCTTCAAAATGTGACTCCTGCTCTGTCAGACACTTCAGTGGTGGGTGGACCGAGTCCATGTGTACCTTCCAGTCCTTGTAGTATGCGAACGACCGAGGCTTTGTGCACATCTTGCATGTGTAGGGGTGCTCCACCTCGGGCTTGCAGAAGAAATGCCCCATTGTGTTGCGGGTTTCGCAGAAAGGAATAAAACAAGCAGGGCAAATCTGACAAATGATGCAGTGGTGGTGGGTATGGGGGGCGTCACAGCATCCATGAAACTAAGGGTAACCACTACACTTTTTTAGACGCAACTTCGCCACATCCCCCCATTCCCATACGTTGGCCAGAACTTTTTTTTTATTGAGAAAACCTACTGTCACCCCCATCACACCCCGCTTTTTTGGGGGTACCTCCTTAATTTACTCACCCCCCCACCACCACTCAACCTTTAAGTTTCCTTTATCATCTGTGCGGTCAGACCAGCGCTGATTTGCTTATCAACAGTTTTCTTCTGTCGCTGCATGAAGGAGCTGTATACATCCTCACCCACTAAGGCCTCAAGCTCAGCACGTGTGACAGGGTTGCCGTCCATCTGGAAGTTGATAAGCTTCGTCGAGGAGAAGAGAAAGGCGGGCAGTGTTGTGATGCGGTTGTGCGAAACGTCTAAGACCTGAAGGAGCTCTGGGGGGGCGCCGATACCATGTGTCATATCTGGTAGCGCTTTTAGTTCATTGTGCGATGCATCCAATTTGGTAAGCTTCGGAAGCCCAAAGAGCGCAGGCGGCAGCACAGTGAGCTTATTGTGCGAGATGTTGCATTCTGCGAGCAATACTAATGAGGGTGTTATCGAAATCGTGTGGAGAACGTTCCGCGAGAGGTCGATCTTCTTCAACCGCGCCATCTGTGCTAAGCATGTGGTCCCGACAACCTCTAAAAGGTTGTTCGTCGCAGTCAGCTCCTCCAGCTCAGTGAGAACCGCGATTGCGTCAATGTCGGAGATTTTGTTTCTGCTGATATTAAGCTTTTTTAGACTGCCGTTTTTCGGGCAGTTCTTCGGCAACTTCTGCAGTTTGTTTCCGCTAACATCCAAAGCACGCAGATTTGCCGTAGCCAGCTTCTTCAGAACATTGTCAATATCACCCCCAGACAAGCCACTGTCTTCCAACGAAAGAAGCTTCGTATTGCCCGCCCGCTCAATACGCTGTTTCACAGCTGAGTTGCTACTGCTGTTCCCCATTTATTTTGTTTTGCTACTTTTCTTTTTTTTGTGTAAATTCTTTGGAATTGCAGTGGAAATTCGAGGAGAGTGTTAAACAGTACAAAAAGAAGAGAAAAAAAAAATTGAATTTTTGAATAGAGAATTCGACAAAACACAACCAAAAATCCTGAAACAAACCAAAGAAATGCAGAGACCGTTTCGAATAATCCAGAAAACAACTGCTTTAAAAAAATCCAAAAATCCGACAAATTGTGTTAACAATTTGCGGGGTTTTCCCCCCTCCCCACACCCCTCATTACGGACGCAGTCGTATCCTCGCTCGATCCGTCTCGGGGATGAAGCTGTGAACGTTCGATTTCACTACAAAGCCGAACCGCCACCCTATATCGTAAAACTGCTGAAACGAGGTCTGTCTGTGGAGGTAACAGAGCGGGGCACCGGTGATCTCTTCCTCCGCACTGTCTGGCCAGACCGCGATCTCTGCGGGGTGAAGCTGTATGATGACACGGTACCACCTTGCTGTCGCGAGGAGACATTTACTCCCGGTTGCATTCAACGATGAGGAATACTGTAGTGGCGTCTGCGAGCTGTTGTAAAACGCGCCTGCGACCGCTTCGTCCGCTACCGTTGTGTTCCCAACAAACCCCATTGTCAGCACCGCCGGCTCGATGTCGTACACCACAAACGCAAACGACAACTCCGCACCCTCCTCCAAAGGCAAAATCGAGGTCATAACGTGCACCTCTTCTCCCTCCTCAATGCGATACGCTGTCTCCGAATGCAGTAGTCTCGCCTCCAATCCATCAGGTGAGAGCACCCAAGAAGGATGATGTTGATGCGGGCTATTCTTCTCGAAACGGACCGGAATGTGGTCAGAAGGCACCCACCCTGGTTCGACATAAGGCCTCTTAGGGTGGCACGCAAGCTGCGAACAGATTTTCTGCAAAAAATTAGACGGTCCCTGAAACACACCGGAATCACCCCAATGTACCCCCGTCTGCGCAGAACGTTCCCCATCTATGAGGTAGGATTGGTAGTCAGCGTGGTACGTCCGTTCAATCGCGTTGGACTCAACCCCGTTCAACCGGCACGGTCCTGGGGAAAGATGCCCACCACAGGTGCTATACCGGCAGTACTTTGCCTTTTTTAGAGTGCATGAGTCGTCTACGCCAAACCCACCGATCCATCGCCATAGATCAGAGTATTTCTGTTTGAGGCAGAGAGATACGGGGTACGCCACCTTATTCACAACAAGCGGTTCTGACACAAACAATGGTTTAAAATCGGTCCTCTCTTCGGGATACCAATTGTTCGGAAGGTCCGCTGCCTTGCAGACATCAAGCCAGCAGCGTCCTCTATCAAACCTTCCATGAAGTCCACCGCAAACGAAGGCTGTCATTTCTAAACCAATTCTTGTCACAAAAATGGCGTCCTTAATGCAATGCCCGATCCCCATAATCGCAAACCCACCGGAGAGGTTGCAGTGTATGGTTCTCTTATGATGGCATTTCGTGTCAAATGAAGCCCGACAAAACCCTACATCGCATTTATGCGACGAAGGATGATACACTGGTGTCGGTCCAGGAGTGCCATCTCCACTATGCGTGCCTAACTCCAAGCATTCCTCCTTCGATAGGGTGTACACTGCGCCGGTGAAGAGACGTGTTGCGTTGTTGCTGCAGATGGAGACTAAATTAATGTCATCTGCTGCGACATCAGCTGGTCTGCACGAATGCAGGATATATGGTGCACCAATCGCATTATTAGCAGGAGGGAAATTCATGTCTCCAGACCACGTGGTTGCGCATGAGGATGAGTCTCGGGGGAGGGATAAGATGGTAGGTCCGCCCCAGCGGTGAACGCGAACCTCATCGTTCGGTGTGAGCATGGATGAGTTGTCGTCTGAGGCCGCACCGCAATCTATCGTATTCGTGATTTTTATAAAGGCGTCATTCATATACCCTGAAGTAGCTTCCTTAGAAGCCTCGTAGTGGTAGTCCTGCACGACAACTGAAAAGAACGCCTTCGTTTCGGGGTGGCTTGGTGTTACGTAGGCCGCCATTTTCTCCAGATTTTTTACAAAGAATGTTGCCCCACCTTGCACAGGGTGATATGACGTATCGCTGATGTCAACTGTAGAGTTCATTTTTAGGATGCAAGCGTAGTACCATCCACCTTTCGGCGCGCCATCTGGAAATAGACAGGTTAATTGGTCGTTTATGACTGATGCGTGAAATGCAGGGCTGCCTTCTTCGACACAGCGGGATTCGTGAAAAAACTGTTCGGATTGGTGCGCATCATCCCATGGGGCGTCTATGGCGATGAATTTGCATTGTGACTCTAATGTACTGTTTGCTTCTGAATAATCTGAATAATTTTGCAGCGAGCTTCCGAAGAGGGTCAACAAAAACTGGGTATGTGGGTACAACGTTGTTGGGGTGATCGAGACGCGTTGGAGAGTTTGTTCTGTGATTTCGAAGGAGGCGTGGGCGGTGTAGACCTCATCACTGTAGACTTTGAAGCAAGAATAGTATCGTCCCACCGCATCCAATGTAGGTACTGCTGTCGCCGAAGAATAATCCGCTGCAGCAAAGAAGCTGTGCGAAATGCCTGCCTTGAAGAACTCATATTCATCGTGATACGCATCCCGCACCACATCCCCCTCCCACACCATGTGCGAGCTGTCGCAGTACTTACTCTTCGACAGCCCCACCCTCCCCCCATTAAGGTTATACCCAAACACCGTCAAATTGAACGCCACCCCGGCCACCCCAGACACAGCGTTTCCTCCGTTGATAGAAACATAGCTTTTTATGTCGATCTCCTTAACTTCGAGGAGTGGGTAAGGGAGTGGATGGGTATGGTCCTGCAGGGTGTAGAGACAGACTTGGTACCATCCGGTTTCGAAGATGGGGGGGATGGAGTAGCGTGGGTGTGATAAGGCGTCGGAGGAGGTGTATTCTGCAAAGCTGGTTGCACCGTCGTCACCAAGAAGCACGCTGTCTTCTACCCGGCACTCCCCAGGTGTCCGTGTAAGAAACAGCCGTTCACCCACCAGCCCCTGCCGACAATGCACCGTCAAAGTAAAATTTACCCCAAAAGGCGCCCGATCAGGGAAGAACGAATGGCCCGGACAGCTCTCCGCAGGCAACGCAGCAGACAGTGTCAGCGACGCAGTGTCTGTAATAGTGTACGTCTCTGTGATGGTCTTCAATGAGCACACAACAGACCACCCTACGTGCACCCCTCCGTACGAAGCTGTAGAGCAATTGGTAGTGGGGGGTAGGGGTAGGGGGTGTTTGGAAGGGGGGGAAAGTTTTATTAGATTCATATAAAGGGGTGCCCCGTCGATTATTTACCTTTTTGTAATATTTACCTTTCGTGTATTATTTACCTTTTGAATTGGCATTTAATTAATTAATTTTCCGCCCCGCTTTTTTTGGGTGAAGTTCTGAGGCACTGGACGTGTCGCTGAAGCTCTCAACGTCCAGGTCCAGGCTCGCCACGCTTGCCTCGTCGAGGCCGACGACCACCTCGCAGCGGCCACGGCGCACCTCATCCCACTGGTGGTTCAGCTCTGCAAGGGTCGAGGCGTTCAACATGACGGCGAGAGGGGTTCCGGGGAGGGGGAAGGGCGGGGTGTGAAAATCTGTTGTGCAGTGAGTCGGGGGTCTAGTGGGTGTGCATCGAAAACAGGACCGTTTACCCGCAATAGGTCAAACCGTATATTATTTACCTTTTGAATTAATAAAGTCCAAATATTGTATGATTTACCTTTCGTGTATTATTTACCTTTCGTGTATTATTTACCTTTTCAAAAGGTAAATAATCGACGGAGCACCCCTTTACTTTCAGTTCACAAAATTGAAAGTATTTGAGAGGGTCAACACACCCTTTCGTTAGGGGGGAAAAAGAAAGTTTAAAAAAAAACTTCAAAATACAACAGCCCTCGACAGTGTACCGAAGAAAAAAAATGTGTAAACGATGTATCCTCTCATGATGTATTTTACTATCGATATCACGCGGGGAGCGGTGGGTATAAAATTTGGATCTCTTCTTAGTGACGGTTGTTTGGGATGTCATCCTATTATCATTGTATTTCTATGGGAAAAGAGAAAATTTGATGTAACTCTGCTTGAGGTGGTCAAAAATGAGTTAAAAAAAAGATTTGGTTGCATACTCGCGGAGCCTGGGTGGAAGAGGCACTGCTTTGTGTCCACCGGGTACGCTGTGTTGTTGGAGACTGTCGCAGTGATGATTGAGGACGCATTTGAATGTGTCAACGAGGCCGTCATTGTGGAGGAGTTGTAGACGGCTGTGTCGACAATGGTGGTCTCGTTGCCTAGCCACGTGCAGCACCCAGCTTCGCCTTGCGCTGCACAGCATGCGGAACACATGTCTATATTCGAAGCATCGCATACACGTGACTCACCTACACACATTTCACCGTGTACCAGACCGCCGCACTCATAGTGATAAGTGGCGTCAGCCCCCCACGCCAGCAGAAGCAGCGTAGTGGCCACTTTCATGGTGTTATTATGTGTGTTATTGGGGCTATGTGAGCAAAATGAAGTGAAAAATCAAAACTGTGTAGGGTGAAATAAAAACGAATTCCTGTGGGTGATGGTGCGGGGGGAAAAACATTGGGAAAACAAAAAAAGATCGGGTTTTTGTGTTGTGCGCTCAAAGTCGGGGGAAACAAAAAGGGTGAATAAAAAAGGTGTGAACTGCCGATGGTTGTTATGGGTTGCAAGTAACAACGTTATTCACTTTTTTTTAAATCGGGTTTTGTTTTCCCAAAGTGCCTCCAATCTTCACTTTTTGCAATAGAAAAGTTTGCGAGATGAACCAAGCCTCTCTGTGCTAAGCCACCTTTGATCACAATCATTATCGCACAGCATCAGCTGTACGGCTTTTTGCACACACACTGTCGGGCACAATGTCATCTTCCACAGCCTGAGTTCTCAATAACAGAAATATCCTTCTTTGATGAGGGCAGTTTTAAAACATCTCCATTTCGTTTTTTTGCACACCCCATTTTGTTCCTTTTCCCGAATCACCACGACCCCGATACGGGCCTTTGTGTGCGCCAAAAGAGCAACGTTACAAGGCGAATCATCCACATCTCACATGCTGAGCCATCTCAAGTGCAGAGTCATCTACAGACCACCACCACCACCACCACCCACCACACTTCACAACACCTGAACAGCATTTTGTGAGGCGTATACCTCAGAACCACAGAAAAGGGTCCACTAAACTACTCCTCTTCCAGGAAGCAGGCAAACGACAGAATCGCAGTTGACAATGAGAGCAACTTCATCGGGCCTGCATTTTCCAGGTCGGTGGTGGGGGAAGAAGCTCGGACCTGGCGCGTTTGTTGCGCACCATTTTGATCCATTGATCGATCGCTTCTGGTGTGCCAGCTTCGTGGGGCTGGCAGTGCCGGGGGTGGAGTTTTAGCCATTCGGTCCATTCCTTTTCATAGTCGTAGCCTTGTTGGAGCATGTCTAGTTCAGGTTCGTCGCAGGACATTTCTAAAGGGTCTACGGGTTCGTCGTCCCTCCCAAGCCAACGCGACAAATGCTGTGTCACCACCTTCGCATTGTCGATCTGCGCCTTCGCCAGCGCGAGACGATGCCCAATCTCCTCTTCATCCCGCAAAGACATCGCGTCCCGTCGGTACTCCGTCTGCACCTTGTCGCGCATCCACGTCCTCCGCCCCTTCGTTGGCATCCTCGCAGACAAATGCAGCAATTGCCTATACGTTCCCAACACCTCTGCCCTTTGCGGATTAATAAACCCCATCAGAGAGAAGGAGAATAGAGGGAAAAAGGTTGACCTTAGAACATAAGTGGGAGGGGTTTTGGTGTGTTCCTGGAGGTGGTGGTGGTGGTGGGGAGCTTTTTTATTGAAAACATTATCAGCAGGGTGTGATCTGTTAACGCCCTTCTCTGTTGCAGGGGTACTGTGAATAATAAAACCCCCCGCCTTTCTTTTTTTTCAATTCAATGCGAGTACAGATTTACTCCATTTTTTCTTCAATTTCCCCCTCCCTTCCTTCCACCTTCTACCCCCACTCTAACCCCCTGCCTTTATTTCTTCTCCTTTTGCACTGATTACTCCTTTTGTGGGTTCTCTTTGTTGGCATCAAACAACCCGAGGGAATGGGCCCTCTCTCCGAGGCTTTTGAGGGTATCCCCGAAGGTGTTCGAGAAGCCTGCGAGGAGGGCGTGGTAGCTGCCGTGCTGTTCCATGGTATAGAGGAGGTGCTTGCTGGTGGGGTCGGCAACGACGTCAGAGTAGTCTTCCCTGGCCGCTTCGTTGAAGGCGTTGACGAAGCCAGGCTGCGAGGGGTCCGCCCCTGCAGACAGAAGGGACAGAAGCTTCAAAAGAACGGCCTTCGTTTCCCCGCAGGCAGGCACCTTCGCCGCAATCTGCGTCGACAGCTCCAAAGCAGGCAGTTCACCCTCCACCTCCCGCATCTCCAGCCTCCCCAACAACGACAGCAGCGCCGCAGGCGTCTTGCTCAGCAATGAGTCGCCCAGGCGGTCTTCACTAAAGTCAGGCACCACCTCGACGCTGGGTTCGCGGGCGGACGTCACCTTGACCGGTGTCGCGCTTCTTTTGGGAGGTGCAGCCACGACAGGAACTAAATCTTGCAGAGATGCTTGGTGGACTTTTGGTGACGGTTTTTTGGCTGCTGGTTTTGTGGCTGGTTTTGGCGCTGTTTTTGCCACTGCTGCTGCTTTTGTGGCCGGTTTTGATGCTGTTTTTGAAACTGCTTTTGTGGCCGGTTTTGCCGCTGTTTTTGTCGACGGTTTTGTGGCCGGCTTTGGCGCTGTCTTCACTCTCTTCCTTGGAGAGTGGTCCCCCTCCTTCGGATCAGCCTTGCGCTTGATGGCTCCAATCTTTTCCCTCGCAGTGTACGCCCGTCTCCACGACAGATCATGCGAATCGATCAACGCACGCAGCTCTTGGAGACGCAAGACAAACACCTCGTCCGGCGTCTGCTCATTCCACCTGGCGTCACCACGCTGCAGATGCAACGAGAAGACCTCGGCAGGCTCCTTCAGACGCGGCAAGGGCAACTTGCATTTGGTGTTCATCATTGCGTGCACATCGTACGGCGTAAGGTTCAGGGATAAATCGTTGTTTACAATCTCCGTCAGCTGCCAAAGCGTTTCACGTTGAGTGAGATTAAGGATGTAATGAATCGCCCCTTCTGCACGCGCCGTATCGTTCCCGTGAAGCTGCGATACACGGAACGCCGGGTTGTTCCGGTTTGCGTAGCACACCGTTGCCCAGTGCAGCTCCCGCATCTCCTTGTATCCATTAAGAAGCTTCCTTGGTAGCTTCTTATCCGCCAATACCACAGCCTTCCAGCGAGGTGCAGCCCCTTCACGGAGTGGTTCAGTGAAGCCTTTGAAGAAGGCCCCAGAAACCGTGGTGAGGGTGACGATGATTTCGTGCCACACCTTTGTGGTAAAAAACTTTGCAAATTTTGCGAAAAAATGCATCTGGAGTGCGTCAGCGTTTCCAACCGCACCGTGGCTGTTAATCTGCGTTTCGATGTAGCACAGCTCTTCGTGGCTGAGGTTGAGCCCCTTCTCTGCAACTCCTAGCACCAAAGCTTCGCCTTCGATATGCCTCATTTCATACAAAGCCATCGTCTTGAGGTAGACATGATTCGGCCAGAATAGGTCGTGTTTGAGCTCAGATTTCACTTCATTTTTGAAGTCATTAAAGGCAGTGGTATTCCCTCCACACAGAACGAACCGTTCATGATATTTCTCACAAATTGTAAGCAACCCCGGACTTTCCCGCACCGTCGCATCGAGGAAGCCCCACAGCCAAAACCCTATGCTATTCCTCTCCGTTCTGGTGGCCACCTTATTAGCCAACACATCGGGGAGACAACTGAGATAGGATCGATCTAGGGTTGCCGACTGCAGATTATGCCACATACAGGCACATTCGAGGGGCCCTCGGGTTACTTCTGGTTGGGAGTTAAAACGGCGTTCACGGTTGGTAAAGAGAACTTTGTGTCTTGGGTTTAAATATTTCCCTTCTGCAAGCATAGAATGCAACAACGAAGCCACATCCGCCCAATCCTCCACTACAAACCCATGAACAATCCCCGCATAGATCTCATCCCAATCCGGGGTGTAATCCGTTCTCCTCCAAAACTGCGACCCCACCCTCTCTCGGTACTCCCCCTCCTCGAGACCCTCCTCCTTCTTCAACTCCCCACGCTCCTGCACCCTACACGCCACCACATACACTGCGGAGTACAAAAACCCTACTTCACACCTCCTCCACCCTTGCGAAGGCACTATGTACCCACCCCTCTTAAAACAGTCGGTTCCATACTGTGCAAAGGCGGCAATGGAATCGGGGTGGTCTGCTAATGGAACGGTAGGTCGGGGGGTGGGTTGGTGAATGGGGTTGCCGTCTTCGTCGATTAATGTGGTTGATTGGGGGAGATCGGTGGGTTTGCGTGGTGGGTATGTGGACACTTCATCAGAATATGGCAACGAAGGCATTCCCATAAACCCTGAAAAAACATCGGAGCTGCAACGATGCGCTCGGCAGGCTTCCTCGGCAAACCCTGCGACCAGATCCACATCCTCCACATGCCTCTCCACAACCCCACCTCCAGCCAACGCGCATTCCGAAACCGACTGGTACAACTCCTCTACAGCCTTCTCCTCTTCTTCAACTACAGAGAGCAGCTTCTTCAGATATTCCTCTTCGTGGGAAGGCATTCTTTTGAAAGAGAGAGACAGAGAGAAGGAATGGGGTGATCAGAGGTACTTTTTTGCAGCTCCAGTCACAAAGAATCATGAAAAATCACGAAAAATCACAAAATCCGGAATGCGAATCACAAAAAATCACAAAATCTGGAATGCGAATCACAAAAAATCACAAAAAATCACGAAAAATCACAAAATCCGGAATGCGAATCACAAAAAATCACAAAAAATCACGAAAAATCACAAAAAATCACAAAATCTGGAATGCGAATCACAGAAAATCACAAAAAATCACAGAAAATCACAAAAAACACCGCGAATATGGTGATTTGGCCTGAGTGTTTGCAAGGCGTTGATCCTACACTGGGTCGTCGTCAGACACCGTGGCAGTGTGCGGGGCAGGGGCAGATGGGCTAGCTTGACAAAAAAAAAACACAAAAATCTGTGGTGTGGCGCCTTAACCGATTCCCCGTGGTTCTACCGTGTTTCTACCAGTTGTCGCTCCATAAAGGGGGGGTATAGATGTTAGAAAAATTTCTTTTCTTTTTTTCGCTGGTGAGCTTTTAAATGCCGGCATTTGCATTTCCGGAATCCGTCCGGCCAGTGGTGGGGTCAATTTGCCGAAATGGACAAGTTCTCATTTTTGGTCAATTTTTCGCAGTGCACAGTATACACAGTATACACAGTATACACAGTATACACAGTATACACAGTATACACAGTATACACAGTATACACAGTATACACAGTATACACAGTATACACAGTATACACAGTATACACAGTATACACAGTATACACAGTATACACAGTATACACAGTATACACAGTATACACAGTATACACAGTATACACAGTATACACAGTATACACAGTATACACAGTATACACAGTATACACAGTATACACAGTATACACAGTATACACAGTATACACAGTATACACAGTATACACAGTATACACAGTATACACAGTATACACAGTATACACAGTATACACAGTATACACAGTATACACAGTATACACAGTATACACAGTACACACAGTACACAGTACCAAAAAAAAAATCAAAATCAATTTGATTCACAACTTCACACCAGTTCACAACGCCAGTATGTTAACCGTGATGTTACCATAACATTACCATGGTTGTGAACATTTGTGATCAGGTACCCCCCCGTATAGTACCATTCAATCACTGAAAAATTTCACAGAAATTTCACAAAAAATCACAAACATCTGGAATGCGAATCACAAAAAATCACAAAAAAATTACAAAAAATCACAGAAAATCACAGAAAATCACAAAAAATCACAAAATCCGGAATGCGAATCACAAAAAATCACAGAAAATCACAAAAAATCACGTACGCTCACAAAAAACCCAAACAAAATCATAATTTCGTTTTTGTAAGCATTTGTAACCGTTTGTAACCGTTGTGATTTTTCGTGATTTTTCTTGACTCGAGCTGCAAAAAAGTACCTCTGATCACCCCAAGGAAGGGGGTAAAAAAAAATGTATTTTTTCTCTCAGAACGTTAGTGACATGAAATGGGGAGGGGAAGGGGGGAGGGGGGTATGGTGTGGTTTCTGAGGGTGAAGAATGATTTAAGAGGGGGGGGTGGAGTGTGCACGACGGTGAAGTAACGGGTGTTACAAGTGGAGTTACAAGTGAGTTACATGTAACTTTTGTTACATGTAACTCACTTGTAACTCACTTGTAACCCACCAGTTACAACCTGATTTTGCCTGTAATTCATGTATCCCACTTGTAACTCACTTGTAACTCACTTGTAACACCTTTTTTCACTTGTAACGTTACATGTAACTTCACTTGTAATGTACTATACTTCACCGTCGTGTGGGTGGGGGTTTTTTTGTGATAAAAATGAAAAGGTAGTTCTTTTATGAGGGAGAGAAAAAGATAACAAAAACAGTGTAAAAAAATTTTTAAAACGAAACCCATTTTGAAGGGAATTTTGCTGGAAAGCAAAAAAAAAAGGAATAGGTGATAAAGAGAGGGGATACTAACCACTAATAAAGATGAAATAGGTCTTGCGGCAAATACATCTAGGAAAGGTAGTAGTGGTAATGCAAAGAAGTAGCTATTTCATGCAGGCACCTCCGGACTGACCCACTGTACGATGCCAGCCATCCGGATGAAAGCACAAAGTACCCTGCAGCCAACAGAACTGCCAATGCAAATAAACAAAACAATTTGTAAGATGCATGTCTAGTGTACACATCCATAGGGACTAAATGTGTGCAGATGTTTTCCCAAGCCTCGTGTACGGGGGGGGGAAAAACCTTGAGATGCAATGTGCACGTCCATCTTTAAAAAAAAAACCCCCTCAAAAAACAAAGCCACGCACCCACCGTGCCACATACTTTGCCGACAACTCATTCCCCAGGGGCACATCCAATTTTCTCTTTCTGTCTCCACCGAGGTTCTTTTGATGACACTCTCTTGTATTAGGTGTAGCCATACAGACTGTCTTCTTATATTTTGCAAACTGATTTCACACAAAAAAAAAACATTAGCTTTAAAAACGTATCAGACTTTCTCTCCTTTACCGTTGTACAACCCCTGGGGCGCCTTCTAACACCTTGATGAATTGGGGGAGGGACAGCTGGGTCCGTTTTGTGTTTGTTTTTGGGTCGTAGAAGAACTTCCAGACGAGCGCGTCGACTTCGTGTTCAGGGAGTTGCAGCTGGAAGACCTTGGAGATGCTGTCTCTGAAGGCCTGTTCGGGGATGTACGGGCTGTCGGTGCTGCGTGCGATGCACCTGAAGGTGTCCTGCGCAACAAGGTTGCGTGCAACCAGCTTGTCTGCAAGCAGCTTGAAGGCCTTTGATGCGGTGCGCTTGTTGACAATCATCCGCTGTGCGTCTTCATACCGTGTCACGTCCGTCTCCACCTCTGTGAGCTCCACCACGCCCCGATCAGCATCGAGCTCACCCGAATGATCATTAGGAATCATCCGATCGACAAACTCTTTGTATGAGATCAACCCATCCCCATTCGTGTCAAAGTACCGCATCAACGTCATCACCTCGTGGTCCGACACTTCCAACTGTTGTTCCGTCAAAATCTGTTTCAGTTCAGAGGCGCAAATACAACCGCTATGGTCCTTGTCGAAGTACCTGAAGGCCTCTGCGATCTGTGAGTGTCGGATGACGATGAACCCGCGGAGCTTCTTCAGAATCTCCTGCACGCTTGCGGCGGTGAAGATCTTTTCGTGCCCCTCCATCAGCGCCACTGTGCGCTGGTCTGTCTCCGTCAGAAGGAATACCGACGAATTTACTACGACACTCGCACCAAGGAAAAGGTCCTGCGGCTGCAGGTACACAGCGGGCATGCCCGGGGGGGAGACACGCACGCGTTGTCTGGAGAGGAACTTTCCACCAACCAAACCACTGTTCGGTGCAAGATGCTCGTACAGCTGTGAAGATGTTTTATTTGAATTGGGGTGTTTTGGTGTAAAAATAGAAAAAAGTGGGTCAAAAAACGAAAAAGTGGGTCCTGCCAAAACTGTTAAAAATGTGTTTTATGAATACCTGCATGGTGTTGTCCCCTAGATAGTAAGACAGTACAAACTTACGTCCCTTGTCTGTTGGGTGCTTTGAGACCATCTCACATCCGAATCGGAGGACGTTGTCGCGCTCTTTCAGCTCCTTTGCGCAGTCACGCTTTGGCGGTTTCAACACAAGGTTCGTCCACGACCCAAGCGAATCCTCTTCAGAACCGAACCCATTGTACGCCGGCGGCTCCCTCACAGTCTTCGTCTGCTTCGGCGCACCTGACAACACGATCGGATCTGGACAGACACCAGACTCACATCCGCCATTCCCCTTTGCTATGTGATGCTTCTTCGTCGCACCGTCCATATCGCATATGACAAGATCCCTCCCAAACACGCTCACATGCCTCCCAATGCCAAAGTCATCTTCCCCATAGTAGCTCACCGTTGCATCCTTTATCTGCGAAATCGTTTCGACGGAGACTGTGTTGTAGGTACCACAGGGCTTCGGGAGCTTACGCCGCTTGAGGAAGGTGCAGCAGGGGTCTTTACCGCTGTTGGGGACCACCTCTTCGGAGATGACCACGGTGCCGTCTACCTGGAAGAAAAGGAGTTGGAAGCTTCCATCCTCCCCTGGGACTGGGTCGGCCCTTTTGCAGTAGTATCGGAGCACGCGAGAAGACCCCTCGAAGAACGCTCTGGAGGATTCGCGCTCATCTGCAGAGATCTTATGAATGGTACCGCCGGTCCGCTGTGAGGCATCGAGGTCCATGACTCTGCGTAGGTCGATGTCCTTCGGCCCGGTGGTGCTGTGCGCGACACGCCACTCCTGGTGTGCGTCGCGTGGATAGGGGAGGGCGTCGCCCTGACTGCAGCCAAGCTTCTCGAAGAAGAGGCGCGTAGCAGCGTCGCAGTCACAGATGACCATGGTCTTACCGTAGAAGGTCAAGAGTGCACCAACATTCAGATCATCTGCGACATAGAACTCATCGCTGTCCGGCTTCAGCACCTTATGTCTTTTGAGAAGCGACCCCTGATTGATTCCAGAGTTCTCAATGCGTGGTTCGGAGACCTGCATCGTGTCGTCCTCAAGGTAGTACAACAGAACGACTTTGCGAACGCGTTCCGACTCTTCAGCCTTCTCGTGTACCGGTTCCTTGTAGTATCCGAAAAACCGAAGCGTCTTTTTCGTGAGCGTTTCCCACTCCGGGTGCGCAGCATGAATCTTCTGCGAAGAAATGTTTTTGAATTTCAGAACATCCAGCTCACCGGGTTTCCCTTTAGTGGCAACGGATGCAACGTTGCGGGAGTTGCCCGATACTACAAAAGCGTGCGACTTCTTATGCGTAATAGCAGGGTTCAACTCTGGGAAGGACGCACCAATAAGCGACTTCGGCAGTGCAGTGGTGGTCCCTTGAATGGGGTTCCGCCTAGAGGCATTTAGGGAGCCTCCGTTCATGAAGGACATTTGTGTATTTATTCTGCGCAAGAAAAAAAAACAACAGGCGCTGTAGTGTAATGGTGGGTGTGTCTAGGGGGGGTGGTGATGGTGGTACAAAAAGAGAGCTGGCCAGAGCTGGTTCTCTTGGCACGTTTGAATAGGCCCCTAGCAGTAATCAAGCTGGAGACCACGTCTGACGCACCCAGGAGAGCAAAAAAACGCCCAGAGAAAAGACGGGAGGGGAAAAATCAGTTTTTTTGTTTGTTTCATTTAATTTACTTGTTGTGGTTATAGCGGCGTATCATATCATAGGGGCGTAGGTGGGGGGTTGACCATGTGGGTTTCATGCCGTTCGACAGAACGAGAAAAGAAAACCCAAACAGATCAATAACATAAAGAGGGATGTTGTGAGCAGCGTGCTAAGCGCCATCGGTGATGTGGTGGAAGGGGGGGAGGGAAAGGAGGGGTACCTTACCCTAGGATCGCTTCCACCGTGTCATCTGTGCTCCAAATATTTTGTCCCAAAAAAAAAAAAGGGGGAATCAGGTGAAAGAACCAAACAGGAACGGTGCATTATTTTTTGATTGTAAAATCAAAAAAAAACAAAAAAAAATATGCGGTTATGAGGTCCAAGCCTCGCAATACTGCCACCCTACACACCCCAAAGACTGGCATAGATTAACCAAACCTTACCCTTAAAAAAAACCCCCCATTTATAGCGCCAACAGGAGCAGAAACAACACTGAGAGGGTTGGGGCCAAACAGGTTGTTGCCTCTGGAAGAAGCACCCGCACTAACGGAGAGTATGTAACGGACTGTGGAGCCTGCGTCGGGCTTGCTGAGAGGGGTGGGGTTGTCTTAACGACTGTCGGCATGGGTGACGTCGCTGGGGTGACGGGCGGCAGTGGCGTCTTGGGTGGGGTGTGGGTGGGTGGGGATGGGGTTGCTGGGTTGGGGGTGTCTGGTGCACCCACACTGACACCCGAGGTAGTGGCAGTAGCAAACTCGGCACCACCCCGTAGGTACGACGTAGGTGAAGTCAGGTCGCCGACCACAGCAGTCTCCACAAACTTCGCAATGGCCTGCACATCAACCACGACAGCCGTCTCCACTGCAAACTCAGATACAACATTGAACGTCCCTGTCTCGGCAGTAGTGTCCGCACTGCGTTCGCTGCCCATTGCAGGGCAAACCGTCGCATTCTTTCGCATTGCGTCCGTCAACACAAACGTACCTTCCACTAAACACAGAAGACTCAACGTCACCTGGCTTATGATCTGAGGGTTGGGGTTGGTTTTTTTTGGGAAAATACTACCAAATAATAAGAACAGCCTCTCATTACCAAAAAAAGGGGAGTTGGTAATACGTCAATCGAACCTCATTGCTAGGTGTTTTTGCATACCGGATTCTTCTTCTTCAGAAGAGCAAGCATTCTGGCTGCTGCTGCAGATGTGTCCAATCTTGTGAAGAAGGAGTTCGCCTCCAGCCTGTTTGAGAACGATCCGAGCCCGAGGCCCGAGATGGTGATCTTGTAGGGAGTCTCGGTGGAGAGTACTATCCCACTACCACTGTCACTATCACTGTCGGAGCTGTCAGAGGCACTGCTTGCATCCTTTGTATCAAGAACGGTGAACGTTGTGTACGAGACTACACCACTGCAGGTGCGCAGCAGGTCCATCGGCCCGCTCACACATTCAAACCTAATACGCATAGCGTCGCATGCCCCCGAGACCGTGAAGGGGCCGATGTCTGCAATTCCTTGGTTCACAGAGTACTCACCCGCATTGATGAAGTCCAGTGCACGTTCGTCGCGGATCACCGCAAAGAAGGCATTTGTGTTGTTCGCGTCAAGACACTCCCCAGTCACCTTAATGGTGCTGCCTATGTCGGTAGGGATGATACGCTGTTGGTCGTCGACCAAAGCTACTTGAGTGTGGAAGGGGTGCAGTGCGTGCGCAGCGTCGATGTCGGAGTGGCATCTGTGTGGGAATGGTTTGAAAAAACAATAACCACTTTTTTCCACCTAAAAAATAAAGAGAATTTTTTGAAAACCTCACCTTTTGATTACACCTTACGAGAGAAAAGAGAACATACGAGAGTGTCTGATCCTCAAAATCGCAGTCGACGGGCCCTAAGACCGGCCTCACCCCTGCGGGGCTTTGGAAGAGAACTTCGAAGGGGAAGTGGACGCGGTGCTTTGCATCCTCCTCATCTTCATCCTCCTCCTCATCCCCCTCATCCGTACGCTGCTCGCCCCCATATCCGAACCCTGTCGTGGTGAGCGCAAACCTAGTTACACCAGGGGAAGCAACAGGCGACACGCCGTATTGTATGTTCTCCAGCTTTTTGTATCCGTTAGTAAGAGTAAACTTCGTTGGCATGGCCCACCCTGAGGACTCCTGCGGGTCGCATTCATTCTGCCCAAAGACCTCACAACTCCCCCCTATGATGCAGGTCGTCTCATGGAACCGCCCGCTGTTCTTGTTATCAACGTTTTGGCATGGAATGCTGAGGGGAGAAAACCGTATTGTTGCTGACGCGCCCTGGTCGTCTTTATCCTTGATCTGTTCTCCGTCATACCCTACAGCAATAATTTCTAGGGAAAGGTTGTACCCATATCCGTAACGTGCAGGATGTGGTCCTAACCTACCACCAGACCCTTCAAAGAGGTAGCCGTTCATTTCGTGGAATGGGGCATAAGGGAGAACGCCTGCCTTGGAGCCAGAAGGAATCGATCCTGGAAGGGGAATCGACCCGGTTAGTGCACCCTGATACAGAAATCTCTCTAATGCTGTAGAGTCTTTGTGGATCGGCGGGCAAGGTGGGGTGTACAACCACTCCTGGTTGGAGCATGGAATTCGTGTCGCCAGGATTACCGCGAGGTGCGCCGCCTGCTTTACAAAGTACAAAGGCCCAAGGTACGTCAACGTCTGGAACACCTCCTCTGAGGGAGACGATTCATTAAAACGATAGGCAGTGACATTAAAGTACCAGGGGTCATGGTTCTGTTCACACCCTTCACCGGAGCAGATCCGGGTAGTCTCTGATGCTTCCAACTCAAAAACAGCGATACCACCTTCAGTTATCACCTCCTCCATCCGCCACACCTTACCACGTACCTTGGTGAACCCTACTGCCTGAAATACCATTTGATTTTCCCCTGTCACCAAATCCCCGTTTACATCAACCACGTGGACCTCCAATTCTGTTCCCAATCCACATATGGCTGCCTCTGATGACCCTGACACAACACCATTCTCTCGCAACACAGCGTTTCCTGACAGACCATCAAATCCGACGGAAGAGATGTTCTTTGGTGTGGACACTGTAACACGAAGGCCGGTCTCAGGGGAGGTGCTGCCGGTAGGTCCGGGTAGACCTGATATAGCGGAGGGGAGGATCGTGCAGGCGCCCATCTGTGTGAAGGTTCCGGGGAGCTGTGCGTAGCCGTACTTTGTGATGTGGAGGATGCACTGCCCATCAGTGGTGTACTGCGTACATTGAAAGCAGCCACGAGGTGTGGTGCCTGAAGAGGAGAGGTTCACTGCAGCGGTGAACAGAGAGGTGGTGGTCTCGGTATCGTTCTTTGCGCTCCACTGCAAGTCGTCGTCTCCTTCTACGTGGTCGCCCCGCGCATCGGTGAGCACCAAACCCAGGTGTACTGTTCGATTGACAACAGTGTTCACATCCTCAAAAACAACACCACTCCGTGTTCTCGTAAAGAAGACGTCGTGAGAACGCTCCCATCGCCACCCTGTCGCAGTCGCTCTGTTGTAGACGATTGTGAGGCGTTGTGGAGTGGCTTCGAGCTCGAGGAGACTCTCGGGTGGGGTGACTGTCGCTGTGCAAGAACATTCGGTTGAATCGCTGAGGAATTTGGCGAGTTTGAGGTACAACCTGGCACGCCCTTCAAAAAACGCTGCCTCTGCCGGATGCTCCACACTGCCACAATCTTCTGCGCAGGAGATGTCTAGCTTTGCCGTCCCTTCGAAGGCTTGGTTCGCCAGAAACCACTCTGCTGGGGTGCCTGACGACCCTTCTGGTGCACGCCCTATGAGGAACGCATCGAGGTAACAATACTCGGTTTCAATCGACATCCCGGTGGACCCACACTCCCGCAACCCTTCCCCGGTGGGGTACACTGCTGGGAGGGAGGCCAACGACATCCGCAGTGCCGTGCAGCTCAACTGCACCACCGGTGTGTCTTCCGTTCCATAAAAGTGTGTCGGAAGGTCCTCTCCACTGCTCAAAGCAAAGGATACCTCCAAATCCGCTGCAGGGGTGTTTGCAACAACCTGCACCGTCGCCACCCCTGCACGCCCACCTCCATCACCACCACCAAGCGTTGGAATACCATTGTACACCGCAGACCCATTCACCACTCTCACCTGCGGCCGCCCAAGACGAAGCGAATGCAGAACATACTTCTCATCCTGAAGAACACTAGGTATAGTGACATCACTCCCAGGCTTGACACTGAGCTTCGTTGCGCTCAGATAGGCCTCAGAGAAATGACAGTACGGTGCCTGCATGGCGTACATCGTGGGACCACCTAGGGTATAAGAACGATCCCCAAACTCATCTGCCGCGTAGATTTCGTATTGCCACTCTCCAATTTGGTTTGCAACGTCCACATGCATTGTTTGATCCTTATCGTTATATGCGGGCACCGCTATCAAACGCGTTGCATCATTTAATACAGACACTTCAAATGAATTTCCCATTACCGACCCAACACACCGATAACAAGACCGTTTATAGTGCATCCGCACTGTACCTGCCCCTCCATTCGACCGAAATCGCACCGGATTCCGTTCTACCACCGGCGATGTCACAACAGGCGCACCCCCTCCACCACCATTTCCAGCTCCAAAGAACCCCGAAGCTGATAAAATAGGGTCCACCACATCCTCTTCAGCATACCCCCTCCCGGGCATGCCATTACTGTCCACATGAACAACGCTTAATGTAAAATCCCTGCGTTTTCTGACCGCAACCAACGGAGGTCCTACCAACACCCACGCTGTCCCGCAGGTTGTAACCTCGATAGCCAAGATGTCATCAGGTCCTTCCATGGTATATTCTCTGAGCGGAAATACCCCGCTTTTTGCGTCATATTGTGAAGGGTTTGGAGGGGTCAGAGTATACGCGACCCAGAGTTCACATTTAACGCAGGGGCGGGTGAAGGAGAAGCGGACTTCTGGGTTGTTTTGGTCAACAGCAAAGCGTTGTGAATATGCTGAGGAGGCAAAGGCAGACTTTGAGACCGAGTAGCCACACATCACATCACTGTGGTCACGACTGAGAAACCCACCTCTCCCGTATTTCACCGGGTTTGCGGTATTGCTTGCAAGGCGCGTCGTGATGGTGACATGGGTGGTCCACTTTCTATTGTATTTCTGCTCTGCCACTGCCCATCCCGCAAACCCTTCATACGCTTCAAACGATACCGATACTGCGCGCCCTACTACAATTTCATCTTCAATGGATTGGTTGAATACATGAACCCCAGATAGCTCTGGTTCTGCTACAGAGAAGGGTCGGGAGATCACCGAACGGCGTGGTAGCATAGGAGGTGCATCACTGGTAGGGCCTGGCTCGAAGCAGTCTTCCAGAGAGGCACCAGCGTAGCAGAGGTCAAATTGGAGGGCGCATTTTTGACATGGTGCGGTGAAGACTACCCATGCAGTCGCAACACCTCGCTTGACCTGCACTGCACCTTCAGTAGGGGTGGGTGTAGGGTGTGGTGTGACCACCCGGGAGTGGTAGTTTGTAAAGGAGAGTGGCGTGGTGATGCTAAGGTTCTGCGCATCGGAGGTGCCAAAAACGTAGAGTGCGCCACCATCATTGCAGGCACCCAGGGTAAGCTTGGAGACCTTCATGAGCGTTGTGGCGAAGGATCGGGTTGTCTCGTTGTCACCATTTTGCACCACCGCCTGAAACGGTGTTCGCGTGAATGTGGACACCCCACCAGAATACCCCCACCCCTCCCCAGGAGGTGCATTCTTACTCGAGGTTCGGTAGTTTTGGTGTGTGATTGGGAGGGTGCGGGTGGTTGGGCATGAATCGTCATATGTGACATGGTCAAGCAAAGTGAATCGTTCCGCAGTCTCAGTGGGAAGAACCCAACTGTATAACCCTTTAGATCGCACGGTGCTCTGTGCATTTGATAGGACCACTGTTGCGTTCGCTCGAACTTCTGCGTTGTACAGTGTGAACACCGCCATGTTTTCTGTAAAAGAAAGGTCTGTGGTGAGATCGCGGTCTTGCTCAATCGTTATCGCGCCTAGACTTTGCCCCTGCACTGATAATACAAACGCTTGGTCCACATCATAACTGATAAACCTCTGGCTCGCATCAAGCACGGTCGAGAAGGTCTGATACGAAAACGCTGTAAACTGCAGAGCACCCCCTCCGCAGTCCTCCGACGCACCAGACAGCGCCGAGGTGGTGCTCACTGAGGGCTCCTCCCAGAGCACGGCCTGCGACACCCCACTCTGCGCAATCCACAGATACACCTGCGTGCACAAAGCACTGTCCACAACCTCCGCACCTCCTTGCCATGTTGTGGCGCAAATTTTGAACTCCGCCTTTCGTACTGGTGGTTTGTCTCCTGAACCGCCATAGGTCAACGAAACAGAAGATCTCCCTGCCACAACGGTATTAAATGATTCATCATACGTCTTCCTGGTGGCAGTGACGTTGAGGCTTCCAAAGGAATAGGTCTTACCGTCCTTGGTGGGTAGAGGGCTGGGGTTGTAGAGGGAGGGCATTGTAATGATAGATGAAACCCAATTCTCGCTGAAGGTGTCCAACATCCAGCTGCATTCCGTTGACGCAACGACAGTCACATTGCGTGGAGTGCTGTCCGGGTTTGTCACCCCATCCGTCATATTCCATATCGAAAGCGCAATGGTAACCCCTTCACTTCCAAAAGAATCGATCGTGGTTGAGAACGATGTGCACAGAGGAGTTTCCTCCTCACACAACGGCACCGCACCTCCGATCACAGCTGTCGCAAAGATACTGCTACTTTGCGGCTTCTGCTTAAGAACGACATCGACATTGCATGACCGCATTTCAGTACTCCCTTCGAAAGAATCGCTGTCCACACCGTAACGCCTCTTGACAACATGAAAGGTTATCCCCATAGGTTCCTCTGAGGTTACGTTGAGCTTTGTTGCGTCCACGCTGAGATGATATTCTGCTATTCCTTCTATCATTGTACTGCTCAAAACTGACGCATCATAGGGAGAGTAAACATGGTGAATGGAAACTACCTCTGAGCTATTCTGCATTCCACTAAAGGAATTAAAGGAAATGTCTTCTAGAGGGTCGATGTAGGTCAGCCAGTTTGCGTATTCTGTGATATTGTCTGTATCTGCAATGCCCGCTTCGATTTTAATAGAGAGATTGCCAGTGTGGTGGTCTAAAAGGATGATGGGGTCTTCGATGGTGCACCGTATTGTGGTCGGGTTTTCTGTCAACGTAAAGTCGATTTCATTGCTCCCCACCTCCGCCTGCTTTGAAGCGGGAAGAAACGAGACCGGAGATGCCCCTGCAGTACTATACACCCCTACTTCACACGAATAGCACGGCGCGGTGGTGCGAAGAGTAAAATTCACTCCCCAACCCGAATCAATATGCCCAGAACTGTGTCCATGAGTGCTACACTCCCCATCTGGAGTAGTGTAGACACATGGTAAATCTTCGCTATCACCTTCAATAAAAACGCCGTCAACACTCTGTCCATCACCGTATAATCCATCTGTCTCTCGGAATAATACAAACAGGTCTCCCTCATGGAATTCATCTGGAATAAACCCTGCTACATCTGCCTCCCCTACCACAAAGGTTCCAGGCATTGCTACGACGTATACCCCCTCTGCGACAGAAGCGGTTGCTACAGAAGGTGTCACCTTAATGGATGCTGCAGGCACCCTAATTGGGGTTGTCAAATGAAATTGCACTGCAATCGGGTTTAAGGTAAATCGAACGGTACAACCTCCTTGGGGATTAAACCTCGAGCATGCACCATTCAAAACGAAAACCCGAAAGCTAATCCTTGAAATTTCATTTAAAAACGCTGCTTCAAATGATTGTGCTGCAATGTAAGAGGGTTCGGTCACCATATACCCTTCTAAGGTTTCAGGCAGACCGATCACCTTATTAACCCGTGATGCTGAAGATATGCCTGACGAATATTCTAGAATTTCTGCTGTAAGAGTCTTTCCCCAGAGAAGTCCTGCTGGTGGTGTTGCAACTCCATTTACATCGAGAAGGCTGAAGTGCACATCGTACGGCCTTAAAGCTTCAATATAATCTGTGGGAGACACCCCAATATAAGTCCCCCCGGAGGTGCTTGAGACGTTCAAACTGATTGCAGGGCTTGGCCTTTGCCGTTCATTGTTTATTAACCCTAATCGGATGTCTGCAGGGGTAATTGAATCGACCCGAACCGTATTGATATAGGTTTTCGAAACATCAATTCTAACCTGGACTGACTTCATAAGATTCTCCCCATAGTATACCGTTAGATAGCCTGTCGCCGCTTCTATCCCAGGGAGAAGTTTTGGTGCAAATTTATACACAAATTTTCCCCCCATTTGCCAATCCGCTGAGGTCACTAATGGAGCGACACCTAGAGAAGCGCCGAGGGTTGACATAACGTCAGAAGGAATCCCGTTTGGTGTGGCACCATAGTGTGGTGTGGAGTACTCTATCGAAATCTGCCCTAAGGGAGCGAATTCTGATGAGCCATCAAGCTCGGCGGTGAGGTGGAGGTCGCATTGGGTGTTGTGTGTGCATTTCTTCGTTAAGGTGTTGATGGATTCATCTATTGTCACTGCATCGTCTAACGCTACGCCATTCGGGTAATCCTCCTTAACAGAAACCCATAGCGCCGCACTCCACAGTTCAACCCCTTCCAGGGTACGTCCCACAAAGCGAATTCCACACCCAAACTCACCTCGTGGACAGGCCGAACGGTACTGTAAACGGAAGGTACTATACCCCCCCGCACTAAACTGTGTTAATCCATTGGAGGGCCAGCCATGTTGTACTGCGTCTGTTGCATTGCACGCCCCTTCAATGCTGTGAACAGAGAAGAACCCGGGGACGATATGGGGTGCATTGCTTCCGGAAGAGCATTGTACACCTTCCCAGCTGTATGATGTATCGCACCGCATTACTTCTATAGGAATATTGCTTAGTGGTACGATAGAACCGTCTGGGGAGGCGATTTTTACGGTGTAGGTTATGGTGGATCCGGAGGCAATGAGAGGGGTACGTTTTACGAGACCGGTTGCAGGGTCGGTGAGAAGCGAAGTAGATACACCTCGGTACCGCTGCGCTACCTCTGATGAATATTCTGTAAACCGAAGCGTCCCATTGTACACGACACTACTCTCGACGATAAGCCTAGAGGGCTGCCCCATCCCAGACTCCTCCCTCCAGAAATCCTCACCTCCCTCCCCTGCGACCTGATACACCCTTCCCCTCTTCAACCCTGAACTCTCATCCCCTTCTATCTCCCCAGCCTTATACACACAAATCTTATATTGTCCTGATAATGACGGATACTTTGGAGGCAACACAAAAGCAGTCTCATACCCCGATAGTACACTGGTTGCGTTGTTCGCTCTGGTTAAATTATGCCAAAGAGTATCTCCTCTCGACGGACATACCAAAGTAGAGTTCACAACAGAAATCATATCATGAAATTGGCCTGCAGAATCAAAGCAGGGCGCACCCATGGTGCCGTTCTTCGGTGCACACCATGAAGAAAGGGGGGTCGAAGAATCTGCAATGTTTGTATCGTACACAGAGATATTGCTTCCAGCGGAGGAAACACTATAGGACAGCCCAGCAGGGTGTGTATAGAGATACCGATCCGATGAGGCAGAAGAAAGCCAAATCCATGGTCGTGGATTCAACAACGAATCGGTACTGCTTACATTCGCTTTATAACAAACTCTATATTTTCCAGCAAGAAGCGGCATGTCAAACACCGCCTGCACAGTAGAACCCTCATCCACAAGGTGAGGACAAAACGCGGTATCAGAATGTTCACAGTCCTCTATATTCGAAGCGGTTCCTGCAGCAGGCGAGAAACAGTCTGAACTGCGTGGTGTCCATTCCCCACTCGCTTCTGGTTCAGCTGCGACCACCATCTTAAAAAAGCTCTCTGATACGTTGTGCTCCCCACCGTATGTGGTGAACGCAAACCCATATCCTATAGTGGCAGGGACGGAGGCGGAGAGAGCGTCGTTGTTGCTGACGTAGGTAGTGGAGATGCCGGATACTACGGTGTTTGAGAGGGGGGCCGTGTAGGTGCTATGTGTGGCAGTTAACGCATCAGAAAGCTGCCAGGATTTTATGAGAGCAGCGGTAGTATAAAATGCAGACCGGTTCTGCCCATCGGACTGCAAAAAGGTGTTGGTAACCTGAAGATATCTGGTGTCCTTCTTCTGAATCGCTTCAACCCAGATGGGGGTGGAGAGAACCATCGTTTTGACGCAGATTTTGTACTGGGTTTGCTCATCATTTGGGGTGTCAGGGAGGATGACTGTAATCTGCGCAATATCGGATGGACCATCTGCAGGTCCGAGATTGGTTATACCAAGAACACCGGCGTCTCTTTCGATTCCGATGTGAGAAGAGGCTTCGATTGAATCATCGTTTTCGAAGGCGTCTGGGAGGGGGTCCCTACAGGATGCATTCCAGGAGACAATCTTCGCTGCGTCACCGTTCTCGGTTGTATTAAAAACATGCTGAGAAGAGGCGAAATCGCATACCCCCATTGTGGGTGCGCATCGTACAAAATTTACTGCAGTGTTCCCTTGATTGGTCGGTGCATTGCCGTTCACAGCATACCAACGCACTCCATTGTCAATAACAGCGTACGTCTGCGGAACGGCTGCAACCTCCTCAACCCACCATGATCGAGGATCATCCAGCTCGTCCTTACGTATCTGCAGGCATAGAACATAACGTCCTGGTGCAGAAGGGACGTTTAAATAGAAGGTAAACACGTCTTCGATATAATGAAACACTTTGGTTGCTGAACCATATTCCCCAGCTTCGGTTCCAGCAGACTCAAAATGGCAGACAGCGTTTCCTTGAGGGATGCTCTCATATGTGGTATCAAATCGTGCGAACTTTGCATAGAACTGTGTGGTATTAGAAGGAAATGACGTGGATTTGAGGTTCACCTCAAATTTTTTGAAGCTTCCGGACACAAGATCGGAGCCCCCTGCTGGGGAGACGACGTACCCTGGGGCCTCTGCGGTAATGAACGATCCATTCAACACCGCCCAATTCGGTGAAGAAACAGACTTATAGCAGATTTTGTACTCCCCCACCGCCGGGAGCACCACCTCCGCTGCGAGCGAACCCACCCCATGGAGCATCTCATAGCCTGGCACCACGTCGTCATACCCTTCCGGTGTCGCTGCAAGGTAACGTTCAAAGAGAGCGTCTGATGAGCCACATGGTTGTTCTCCACAGATCCGTTTTGTGTTAGCCGCACTCTGGCACACCGCTTCGTCCACAGAAGGCGATGCTGTCGTGAGCAACCCTGACTCCGACGTACCACCACCACCCCCCTTTGCGCAATAGAGGGATAAAAAGAAGTCCGCGTGGGTGCCAAGCTGGGTGCGTCCTGGGTGCATGTCACATCCTTCTGCTAACGGAGCAATTCTGACTATGTCTCCTGCAGACGTTGTAGTTAAAGGTGCAGCTGCGAGGTTCTGCGCCCCAGAGGTATCGGATATGATGAATAGCGCCGACATGCCTGCCCTCGCTTCACTGCGTTGCAGGGTGAGCGAGGCAAGCCATGTGTCCGTTGTTGTTAATGCCGAAGGTGGAACCCATCCATTTCTCTGCAAAACTGAGATAGGCATTGCATCAGAAGCGTCCAGACGTTGTCCAGAAGCGGGTGACGCAGAGATTTCCCTCCAATTAAAAAAACCAATCCGTACACACACCCGATACGTCGCGACAGTCTGCGGGAGGGTCAAATAGTATGCCACCTGGTGTGTCCTCTGTGCGTCGTGGCTGCTGCCTTTGCATAGCGTGGTGTCCGTTGTGGCGGAGGAGCCGATACATTCCACCATTCCACCATCAGTCGATTCAGCGCTGTCTCCAATGATGTCATGATATGAGCAGGGTTTTGTTGTGCGCACCACCCTCACCGCGGACCCTTCTGCTGACGTCACCTTTTTCTCAGAATATCCAGAAAACGCTGTCCAATAATTCCACGGTCGAGAATCAATGGACAACGCTTCAGTACGGTTCTGCTGCTCAACCACCAAAGGCCCCCAGGTACCTATTGTAGTGTCATTCATATACCAGGTCAGCTCGGGAGGGTACCCCACCTGCCCATCCCCTCTAAAATCCTTCCTTGAATCGTAGTGGTCAGGGATGAATTTGTGTGAATAAGTTGTCGCCAATCCGGGGGTATAGGAGTCTTCAAGATTCACCCATTTGGAAGGAAGCCCTCCCTTCGTTGTAGAATGGAATGGGAGAACACGGAACCCGGAGTGTTCTTTGCATGCTTTACTGCCACTCTTTGCCATTTCATCTAAGCAGGTTCGACGATAACAGACGTACCATTCGGTTAATCGGTTTGGGACAAAAATCGGGCTGAATGAAGTATTCTGTAGGGTAGTACTAGGGGCGACTATGGTGGTAGTGGTTGGATCTGCGCTTAACCTGCGTGATCCAATGAAGTAGGGATCACCCTGCTCAAGAAACCCACCTAAACCTGAAGGCGACGCAGATGTAGAAGGGCTATCCAATGAGCGAGACCAACATCCCTCTGAAGGAGGGGACCCCATTTGCACACCACCACGCCCGCCTTCAGCGTAGCTTTCGCCAAAACTGCTTGCAGAGACGATTTTGAAATAATCCCCTCCCGTTGGGTTCCAATAGTTCTCTGCACTGCTATGTGCTGTAGGGTGTTTCATCCCGGATGCTGTACTGCCTACAACAAAATTCTCCGCCTCATTCACATTAAGCTCTCCAGCACCAGAATCATCAAAGATCATATCACCCCAGGTTCCAGGGGATAAATCCAACATTGACCACCCAACTGGCTCTGCTACCACCGAAAATGATGTTCCCCCTACAGTACAATCAGACCCACTGCAACGATACAATTTTCTCCACACCGGAATTTCCCCAATATCAGAGCTGTTCTGCATTACCAACCCCCTCCTCTCTGTGCGTCCCGAATAGCAGATTTCAAACGAACCCACTTCATTGGGAAGCCTTACAAAGACAAATGCCTCTTCACGGTGCTTTGTATGCACTAAGGAAGCGTTTCGATGCAACCCTTCATCCCTCGCTGCCACATGGTACAACCCAGATGCACTCCACTCATCCACAAATGGGTTCGCATATTGAGTGCCAAAACCCCCCACCCCTCCTGGGGTAGAACCTTCTCTCAGACCGATGACGCCGTCGTGGTCCCAATCCCCTTCAGCGTTGGTATGCGTTGACCCTAAATACGAATGTTTAAAGTTCTGTTGGTCGTAGGTGCATGGAGTGCCTGAGGGAACGATTTTCAAATTATCTCCTACACAACCTGATAAGGAGGCTGCACAAGAGGAGGGGGAATACGTAAAATTCAACCCCGCGGAAAGGAGCTGGATGATCGCGTATTGGCCGGTTGTTGCCTCGGGGAGGTGATACCAAATATCTGCTGTAGATGGGGTGAAGACGTAGCTACCATCGTGTACCCCAGCAACACTCTCAGAGAGCACCAGAAGCTGCCATTTGCCGTTCAGCTCTTCAGGTATATGGTACATTGAGGTGTCCAGAGTATGTTTGTAACAGACCACAAAAGCTACGGAAGGAGTTGTCAAGGTGATATACACAGCGTCAACCATGTGGTTTCCCTTCTCTTGGTCTTCCGTTGCAATGCCAAAATCGGTTTTTGTCATAATTGGTGTGTACCGTCCGACATACTGGGAGCAAATATCTGAGGTGTCTGTAGCGATAAAAGCGTACATTCGGACCTCCAAATTCGTGTCGGAGACGTTAAAATGCGCGCGAGAGACGGAGATTGATTCTGTCTGGTATGTTGCTGTCAATTTCACCCGAAACTCTTGACCCTCTGAGAGAGATCTGGGTGCGATGGAGGCTGTGTAGTTTGTGTGCGCAGGGAGGGACTCTGTGAGCGAGGTGCTGAGGGTTGCGGAGCTGCTGCGAGTCAGCGAAGCAGAAGATGTGAGAGACGCTGACAGCGAAACCGAAGAGCTGTCGGAAGCAGATGCCGACAGAGATACAGACCGACTCTGTGTCAACGTCATCGTTGCCGTATCCGCCGCACAACACAGCTGTACACCAACGATAATGCCCACACACCGCATCACCCACATTGCCCTCCGTCGTATCATTGTGATGAAAAGAGAGAGAAAGGCTTGTCAGGGGAAAGGAGCGGAGGAGGGGGGGGCGAGAAGCCCACCCACCAAAGCTTTTGCGGGAGGGAGCAAGGTGGGGGTAGTGGTGGTGGTGGTGGTGGGTGTCGTTCTGTGGGGTGGTGGGTGGGGGTGTGGAGGGGGGGTGGTGAAGTGGGGGGGGGGGTGAGTGGTGTTGTGGGAAATCTCGCGCCGCATGCTTGACCTACTAGCAGTATGTGTCCCACCCCCTTTTGGTCGTCGGGGGGAAGGAGAAAGCAGATCTGATCAGCGGGGCGTTTGGAATGTATGCAAAGCAAATGTTTTCCTGGCTTGGTTGCAGCACCGAGCCAAGGAAGCAGGATAGGATAGCGGTGCACCTTTGCACGACAGACATCTGAACCAAAGAAGCTGGAAACGTTTGGTTGCCCAAAGGTAAAACCCCCAGGTGGTATTTCCCAACGAGACAGCTCCTCCAGCCATCGCCACAACAGCAGCCTCACAGTGTGAGGGCAGCAGTGATGGTGTAATCTCGCGCCGCATGCTTGACCTACTAGCATTATGTGTCCCACCCCCTTTTGGTCGTCGGGGGGAAGGAGAAAGCAGATCTGATCAGCGGGGCTGGTTTGTTGTTTGTGTTCGCAGTGCAAAAATCTGTGGAGGCACCTGTTGACCCATCACCCCATCCCACCCATCCCAGGTTGTGCAGCCAAGATTCAGAAATAACTGAACTCTTGAGGACATCTCGCCACGCATGCTTGACCTACTAGCATTATGTGTCCCACCCCCTTTTGGTCGTCGGGGGGAAGGAGAAAGCAGATCTGATCAGCGGGGCGTTCCAAATTTTCTCTGAATTCGCATTGCCAAAAAAAATATAATATCAACGATACAACACACCACCCCCTTTGCTTTTTTTTTTTGTTTTTTGATTTTTTTGTTACCCTTTATTATCCCAGAAGGGTGCGTAAAAAGGCTTTCGCTGATCACAGTCGAACACCTCACTTTCCTCATTTTCCCCCTTCCTTTTCTTTGCTACAGAATGAGTAAAAAGAGCAACTGGAGGGGGGGTCACCACCTTCATCCACTCAACCCTACGCAGAAGAAGCTTTTCCTTTATACCCTCCTTTTGAACGCTTGGCCTTCTTGCGCAACAGACGCACCGTTCCCTTCTCTCTAGATAATCTCTTCAGAAGCTTTTTTCTAAGCGATGCCGGCATCTTCTTCTTCTTCCTCTTCTTCTTCTTCTTCTTCTTCTCCTCCTCCTCCTCCTCCTCCCCCTCCTTTCTCTCCACAGCGTCAAGAGAGTTAATGTAATCTAGAGTGTTTTTTGATGGTTTTATCCCAAAGCGTTCATTTACGTCGTCAAGCAAACTTTTTAAAGTTTGTTTTACTGCATCCTTCTCTGCAATGTACGAGTGGATAAGCACAACAGAATGCAATGTAGCTTGGGATGTAGAGGTGCCTAGGTTTGAAAGGCATTCTTCTGCGAAGAACAGCGCTTCATGCCGCTCCGTAGTTGATGCCTCCTTGAGGTGTCCAGTTTCCAATGCATTTTTCACTGCAAGAATGCAGATGGTATCTGCGATGCCCCGATTCCCTTCCGATTCTGCGTCTGGCTTCATTTCGTACAACTCATGATACAGTTCTTGCAGCCCTGCCACCACACCGCTCTCCTTAAAAACGTTGAAAAGATTGAGATATTCTCGTTCCCTCTGTTCTTTGAATGACTTAAACTCTTTTAACGCTTCTTCAACATTTTTCTCTTTCGCGCAGACCTTCAAAAAGGCGCCAAGAATTGGAGCAGAATGTATCTCTTTAACGGTTTTGTTGAGGTAGTGGCGGAAGATGGTGGTTGAAGGGGCGTTACTGAGAATGGCGACGGCAGCGTTTTCGAGAATGGGGATATCTGCTTTCGCCATTTCCCGGAGTAGGTCTTCTTGGGCACTGAACCCAGCGGCTCCTTTGGTCATACCCCAGAGAAGCTGTGCACACATTAATGGTGTAGGGCGTGTTGCTGTATCATTGGTGACAGAACGCCAGATGGAACGTACCCGAGAATAGTCTCCCATCTGTGTATAGACGGACATCAACGCGGTCGCCCCATTCGCCTGGTGTGTCCCCGCATCTGGGACTCCGGTTTTGAGGAGTGCCAGCAGTTCGGCATAGCTTTCTTCGCACGCACCATCCTTCCCTGCATAGGAAAATAACCGAATCAACGTTACCAATGTAAAAGGCCCCTTCCTTGTTGGATCTTCGGAGACATGGCGGTGAACGGTGCGCTGAATTGCTTTGATATACCGAGCTATGCGTTTGGGATAACGTCGTAAGGTATATTCTGCGTTTTTAGAGTGCGGACGATAGCGCGCAGTGAGGTATTTTGCAAGGGTTTTGTCATCAGTTATGCTGCCGATAGTGTCCCAGCTGCTCATCTCATCTCCGGTAAGAGTTTTGTACAGCCGTCTGCACCGCGAATTTGCAGGCAAACTGTTTTTCTTCATTCTCTTTAAGAACGCCATTCCACGCCCTTTGTCTTTTGCGACCACATAAACCTCGAGCATCGCATTCCATAGGTTTGGTGCACCTTCGTGTCCATACTCTGATATTGCAAGCTCAAAAAAGATTTCTGCGTCGTTAATATGACGTTGGATCTCAGCTGCATCAGTTTCAACCAGCCTAGCTAATGCACGCAATGCGCAGTCAAATGTCTGTGACGTCAGAGGCACCGATTTCTGGATTTCAATATCACGAAAAGTGTTGACCAGAGTACTGTACCTTTCGGCAGCTTCATAGCTTTGTAGGAGCAGGCGGTATTGAGGAGCGGCAAGAGAGAAGTGCGCAGCGTCCATTCGCCTTACAAAGTCCTCTGCCGAGGAAGGGTCTTCCAGGGTCACGCAAAGACGCAGCACTGCGTTTAGAGACTTTGGGGAAACGTTCACCCCGCGGGTTTGCAACATTCTCTCGAAAACGGCCAACCCTTCCACATAGTTTCCTGAAAACCGAAGCAAAGGGAGGAACGCTTCTTCACACAACCCTTTTCCTCCTCCAGTATGCAAATCCTCTGCAATCCGAAAGATTCTCTCCATTGCATCCAATCGTGCACGCGGACCACAATGTGACGCATGAAGGTCTTTACTCCAGGCGATAGCATGCATGACAGAGGCAGTGATTTCCGGGGTTAACTGCATTCCGAGGGCGACCATCTCCTGCAAAAAGAAGGCAACACGAACGAGAGACCGTTTCGCCCAGACGCTTAGAATAAGATGAAACATTTCTTCGTCGGGGACGATGCGGGCCCGCCGCATTGCCTCATAGTATTTGTTGACAGTAGAGGCGCGTGATAGACGTGCTAAGGTCTGCAGTGCAATACGATAGGACGCAAACCCAACATAACCTGCACCCTGCATCTTTAAAAACGTCGCGTGAAGTTGCTTTGTGACGTCCAATCGTGTGGACACTGCGCGGATGTGTTGAAACGTCTTGCGAAGTACTGTAGCATTTTCACGATCTTGCGCTTTGTCTTCAGGTCGAACATTAAATTGTTCTCCGCCAAGCTGTCGGGTTGTAGATGGTTTGATGGAAGTAGGAGGAGTGTATGTCTGTCCAAGAAGTTTGTTTACAACAGAAGTAACCAAAACCAACGCCCCCTGAGCCTCCGCCAGTTGGATCTGATGTCGGTCCGTCCATCGGTTTGTCTCCGCGCTCACTACATCCGCTTTTTGAAAAAACCGCCAGTTTTCGTCACCAACCCCAAACCAGTCCTCGACACAGAGAAACCTTGTGTGCCTTCGCGGTATTTTTGGAGCCCCAAGGGGAAAGTCGGGGCTCTCCAGGACCCGTTTGATTTGGCGCTTTGTCTTCCCTTTCGGACCCCAGTAGAGAGGGGTGGGTGTGGCGGGTGAGTCTGCGTGAGGTAGCGTAGAGTGGTCTACATGGTGTACCGTGCCAAGCGCATCGGTGGCAACCAGGTACGTCCCCTGAGAGACCTCCTTCACAGAGAGCCCCAAGGTGCTGCAGACAGACTCAATGTGCGGGACAGCATCCAAGGGGAGTGCCTTTACTCGAATGTACCCCGGCTTCTTGGTCGCAAGCACCCGGCTGTGCAAAGCAAGGATCGCCTCAAGAGCCGGTCTGCTCATTGCATTGGTCGGGGGTGTGTAAGACTGCCTTTGGTCTGTAGGGTTGGTGGTGTGGTGGAGGGGGTGAAGCGGGGGGTGAGTGGTGTTGTGGGAAATCTCGCGCCGCATGCTTGACCTACTAGCATTATGTGTCCCACCCCCTTTTGGTCGTCGGGGGGCAGGAGAAAGCAGATCTGATCAGCGGGGCTGGTTTGTTGTTTGTGTTCGCAGTGCATGGAGGCACCTGTTGACCCATCACCCCATCCCACCCATCCCAGGTTGTGCAGCCAAGATTCAGAAATAACTGAACTCTTGAGGACATCTCGCCACGCATGCTTGACCTACTAGCAGTATGTGTCCCACCCCCTTTTGGTCGTCGGGGGGAAGGAGAAAGCAGATCTGATCAGCGGGGCGTTTGGAATGTATGCAAAGCAAATGTTTTCCTGGCTTGGTTGCAGCACCGAGCCAAGGAAGCAGGATAGGATAGCAGTGCACCTTTGCACGACAGACATCCGAACCAAAGAAGCTGGAAACGTTTGGTTGCCCAAAGGTAAAACCCCCAGGTGGTATTTCCCAACGAGACAGCTCCTCCAGCCATCGCCACAACAGCAACCTCACAGTGTGAGTGCAGCAGTGATGGTGTAATCTCGCGCCGCATGCTTGACCTACTCGCAGTATGTGTCCCACCCCCTTTTGGTCGTCGGGGGGCAGGAGAAAGCAGATCTGATCAGCGGGGCTGGTTTAATTAATTTTTCCCGTTCCCTTCTCTTTTGCGCAAAGGCACCCCACTATGATGAGAGGGGTTGGGGAAAGATTGGGGAGAAAAATAGTACGTACATCTTTTTTGTCACAAAGTCTTGGTGGCCAGCAAAGATGCCATTGGGAGAGGGGTTGCGCGAAACAGTTTGCATGGCAGGGCACAGGGAAAAGAAAGGTTTGTTTGACTATAGACTGCTATCAGTAGATAGCAGCCACAATTTTTTTCTTCACAGGATCCTTAAAAGAGAGCAAATAGACACAGGAAAAGAAAAGAATGGTTGTTGATACAGGCACCTCCAGACCGACGTACGATGCCAGCCCTGGATGAAAGCATAAGTACCCTGCGGCAACAGAAGGTGGAAAAAAAGGGTACCAAAGCGAAACCACGCTTGGGTATCCTTTTTTCTCCTTTCATTCAGTGATTTTGCATTATTCCGGTGTTTTCCAGGGGTGGAAGATTTTTTTTTTTTGCACCCCAAAAATTCACTCTATTTTACTAGCGCTTGACACAGAAAAAACAGGTCGAGCCACATGCAACGTTACGAAACAAACGGAATATGAAGAAAAAATTCGGTAAACCCGAGAAAAGGGTGGAGGTCAGTAATTGCCCGGAAAATGCCATGGTTTTTTTTTTGTTGAAAGGAGTCTTGACCGAAAAGGTTTGGAAAAATGCAACAAAAAAACGCACACATCCCACACCTGGACAACGCTTTGCCCTTAGTGACCTCCCACAAACTACTTTTCAAACGCACACAACCCTAACGGAAGCAACACTAAAGATAAAGTGGGGGGGAAAAGGGGGTGCTGTCAAGATGGACCTACTAAGCCCCACACGCTTCGTTACCTCAAAATAATGAAAGAAAAGAGAAAAAATATAAGATGAACCTAAGCCTCTGCGTTGCTTTGGTCACCTTAAGAAAGCCCATCTTCAATATACCACACACCTCAAACAGGCACAAAAAAACCCCCTCCCATATTATTAACGTTGGTATAGTCCCTCCCTAGAATTCCCCCTTTTTAACCCCCCTCCCTGCTTGCATTTTTTGATTTGGAAAATTTTCCGCGAAAAAAGTGGTGACGAAAAATTGGTTGGTTATCTCTGCATTGCTTTGGCCTTTTGTTTTTTTTTTGTTTTTGCCGGAAAAAAGGCAAGGCAGTAGGAGGGCGTACAGTTTTCCCTTTTTCTAATTTCGAAGGCTGTTATAATAGACCACATTTTATTTTTTTGTAGTTTCGACAATCACCTGTCCGAGGACAGGTTTTGTTCACAAAGTTTTTTTTTTTATTGTATCGACCCAGGGAAATAGCTTGGTTTTCCTCCAAAATCAGGAATTGTGCGAAAACGAAATTTTTTTTCGCCCGGTCGAAAGCGGTCGTTGTGCGCTTTGCGCAAGCCTCCCTGAGTGGAGAGGCGAAAGGTCAAATTGCGAGATAACAAAAAACAACGGAATGTAATCCTTTATTACGGAGCTTGGTCTTGCACCTTACGTCCCACTAACCGTGTGGGAAAAAAATAAATGGCGCCGCAGGCGAAAAAAAAATAGGGTACGGTGTAAAAATGCTGGTTTACAACCACACAGCCACTCAACAAACCCTTTTTTGCGGAGCAAAAAAGGAAAATGGCGCCGCAGGCAAAAAAAAATAAGGGGTACGGTACCTCTGCAAACGCAGCGAGCGAAAATTTTAAGATTCCATCATTCCAGTCATTTGGGAGATCTGGGGGTCGGGCGAGGGGCCCCCAAAAGTGCCCAAAAATCCCTCTTTTTTTTTTTTTTTTTTTCCCCCAAAAATCCAGAATTATGCGATGTCGCATAATTCGGTATATGGAGCTATTTCCCTGTATCGACCACCCCCCATATCGTTGTTAACGTTTAATTCCTCAAATTGTTGCCCCAAAAAAAATTTTTCATATTATTACTCTCAATTCAGAGTTTTATACCACGACAGATCGCATTCGATGTAAGGGAGGTCCCTGTACGGCTGGAGGGAGGCAATGTATTCTGCAGCTTCGACGTATTCACTCAGTTCGTTGTAGACTTGGCAGCTGAAGCGTGCACAGAGGTGGTCTACACCGTTGAGATTCAGAGAAACGATGTGAACAAAGAACGGACATCCTCCAGCATACATGCCAAAGGCTGCGGTCATATGCGCTGCAGTGGCTTCGTTATGACCCACACCACCTGGTAGAGGGAGGACCGGCATCCACCCGAATTCTCCATTCTGCTGTACCGGCTGCGTCCCCCACACCGCCCCCACCGCAGCTGCCACCTCCTTCGCCAGCTTTCTGCAGTACGACCGAATTACCTCCAACCCCCCGCAAACCTTCACCGCAAACTTCACCGCCTGATGGATCGAACACCACGGCGCAAAATCCTGCAGCCCCTGATACGAAAACTCCTTCTCAAAGGATGGGTTATACCCCTTCTGGTAGGCACTTCCTCTGTCAAAATAGCTTACCGTCAAGGTTTCCGTGGTGATCTGCTTTAAAGGATGGCATATAATCACCGCAGTACCAGGTTCGGTGAACATCCAATGAGACAATGTTGCGACGTACCAGTCGGAGTGCCGTTCTGTATGGTATTGGCCCACCGCGAGCGAGCCGTCACACAAAACAGAAATCCCTGCCTTATGAAAGATCGAAGAAACCCGCTTCGAATGCAAACGAATTCCATTTGTGTACCCTACCTCAGGGAAGACAAAGAGCTTCACCCTGGGGAGCTTTTCATTCCGATGGTTCTCCTGCCCAATAAGCATCTCCAGGCTGTGCTTCAAGAAGTCCACCGCGCTTTCCCCAGAGTTCGGAAGTGGTACCGTCCATTCGTGCAGTTCAACACCCTTTTCGGCGGCAATACGGTACAACAGGTTTTTCGTAGACAGAGTAACGTCTGAAGCAAATAGGATAATGTCACCACAAACCCATTCTAATGATTTTATGATGGTCGAAATCGCTTGGTCAGCATTGAGGCAAAGTTTTAGGTCATTTGGGTCGACTCCTAGAATGTCGGCAATGGCGTGTTCTGCTTGGCGGACACGAAGGGGGAGTGTTTTGAAACGCCAGAGAACAGGGTCAGTCTGGTTCGCGACGTCCCATTGACGGTGCGCTTCGCGTACCTTATCGGGGGTAACTCCGATAGTCGCAGGAGAGCAGTACCCCCTCTGGAGGGAAGAAAAATGTGCCCGGCGAAGTGCATCCCCAAACTGCTCAGACTTAAATTTTGGCCCCCAATCGATGTGGCACTCGGGGATTTCGATGGTTGCATACTTCTTTTCGCTGAGTGTGCATTTGTCGTCTGTAGAAGAACTGCCGGGAAGCGCTTTTTTAATGGAGGATGTTGCTTTGTCGAGTTTACCTCCGATGGAGCCGAGAACTTTGTAGCCCTTCTTTTTAACGGTGGATTCGAGTTTGGTGATGGCAGCGTTGGAGTGGATTGTGTCTACCAACTTTTCGGCGAATGTGTCGACAATGTCAGTCTTCGCGTAGCGTTTTACTGCGGCATGTCCTCTGCGATCTTTGTAAAGTTCATGCATCCGTTCGTCGGTTGATTCAAGTGATTCAAGTTCAGGAACCTCCGCAAATTGAATTTTCTTTGCAATCCCCACCTCCTCTACCCCCTTAGAGCATGCCTTCAATGACTTCCCCTTTGCTGCAGCATCCGTCAACACATCGTCCAAAAGGAGAAGCAATAAGTCATTCTCTGCGCGAGCCAAGAGGTGTTGATCGTCTGGGTCATTCATATCCAACTCCATTGATGGAACCCCAGCTAAAGGGTCCTGGTGGACGGCATACCCTGGGGCATGATAAGGGTTGACTGGGATTGCTCCGACAGACATTTTTTTGGAGAGGGGTGTTGCAAAATATCAAAAAAAAAAAAAAATGGATAGAAAAGAAGAAGAAAGAAGCGAAGAGAGCGAAAAAGAGGTATGTGTTTTGTGTACTGTTTTTTTGAGGATTTTTTTTTTGAAAAAAGGGGGGGTGCTGAACGAAAGTGTGCGGTTTAAAAAAAAAAATGTGGAGGTGGAATAATGGAATGTGAAATAGTAGGATCGAGTAGATAAAGTAAAGTTGTTTTCGTTGATGGCACAATCCTCCTGTTTGAGGGATGATTGGCGATGGGTTAGAGATATGAAAGAAATGTGAAACGCGGTTGAATAAAAAAAAAAAAATGTGGAGGTGGAATAAAAACGAATGTTCTGTATGGGGGTTGGAAAAACTGTAGTTGCCATCTGCAAAAAAAGAAAGTCGTGCCTTTGTTTATTTTGTTTGCAGATTTTACTAATTTTGCTTTTTTTTTTTTTCCTTTTGTACTTTTTTTGCTACTTTTTTTACTTCTACAGTCATGGGAGTGTGAAGAGGGAAGGTCGGTAAGATGCTGTCTTTCAAAAAAACAGGAGTACAACAATCAATAATATGAGCAGAGGGAGTGTTAAAAAATTGCCAAATTTGGATGAAATGCGTTTTTTTTTTTTTTTTTTTTTTTCTTCTTTTTTAAAATATAGGCTAGTTGCTCTAGTTGCCACTAGTGGTTGGGGTTCGTTCTGTATGGTTTCTACACAAATAAAAAAAGCAGCACAAGAATTGAGCCTCATAAAACACAAAGGAAAGACGTTGTTTATGGGACATAGTATCATAGATAGGAGAGTGATTGAGGGGGGGAGAGGGGAGGAGGGAGGAGGCGGTTCAAAACAAGAAGAAAGTTTATAAGATGAACCTAAGCCTCTCGTGCTCAGTCACCTAAAAGAAAGGTTGGCTTGAAATACAAAGCCCTCTCGTAACAGTGTACCTTTGGTATAATGACCGGCTGTACCAGGGTGGACCCCCCAAAAAAAAGAAGAAAAAAACTCTAACAATAAAGCATACAATAAAATCCTTTCGATGAAACCCGCTGATCCTAGTGCCACACTGTGTGTTTTTGTTCACCAGGAGGGAATCAAAGAAAAGAGAAAAAAAAAAAAAGAAAAAAGGGAAATTCATCATTCAAAATGAGGGAGATCAGTAAGCGACTGATCTCAGTCATCACAACATATTTTTTTTTGTTCTAAATACATGCAGTTGCAGTGGGAGGGAGGTCACAAAAAGGGAGGAATTAAAAAAGAAAAAACGTTTTGAGTTGTTTTCCCTCTACTGGAAAAATGCATTCCTCGCACATCTAATTTCAGGGCGAAGGGGGGATATTTGAAAGAAAAAAAACTTGAAATCGACGAAATTTTTGAAAACCTTGGGCACGAAAAAAATCACATCAACTTGACATAAACACAATACATACCCCCTTGAGCGACTCAACGGGGGGAAACGGTCAAAAAAAAAAAAAAATGTTAAGGACGATCCAAGCCTCTTTTGCACTCCGTCACCTTTTAAGGGTGGAAACGAAAGCACAAAAAAAAACAGCAAAAAAAGCGAGCAAAAGACTAGAACATGACGTGCTATCATTTCCCTCTGCTTTTACCTGCCCCTAGGCATGTGAAGATGCTTCAACCTGACCCAGGAGTGCTGCGCAAGAGGCTACGGGAGATAAAGGGGGTGTGTAAGGGGTGGGGACAGACAAACAACCGACATCTCTCTCTCTCTCTCTCTCCAAGACTATTGTCTGTGGCATGGCTAGCATTTTTTTTTTGTTGGGTTGTTTGACCCCTCACACCCCTCCCTTCTGCTCCAAACCCTCTTATTATTTGGGGACTTTCCTCGCTTAGTGCTGGTAGCTCCGCGAAGAAAGCCAGAGGACCCTTTTATAACTACAACACAAAAAAATAATACACCAAGGGAACCAAAAGGAACACATACCCAAGGTTACAATTGTAAAAAATCTAAGTAAAAAAAAACAAAATTTCAAAAAAAAAAATTCCCCTCACATCTCCGGGGTCACTCCACGAACAATCGCCAGCGCTCTTTGCATCCCTGTCGACAACGGGACCGGCGTTGCGTGTGAGGACACAGAGCCGAGCCGCTGCCCCCCCTCCATCCTCCTGAATGAGTCTTGCCCACGACCGCCTTCAGACTGCACTGAAGGAGAAAAGGCGCGGGTCTGGTGGGGTTCTCTTATATGAGCGAGATCATGACGTTCGCGGAGATTCGGAATACCGGTTTGTGTACGCACTGGGCTGTCATGGCGGGACATATACCCGGGGGAGTCAACACGGCGGGGAAGGGGAAGCGCGGAACGTTCCCCAACGACACGCACTATGGGTGTATGCACAGTGTGCACTGTGGTATGGATGGCAGCCACCTCCGTCACAGCAAGGGGCGACACCGGTGTGACCGGGTCCATCATCCGTGTGGTCTCCGTCGGCAGTGGGTCCTGCAGCGCCCTGAAGGAGACGTCCCCTGGCAGAGGCGACAGCGAGCGTCCCCGAGGGCTCTCCGACACCAGGTTTGGGCTGCGTGCTGCTGCGCTCCTGGGCGAGCCTGCAAGAGACCCAAGCAGCTTCGGGACCTGTGTGCTTAGACCAGACAGATCTGCGGAGCTGGCCTGGATGGTGAGCTGCAGTTGGCGGAGACGGGCGCTTTGGTCTCTGTGAGGAAA
Organism: Rhynchopus sp. YZ270_cl-10; assembly: GCA_964035575.1. NCBI lineage: Eukaryota > Euglenozoa > Diplonemea > Diplonemida > Diplonemidae > Rhynchopus > Rhynchopus sp. YZ270_cl-10. The sequence continues at coordinate 958,546 of OZ037909.1, read as the reverse complement.
AAGGTAATCAGAGAGAGAAGGGGGGAAATGTTGAAGGGCTATAATATTGGCAACAGGAGCCGAAGCCCCGTCAAACCTAAAAGAAAAGAGGTCGTTGCGTTGAGTGACGGTGATGGTGACATTAACTAAAAAAAAAACATACCTGAAGTTACTGCGCGCCTCCTCTACCTCGTTCATGAGCTGCTGGATGACGGCAAGGAGAAGGTGGAACTGTTAAAGAAGAAAGATAAAATGGACAAAAAAGCGTGTCGTCGCTGCCATACCGCTGAGGCGGGGTCGTCTGAGCCTGTTTCGAAGTCTGCGACGTTGACGACAGATTGAAGACGTCTGAGGGCGGCCCCTGAGGCATCGTCCACCTGGTCGAGCTGCCCCTGCAGGCTTTTGTTCTGAGCGCGCGCATCCTCAAGCAGACGCTGCAGGTTCGCACGCTCTGCAGCAAAGCGTGCCTCCGCCTGCTGCTCAGAGTCCTCTGCCGCAAGCAGCCTGCTGCGCAGATCCTCCAGCTCCGCCTCAAGTACACGACAACGCTCTTCCAAACGACGGTTGCATGCCTCCTCACGTTCGAGGTTCTGCATCAACACATCAACACGGCTTTGCAGGGCTTCAATCTCGCGTTGGGCTTGAGCATGGTTTCTGTTGTTGCGGTGGTGTGTGAATAGTGCAAAGAGAGGATGAAATGATGGATAAGGGGTAAGGGGTCAGGAGGGTGCCAAAGAGCCCCGTAAGGTGTCGTGTTGTTGGGGTGAGAGAAATGGTGCGGGGGGAGGGTGGGGGGGGAGGGTGTACCTCTTGGCCGCATCGCGGTCGCGCCTGACAGCCTCGATGTCGAGCTGCAGGTGCTGGATCTCCTGCTGGCTGTCCTTCAATTCAGACTCGAGGGTGCTCTTCTCGGCTTGTAGCTGTTGGTGTTGTGGTGTGTTGCGTTGTGTGTCAATTATTGCATCTTTTAAAACAGAAAAGAAAAGATAAATGTGCCTCGTGGAGTGGTGGTAATTGTGGTCATTTAGTTGGGGGCAGGCATCTCTGGAATGATGGAAGAATAATACAATACCTTGCGGATGATGTCGTGGAGACGTTCCATGTCGCCCTCAAGCCTTCCCTTCACTGCGTTGAGGTCGCGTATCTGCTGCAGTGCTGCCTCGAGGTCCACCTGCGCCTGCTTGATCTGCAGCTCGTAGGAGCGGTGCTTTGCCTGCTCGTCCTTGATCTGCTGCTCTGCGTCTTGCAGTGATGATTGTGCGGTGTCGCGCTCCTTGCGTGCCTTGTTGAAGTCTGCTGCCAGACGCTCCTGTTCTTTGCGTGCATCGCGTGCCTCCTCTGTGCGCAGACGCTCCACACGTTGCAGGTTCGCGATCTGGTCGTCCAGCTCGGCACGCACCTTGCGTTCTCTGTCCTGCGCACCGTCCAAAGCCACGCGTGTGTCCGCAAGCGTCTCGTTTGAGTATGTCAGGTCACGCTGCAACGCTGCCATGTCGGACTCCTTCTTCGCGAGGTCACGCCGCAAGGAGTCGTTCTCCAGCTCGTACTCCGCCTGCAGCTGCCGCAGGCGTGCCTGAGCCATCTCTAGCTCACGCACCGCACTCCTCTCACGGTCCTGCGACTGCTCCAGCATCTGCTTAGCCTCAGCAAGGTGCTGCTTCAGACGCTCGATTTCGTGGCGCAGTGCTTCTGCTTCGTCGGCCCTGAGGTAGTGGTGTGAGTGGTGTGGGATGTTTGTTTGTTTGCTTTTTGATAATCTGTTTGTAGTGTAGCCATTTGCAGCCATTCAGACAGTCCTCAAGGTGAGTTACAAAAGGAAGACTTTTTTGAAAATGAATTCCTCAAAGCGCAGTTCTTTACTTTATGGTACATACTTCTTTGCCAACTCACGCTGCAGGCTTGTCACCTCCATCTCAAGGTCGCTGGCACGCTGCTTCTGGTCGAAGAGCGCCTCCTCCAAGGCAGCCTTGTCATGCTCCCACGTCGACTTCTGCATCTGCAGCTCGTCACGCTCCGCGTAGGCCTGTCGCAGGTTCTGCCTGAGCTCCTCTTTCTCTGACTTGAGAGCATCAATTTCCGCTTCTGCCCTGGACAGCGCCTGTAAGGGGTTTTAGATAGACAGACATTTAGATACATAGACACAGAACATGATTTAAAAAAAACCCCCAGAGGAGCACTCCCAAATGCAACAATGGGGTAAAATGCTACTCCCCCGTTCTCTCCAACTAAGAGGCTCCCTCCTCCTCATCATCATTTTTGGTCAATCGTTATTTTTCTTGAATTTTATTTTTTGCAAAAAAGTTGTGAAATAAAATACCTCTTCTGCCTCTGCGAGTTTGTCCAGCGCCTGTTGTGCTTGCATTTTCGCAAGCTCCTTTTCGGCACGTGCATTTTTCGCATCTTCGATGGCTTTGTCAAGCTCCTCCTTCTGCGATGCCATACGCTGCTGCAGCATTTCTATCTCTGTTTTGAGTGCCGCCACGTCACGTTGCGCGCGGAGGAGGTTCCCTTCTGCCTGGGTCAGGTCGTGCTCGGTGCGACGCAGTTTGTCTGCTGTGGCCGCATTTGATGCCTCCGCGTTGGCAAGCTGCTCTTGCAGACGGTTCCGCTCTTGCCTTGCGGCCTCCGCTTCTTCTTCCAATGCTGCTACCCTAGGGCGTAGACGGTTGAGCTCCGCAGAGAGTCTTTCTTTGTCTGACTGCAGCAACGCACGGTCGGTTTCGCATGCATTCAGCTCCTCTGTTAAGTCGCGCACCCTTGCCTGGAGGCCTCCGATCTCTGCGAGGAGAGTTGCGCGCTCGCGTTGCATGACTTCGAGCTCGGCTTCGAGGTTGCGGTTCTTCTCGTCAGAAGCTTCTAGGTCGTCGCGTAGGCCCTGCATTTCTTGGTGGAGGCGTGCGAGGCGGTCTAAGACGCCTTCTTTTTCGCGTTCGCTGTTTTCAAGGTCGGCTTGGAGCTTGCGTTCTCTTGCAAGTGCTTCTTCGAGACGTTCGCGGAGGGGTGCCAACTCAGCTTGCAGAGCATCAAGCTTGCGCTGCAATGAGTCCCTCTCATGAAGCGCAGCGTCCAGTTCAGAGCGGGCCTTCCATTTCTTCGCCTTTTGGTCTTCCTTTTCGGAGCGTTCCTTTTCGGTTTCAGCGCGCGCCTCGATGAGGTCCGCCTCTCTCTTTGCAAGACGGGCCTGACAGCGGGTCACCTCTGCGTCCAGCTCTTTGACCTGGTCTTCCATCAGGGCTTTGGCCGCTTTTGCGTCGTCCAATTCTGTTTGGAGATCGCGAAGTGCGTTTGCATGGCGTTGTTGCTCTGCAAGACGGAGGCGGAGCTGTTCTGCTGCTTCAGCTTCAGCTTTGTCGGCACGTTCTTCAGCAGATTTGAGACGGTCTGTAAGATTTGCAAGCTGTCCACGCAGTGTCGCAATCAGCGCCTCTGCGTCAGCGAGCTTGCGAAGTGCTGCATTGCGTTCTGCTTCGAGCTCTTCGACCTGAAGGCGGAGTGCGCTGTTGTCCTCCCTTGCTTGGGCTTCGCTTTCGCGGAGGCGGTCTAGGGCTTCTTCGAGATGCGCCTTTTCGCGGAGGGCACGGTCACGCTGTTCTTCGGCCTCCATCTTATCGGTTTTGAGAGCGTCGACTTCTTCCTGGAGACGGGCGTTGTCAGCTTTGATGCGGTTGAAGACGTCTTGGAGGCCACTGTGCTCACGGCGGAGGCGGTCTAGTTCTCGTTTGGCTTCTGCTGCTTCTGAACGGAGTTTTTCAAGTGCGTCTTCGAGTTCTGCCTTTTCGCGCATCAGTTTGTCGATCTTGTCCTGCATGCCCGCCTTTTCCCATTCGAGTTTCTCCTTTTCAAGCATCGCCTGTTGGTTTTCTTGACGAAGTTTGTCGAATTTGTCTTGGAGAATGTCGTGGTCGCGGTTGAGCTTTTCGAACTCTTCTTGAATGGCGGCTTTGTCCTTCGCGAGTTTGGCCATGTCATCGCGAGCCTCCTGGAGCTCCGCCTTGTTGCGGTCCAGCTGTTCCTGGAGGAACGCTTTGTCTTTTCCGAGGCGGTCGATTTTGTTGTTGAGGGCCTCCTTCTCAAGCGCAGCGGCTTCCAGCGCAGCGCGTTTCTCTGCAAGCTGTGCTGTCAGTCTGGCCACTTCGTCCTTGAGATTGGCGTTCTCCTTTGCCAGCTTGTCGTTCTTATCTTTCTCGCTGTTCAAAAGCTTTTTCAACTCTGCAAGCTCATTTTCTAAGGCCGCATGGTCCGCCTTTAGCTTCTCCCATTGTGCCTCGAGGTTTTGGTTTTTCCGTTTGCAGGCTTCGTGTTTCTCCTTCTCCTCCGCGAGTTGGCGTTCTAAGTCATCCATGGCGTCTTCAAGCTCAGCGATGCGTGCGTCCTTCTCCTCGCAAGCTTGTTTCAGTTCGTCGCGCTCCTTTGCGAGTTTGTTGAATTTGTCCATGAGGTCTGCCAGCTCCTTCTTCTTCTCGGCGAGGTCCGCGAGGGCCCATTCCTTTTCTTGTGTGGCAGTGTCGAGGGCTCCTTGGAGAAGTTGTTTTGCATGTGCGAGCTTGTCATATCTATCTTGCATAGCAGCCTTCTCAGCTTCCAGTTTAGCCTTTTCTTGTTCGAGAGCAGCGAGTTCGTCTTGAAGCTTTTCAAAGTTTTCCTGGAGGAGTGCATATTTGCGTGCAAGCTTTGAGAGTTTGTCTTCGACATGCGCTTTGTCGACTTCTGCCTTTGCGAGGAGTGCCGCAAGCTCGTCTCTCTCAGCTTTGATCTTCGCGAACTCATCGTTGAGGCCGTCGATCTCCTTCTTTGCTTTGTCGAGGTCTCCTTGGAGGGCGGCTTTTGACCATTCTAAGGCAGCGACTTTGTTTTGTTCTTCTTCCAACGCATCGCGGATCTTCTGGAACTCTTCATTAAGGAGGGCATGCTGGTTGGCAAGCTTTTCGAATTTGTCCATCATCGCCTTTAGCTCTTTTTCCTTTTGCGCGAGAGCGGCTTCGGCAAGGCCGAGTTGTTTGCGGAGATCGTTCGCCGAGTCTTTGTAGTTGTCGCGATCTTTCGCCGTCTTTTTGTTTTCTTCCTCCGTTTTTTCGAGAAGGCGTCGCAGACGGTCTACCTCATCCTGCAATGCTTGGTTTTGATTTTGAAGCTCCTCCACAGCTGCTTCGAGGGCATCGTTCTTTGCCTTTAGTGCATCACGCTCTTCACGCAGTTCTTTTACCAGCCCAGATAAATCTTGGTTTGCCTTCTCCAACTCCTTGATCTTTGCTAGGGCCTCGTCTAGGTCCTTTTGCGCTTTAATGTTTGCGAGACGCATTTTTTCGAATTTGTCAGAAAGCGCCGCATTCTTGCTTTTCTCTAGGTCCAGCTCTTGTTGTGCTGCAGTGAGTTCACGGTCCTTTGATTCCTTGAGAGCTGCAAGGGCCTTCTCGAGGGCGTCTATCTTGGCGAGAAGGTCGGCCCGCTCTTTGTCCCAGCGAGCTCCCTTTTCGATCCATTGCTGGCGTTCGTCTTCGAGTTCTTTGATGCGTTTGAGGGCGGCGGCGAGCTTTTTGCGGAGCTCGGCAAGCTCTTTCTCTAATGCAGCCTTTTCATTACGGAGGTCTTCTACTTCTTCTTCGAGTTCTTTGATGCGTTTTTTGAGTGCGTCGACGTCTGCAAGTGCTTCTTTGAGCTGCTCAGAGAGATCCGCAATCTGCTGTTCTAACCCAGACACATCCACCGCAGCAACCTTCTTTTGATAAAAATCACGCTGTTTGGTCATCTCATCAAGCTCCTCCGTTAGAGTCTTGATTTGACGATTCTTTGACGCCAGCTCGTTTTGAAGCTTTGCAACCTCGACGCTTCGCTGTTCAAGATCACGCCCAATAACACCAACACGCATGCTAAGATCAGCCCCTTCTTCGCGAAGCTTCATGACCTCCGTTTCAAGCATTTCCTCCCCTCGTGTACGTGCCTGTTTTTTTCCAGCAGAGAGAAGCAATTTCGCGGCCTGATTCACCGCAACGTTGTCTCCCTTCACATCCGCATCCGCAGTGATGAATTTCCCTTTCGCAACACCCCAGCCAGACTTCTTCCCCCCTCCTGCAGCCGCGCCTCCTCCTCCACCAAGACCTGCAGCAGCACTGCCTATCCCAGCTAGACCAGCAACCCCGCTTCCCAAAGGGCTCTTCGGGGGCATGCCAGGAACAAGCGAAGTGTTTCGTGTCAAGCCCCCTTCGTTAACACGCTTCAAATGCGATTGGAAAGCCTCAGGGGGTTCAGGGACGTCTGCTTTGTTCTTGCCGAGATGTATCATGCAGTCCGCAAGACTCTTATAATGAGCCTCGGTCCCGGTGCTAGAGAATTTGTGGGATGCAACAAAAGACATCAGTTTGCACTGCGAAAGCGCGCTGGAAATGACATAGCCAGTATTATCACCGTCTCCTCCACGTTTCACTGCGATGCCGGTCGGCCAGACTTCGACAGCTGCTTTGAGCGACGGAGTATGCTTCTCTGCAACAGCCATTAAGGTGATCGAAACTTCTTTCCCTTTAACAGGTTTTACCAAAAAGTTGACAATGTAGGTAAGTTCCGCTGCCGCATCCTGCATGCCTTGGTTTTCGAGGCAAGGGTTGATGACCTTTTTGTTGACCACCCATGCCAGATCAATGAACTTCTTGCTGTAGATGTATTTGGAGCCTTGGGAGTCCTTTGCTTCACCCCACTTCGCGGAGGCTGGGATCTCGGCGACGTCAGCTTTTTCAAGCATATCAACAGTCTGCCCGTTGTGCACAGAAGTGAACGAAAATTTGATGGGATGCCTATCCTGCGATTCATCAGGTGCAGACGAATCCTGGTCAGCAATAAAATGAGACATCGCAATCGCCACACGAGAAAAAATCCCTGCAGTCGCATCCACCTTCGGCACTGTCTGCGGCAACGGAACGGCACCGAACATACATTCAAAGAGGGGTACCTTCCCTGACGGCGACGTTGCACGGTGACCTGCCAGAACCACAGCAACAGGCGTGCCACTAACAGCTGACCCCAGCACCTTGGTCACCGCACCCATCAGTTTTTGGTTGTCCTGCCCGGCGGGTCCAGAGAGGTAGGTAGACAGACCCACAGGAGTGGCAGAGTTCGAGTCCGTCAACACCACATCGTGCCCACCGTCGCGCTCAGAGATGCGGAACCCTGACGCATTTGCGCTGGTGTTTCTGCTGGAGTCGCACGGCAGACGCAGGACGATCTCTGCCTTACGCATTGTTGTGTCGGGAGGGGGGGATGGGTGTCCCCCTGTGTGCCTCTTTCCTGTGGGTAGTGCGGTGGGAGGTAGGAGGAGTGTGAAGGAGTGTGATAAGGGGTTGGGTTGGACGAAAATAATGGGGTGTCCCGGAGTTTTGTTGGGTGTGTCCTGTAACCTCGGGCGATATGTGTTCGACGCATTGTCGGGGTACATTGTGTGTTCTTTTGTGGTGAAAGCTCACCATAATAAGAAACCTTGTTGGAAAGTGTGAACGCACCCTGATTTTTCCTTTATTTCTCTTGCGGAACACTTACGCCGTGAGGAAAGCTTGGCTAAAAAAAGAAGGAAAAAAATTGAGAGACAGATGTGCAAAGGCTAAAAAGTGAATTAAAAAGGTTGATAGTGCAAAACGCCTCTGGGACGCAGGCACTGACACTCCCGCGGGTTATCGAACCCCCAGGAGAGTGTTGAATTTGGGAGTTGCTGACAGGGAAACTGTAAGCAGGCACACAGTCATTTTCCCGACCTGATTAGGAAAGGGTCACATGATTTAAAGATCCAAGAAAGAGACGTGCCCTGGAACACAATACTGGGTCTAAACCCAATGCGCGCAGGAACACCGACAAAAAAAAAAAAAATGGGTGGCGAAGTTGGACAGTGCAGAAACGTCACCGACCAGCCACAAAAGAGAAAATTTGTAAGATGAATGTGTCCCTCTCGTGCACACACATCTAGAAACAAAAAAAAAGTTTACAAGATGATACCAAGCCTCTCGTGTAGTCACCTTGAAGGGGGGAAACAAGAAAGAACCAACAACAAGATGAGTCCTGACCTCTGTTCGCTTAGTGGAGTCACCGCTTGAGAAGGTTACTAAGGCTCCCTTGTGTGCGACTCATCTAAAAGAGTTGTCAAATGTCCACGTACCGTTACATCGAGTTCTGCTAAGGAAAATGCTAGACTAAAGCTGCAGAGTTGCTCTAAGGAAAGCAAGGCTGTCAATAAATCATCAAAAAGAAAGAAAAATCGACGCCAAAATTGGAGCAAAACAACACCCCGCAAAAATCCTTAAACAGGTTGTAATAGAAAAAAGTTGAGGGGGGGAAAGGGGTAAAGAACATCTAAACCGCGTGAGTTTAGTTGAACAAGTGAAGGGGTTATGCTGTGTCTGATACAGACCAAGAACAACAGAACCCAACGAAGCGGAAAGAGAAAAAAGGTGGATGTCTTTGTGCAGAACAAGAAAGACAAGACACCGGAGTTAGGGAGGAAAAGACAAAAAATATTAGAGTTGGTGCTCCGGGAGGGGTCGATATTGACAGGTCGCTGACCGACTTCCGAAAGCACCATAGAGGGGGAAAATGCTGACAACACCCCGGGGGGGTGCACTGTTCTTTAGAGCGGTAGAACGGGAACAACATCTATAAAAAAAAATCCCCCCAGGACGGAAAGCTTTTACAAAGAGACGAAAAAGACGCGCCTTCTGGGCACAGCCCAACACAGTAATAATCTAACGAAAATAGGAACTCAAAAAAGCGCACACTGCAGTCACAAAAAAAGAAATAACACTCACCTCCCCTCGAAGGCTAATGCCATTTGATGGGTGGAAACGGGAATAGGGAAGCTATGCTACTCATAGACTTTCTTCTCCTCCTCCAATCACGCGTAAGGCTGGGCGTTTTCCGTTCCAAGTAAAAAGCCTCGGATGAACTACAAGCTTGTAACCCCAAGCCTCAAGATGAAACCCGAGATGAATGCGTTTCTCATGTACAAAAGGAATTTTTCCTCGTAGAAATGTAGGAAAACCATTCTGTACTTCTTTCAGAGTGCGTTGAGAGTCTTGAGCTGAAGTCCTTGGTGTTCCACTGCGAGTCTTGCGAATTTATCGAAGAGGGCAACAGAGTTTTGCGCCTCATCCTTTGCACGCAACTTCGCACCAGCCTCCTCCACTTGCCCCTTCAGGACTTCCGTTTCGCCCAGTATCCGCTCATGGTCCTTCACCAACGTACTGTACTTCAGCTCTGTCGCATTGCTGTCGCACCTCGCAGTCTCCAGGCTTGCACTGAGGGCCGCGTACTTTTCAGTGAGTTCGGCGTTTCTGAGCTTTTCCGCTTGAAGCTCTTTTTGCAGTGTACAGAGATTGGGCGCTGCCTTCCGCGATATTGGTGTGTTGCACATCCCCTCCAGCTCTTCCAGGAGCAGCTGCACCTGACGCTTTTGAGAGTCGACCCCCTTCTGCAGAGTTGCCACCTCTGTGCAGCGCGAGGCAAGCTCGTGCTTTGTGTTCCCTAGCTGCAGGCTTAGTTCGGAGACGTGCCCGCGCAACTTCGCCACTTCCCTCTCAAGCATTTCCTCATTACGACTCCGTGTATGCTTTGCGCCATTCAAGAAGAGATGCTCGACAGAAGGCCTGCTGTTCATGTGTCGTGTGTTGCGTTCTGTGTAGTGTGGTAGTGTGGTAGTGTGGTAGTGTGGTAGTGTGGTAGTGTGGTAGTGTGGTAGTGTGGTAGTGTGGTAGTGTGGTAGTGTGGTAGTGTGGTAGTGTGGTAGTGTGGTAGTGTGGTAGTGTGGTAGTGTGGTAGTGTGGTAGTGTGGTAGTGTGGTAGTGTGGTAGTGTGGTAGTGTGGTAGTGTGGTAGTGTGGTAGTGTGGTAGTGTGGTAGTGTGGTAGTGTGGTAGTGTGGTAGTGTGGTAGTGTGGGTGGGGAGGGGGAGGGGGAGGAGGGGGTGGTTGGTGTGTGTGTGTGTGTCGTCAGAATTGCAGAAGCATGATAAACTTATACATCAATCCGCAAAGGACCTGCCTCAGAAGAACGAGAGTGTATGATGGTAATTAAGTCTGTCATCATGTGACGGTGCTGGTACAGATGGGCTTGACAGCAAGGCATCTTGGGAAAGACAGGTACAGCTCATCCCCGTGGGTGGTCGTGTGGGGACGTCTGCGTTTTATTCTCCCTTTGTAGCTGTGATTGATGTTGGGAGTGGAAGGGATCAAAACCCGCAAAGTTTTTGCGTGGATATCTCGTGCCAACGAGGTGGCAGACAACCGTATATCATTACACGTCGCTGTGTTATGTTGCTCTTTTGTTGTGCAAACGAAAATGGTTCAGAATTGCAGAAGCATGATAAACTTATACATCAATCCGCAAAGGACCTGCCTCAGAAGAACGAGAGTGTTTGATGGTAATTAAGTCTGTCATCATTAAGTTGTGCGGCGAGGAGGCTGTGTGTGCAGGACGTCGTGCAGAGCTGATCAGAGGTGTTGTATTTATACGAAACAAAGCAACGCTCATGAAGGTACATTGCTGCACTTTCGCGAAGAGGAATCCAAATAAGTTTCAGTCATCCTGAGTGAGTAAACACTGGCCGTTCAGGTGTGCAACAAAGTGGCAAACGATGCTGCAAAGGCATCTTGGGAAAGACAGGTACAGCTCATCCCCGTGGGTGGTCGTGTGGGGACGTCTGCGTTTTATTCTCCCTTTTTGTTGAACTGTTGGTTCGTCGAGGATGCTCCGTAGTTCTTTTCCTTAATGATTTGGTTGATGTTGGAAGTGGGTTGTGTCAAAAAAATGCAAAAAAAAAAAAAATTGCGTGGATATCTCGTGCCAACGAGGTGGCAGACAACCGTGTATCATTACACGTCGCTGTGTTATGTTGCTCTTTTGTTGTGTAAACGAAAATGGTTCAGAATTGCAGAAGCATGATAAACTTATACATCAATCCGCAAAGGACCTGCCTCAGAAGAACGAGAGTGTATGATGGTAATTAAGTCTGTCATCATGTGACGGTGGTGGTACAGATGGGCTTGACAGCAAAGCATCTTGGGAAAGACAGGTACAGCTCATCCCCGTGGGTGGTCGTGTGAGGACGTCTGCGTTTTATTCTCCCTTTGTAGCTTTGATTGATGTTGGAAGTGGGTTGTGTCAAAAACTGTAAAAAGTTTTTGAGTGGATATCTCGTGCCAACGAGGTGGCAGACAACTGTGTATCATTACACGTCGCTGTGTTATGTTGCTCTTTTGTTGTGCAAACGAAAATGGTTCAGAATTGCAGAAGCATGATAAACTTATACATCAATCCGCAAAGGACCTGCCTCAGAAGAACGAGGGTGTATGATGGTAATTAAGTCTGTCATCATGTGACTGTCCTGGCACAGATAGGCTTACAGCAAGACGGGTACAGCTCAACTTGGGCACCGCCATATTCAAAACTTCCTCACAAAACCCCCCTCTACTTTTTTTTTTTGTGTATCAACAAAACACCAGGTCAGTCCAAGATAACACTGGCTTGTGCACACACCTATCAGGCTAGAGAAACAACAAAATAGAAAAATTCGATACGAAAAGTCCGAATAAACCTTTCGCACTTAGTAACCACAATCACGCCATAGCACCAACACCCTTCCCCCCTAATGGCCGTGTGCATTCTGGTGGGTTTTACAAAACCCACGCACTACCCCGATATTTCAAATAAAAGACTCGATGAGACTCACAACACTCATTTCCCCTCTTTTCACAACCCTTTTCGCCACAAGAAACTGCGGGTACATCACATTGCCCCCTTCCTCTCCATCCATTCCTCTCCTATCACAGCCTGGCAGACAAAAAACCAACACCATCAAATTGCCCTCCACAGCGCACCACCCCCTTTTTTCCACCCGGCATCTGTTTTTTGCGCCCTTGCGTTGCGTCTGTCGTCCAGAGTGCCTTTTCTTTATTCAACACCCTTTTTAGAATTCCACCCAGAGGCTTTGTGGATCATTACCTCGTGTCTATTTGTGGGTTCTTCTGTGGGGATGGCGTAGGCGACGTCGTCGGAAGGTGCTGGGAGGTGGTTGACCTGCTCGGAGAGGGAGCAGGCAAGGAGCGACACGGAACGGGAGATGCGTCGGTTCTGCCGTTTCTTCCGCTGTTCGGCTTCACTGTCTGCGGGCTTCTCTCGCGCGCCCTTTTTCGCTGTCTCATCACCACCCCACTGCTTTCGTCGTGCCTCATGGATGCTGTCCTCTTCCAAAGCATTCAAGGTCGTGCACAACGCACGCTCTTCACTAGACAACACCGCAACCCTCCAGTAGTCTGCGCATGCCGTCTCCAAAATCTGCACCGTAGGGGGTGGAAGCTGCCAATTCACCTCAAACTCTGGTGGCAACCGAATACTTCGGTCCGTTGTTGTGGATGCATTCTGAATGGTCTGCAGGGCTGAGGCACAGCGAGACTCTGTGACCCGATCGGGGATGGCAAAACCTCGTCCCCGGCAGACCTGTTTGATTGAGTCCTCGTGTGAAATGTTTCTACTCCGCAGCTGTTCGTATTGTGTGTGCAGCGTTTGAGATGATATGTCTGCGAGCATTCCTAAAGCGATGCGAGGGTTTGCTGTGGTCGCTTCTGGCGGTTTTGGCTTCACTGCGATGCCACCCAAACTACCTCTCGCAATGTGCGCAGGGCGTAGCTTGCATGCTCGAAACTCTTCAAAGCTGGCCACCGACACCCCAAGAAGCGCTTCCCCCTTTGCACCAAAGCTTGCCACCTCACCCGGCACCTCCACCAAGGATGCAGGAGGATGCGGGTTGGCGGCTAGACCCTGCATTTTCCGTTCCTTGCGGACCTTTTTGTGTTGTATATTCATAGGTTCCGCTGTATCGTATTTCATCCAGTGTGACCGTTGTGTAGGATGTGGGTGGAGGTGGGAGAGACCACCCTGCGAGCGCTGCAAGGAGAGGACTGGGGTGGTGTAGGGGTCGTGGTCTCTGCGGCGTTTGCCTGTGAGGGAGTGGGTGATGGCGGTGGAGAGGGTGCTGGTGGTGCGGTGTCTCTCCTTGGAGCATGCGGTGCAGGTGGAGTCACATCGGCAGCAGGGACAGCAGGGTGGGTTCTTGGTGTCCGCAGTGTCGGTGGTGGTGTCAAAGTCTTCTTGAAAGCGGCGCACCACGTTGGCTACAAGCGCTTTTATCTCCGCCACCCCCATCCCCTCCCGCACCCCACCCATCGCACACTGCTCCCATACCCACTCCTCATCTACAGACCGCAGGCCGCCCTCCATCTCTCATTTGGGCAGTGTTGAAAACACTGAGGGGGGAGGGGGAGGGGAGGAGGGGGTCTGGTGTAGGGTCGTGTGTGTGTTTGATGACTTATAGGGTAATTCTTGCGCAGAATATGGCCCCAGGTGTGTGTGTGGGTGGGAGTCAGGGAGTGCATTCCCCCTTCTCGCGTGTCCACAGCTGGGTGCCGACTTCTTCGGGAGGTCTGCGTTCTGCCAGTTGTCCCGAACCGTGAAGCGGATGTTCGGGTCACGTGATGATGAGAAAAAAAGGGGGTGATTTGACAGATCAGAGTGTGGTAGTGCATTAACAAAAATGAATCATAGGGAATCATACAAAAGTGTGTGTGATGTGTTTGTTGTCATCATAAGTCGTGTTGAAAGATCCCCTGACAGGTGTGATGGAGTACCTTCACTGAGGCAAAGGTGGCGACGGCAGCATTGGGCATTCAGAGTGTGGTAGTGCATTAACAAAATGAATCATAGGGAATCATACAAAAAGTGTGTGTGATGTGTTTGTTATCATCATTAAGGGATCAGCCGTTCGAGAATTGTGCCACCCCACAGATCATAGAGCAGCTGCTGAGGGAGACTGGAAATGGGGAACTCGTTATTTTTTAATTTTTTGTCAGCGTGGTTTTTTTTTTTTCCCTTCTAAATCCTCTATTTGCAAATTCTTTTGCATGGAGGATTTGTGTTGTAAAATTCGAACAGTGTAGTTGACACCTGTCTAATCTACACTTTCTTGTTTGCACTTTTTTACTGCATTTGAGAATCACCAATATGGATCAGCACTCAGCTGGGTCCAAACCCGTAGTCCAAATTGGACCTAAATGAGAAGAAGCCTTACCACATAATAACATACGGCAGGCCTCATTCGAGACAGTATTTTGTTGACAATGATGCTATTTTTTCAAAGGACAAAACAATCATCGTCCGAGACTTCCCCCCACCCCACTGTAGCGTTTAAGTAACACTAGCCCCCGAGAACATTTCCGAGGGCAGACGATGTGCCATGGGTGCGAAGAGCATTGAGTGACACCTGATCATGTGCTGGCCGTATCCGTTGGGCATGCCGACCTCGAACACAGAGGTGCAGTACATGGGGGACGTGTTGCGGACGAGGTTCATGATGGGGTACGGGTTGTGCTGCATGACGCGGAGGAGGGTTTCTGGAAGGGGGGTGAGCTGGGGGAGCTCTGTGTGCCTTCTTGGGGAGGGCGATGGTGTGGCTGGGGCTGCAGTTGGGAGTGTCGGACCTTCTCCGCTGTCACTGCCGCTGTCGTTAGGAGAGAGCAGCGCAGGTGGGCTTGCAAGAGCAGGCTCCTCGACACTCAACTTCCGCACAGCAAGGTTGTACCACGCACCGAAGGCCACGTCATAGTCCTCACTGTCAATGCCCGTCTCCGCAGGGATCCCCATCCGCACCGAACGCTTCTCAGACCACTCATGAGCATACCCACGCCCCCGCGGGAAGTACTTCTCCGACGCCATCCCAGCCTCCCAGCGTGCGTGGAGCAGACCAAACATCTCCCGCTTCACCTCGTCCACTGCCTGCTGTACCTTTGCTGTATAAACAGGAACATTACTACGGCCCGCAATGTACACCATCCAAAAATGAGAAAAACAATGTGTAAGAAAAACCTGGAAATTGGATTGGAGAGAGCGTGGGGAGAAGAAGAGTTGACAAAAGGCTTGAAGGGGCGGAGGCACGTACCAATGTAGGTTGCAACACCAGAAAGTATTATACGGAGGGCGAGGAAGTAATGCAGCGTTTTGCAGGTTGTGCGCAGTATGTTCAGAGTGTGGTAGTGCATTAACAAAATGAATCATAGGGAATCATACAAAAAGTGTGTGTGATGTGTTTGTTGTCATCATAAAATCGGGTCCATTGTTATGAATAGTGTGAGACGGAGTTCCAATAATACAAAGCTGAAAGTGCTGTAGCACCGCTGTGCACGTAGGCACCAGAGGCTCGTGAGGCGGGCTTCTGAAAGAGAGAGCATTTGTAAGATAACCCCAAGCCTTCGTTGCTTGGTCCCTACAGAGAGGAAGGGCAAAGCGCATTGACAGATCAGAGTGTGGTAGTGCATTAACAAAATGAATCATAGGGAATCATACAAAAAGTGTGTGTGATGTGTTTGTTGTCATCATAAGTCGTGTTGAGAGATCCCCTGACAGGTGTGATGGAGTACCTTCACTGAGGCAAGGTGGCGACAGCAGCATTGGGCATTCAGAGTGTGGTAGTGCATTAACGAAATGAATCAGAGGGAATCATACAAAAAGTGTGTGTGATGTGTTTGTTGTCATCATTAAGGGATCCGTGTTCACACACAGTGGTGCAAACGAGTCTCATCCCCCTCGATGGGGCAGAATCTTTGGAACGTCAAAGACACCCTGATATTTCTAGTACTTCACCAGAGAACACCACTGACTGACCTGATACGTTCCTCTCTGCACCAGACATTTTGCCTCAAAAGATTTGCATTGACGTTACTTTTATAACCCTATTTTAGCTATGAGGCTCCTTGACACCTTCTCCCACCCCACGGTCCTGGGTGGCAAATACGTACAATACGTACAATACGTACAATACGTACAATACGTACAATACGTACAATACGTACAATACGTACAATACGTACAATACGTACAATACGTACAATACGTACAATACGTACAATACGTACAATACGTACAATACGTACAATACGTACAATACGTACAATACGTACAATACGTACAATACGTACAATACGTACAATACGTACAATACGTACAATACGTACAATACGTACAATACGTACAATACGTACAATACGTACAATACGTACAATACGTACAATACGTACAATACGTACAATACGTACAATACGTACAATACGTACAATACGTACAATACGTACAATACGTACAATACGTACAATACGTACAATACGTACAATACGTACAATACGTACAACCGCTACGTATCACGCATAACACGTGACACATGGACGGAGTAGTCACGCATTTTCCACCACAGCCCTCCCCACCCCCAAACACTCTGTGTAAACAGATTCTGTTTTATCCCCTTTTTTTCACCTCTTCGCAGCTTGAAAGAGGAAGATGCAGAAGTCATCGAACCCCATTCCCTGCTCTTTGAAGGCTGTGAGGCGGCGGTCTAGGTTGTCTAGGTCCTGTGGCACTCCGTGGTTCTGTAGTTGTGGGTGGTGTTCGTAGAAGGTCTTGAACACTGTTCTGTTAAGCGTTCCCTTGCGTTCTGTGTCTAAGGAGTCAAAGAGGGACCGCATGCTGCGTGGGGTGAGAGGGATTCCCATGGGATTCGTTGCAGTGCAGTGACGGATGATCCGGGAGGAGCAGTCTATGATATCAGACGTCCCCACGGCAAGCTGAAGCTTCGGAACACCACTAGGATATAACCTCTGCTCCACCTCGAGCTGCTCCCGCAGCCGCAACTCCGCTTCTCGCGCTGCCAATTTCTCCCGCTCCCCTTTCAAATCCTCCAACTGCTTTCTCGCCAACTCCTTCAATTCCCTCAAACTCAAATGCGTCTGATCCGCATCCTCCTCCCAATCCTCCTCCTTCGCCGCCTCCTGCTGTGGCGCCTGCGGTGTATACCCCAACACCAACACCACATCCTTATACGCATTCTCCTTAGAAGCACTGCTATACGCCGCATTACTTATATCATCTGTTCCATACAAAGCGCGTAAAGACTCTGGAGCAGTTTTCTTTGCTTCTTCTGGGCTATTAGGCCCTAATAAAGTTAGGAGACACGACACCGCTTGAACCCGACGGAGCACCACAGCAAGAACCGTACCGCTCACTAAGTGCTCTGCGTGGAGTGTTTTGTAGGTAGCCGCTTTTTCGGTGTTGACTTCTGGTAAAGGGAAGTTCGCGGCTAATGAATCTGCCATGTGTCTGGTGAAGACCATAGAAGTGCATTCGATGGAGAACCCAGCGCGGTCGATAGCCATGAGAATGGCGGCGTGGTGCTTGACAGCGTCGGGTTTGATAAGGAGCAGGGTCTCTTCAACCGCTTTGCGCATCTGAGCGGCAGCGACTTTTTCCTCTATAAGACTACGGTGAAGAGGTGCAAGGATCTCTGCTTCTTTCTCGTGAACAACCATTTTTTTTTGAATTTTTTTTTTTGAAAAATTTATAGGTGTGTTGTAATGCCTGTGGTTTGAGAGGGGGTAGGTGGGGGAAAAGGAGAGAAGGGTTTGACAGTGTAGTGTAGTGTACATTGATACAATAACCGAGTGAACCGCGGAGGGGAGGGGAGGTGGGGTGGACCCCATGCAGTGCTATATAACCATTTCGTGATTTACATCTGATATGTCATGTTCCCGGTTCTACTCATCGCAGAAAAATAAACGATTTCACCCCGCCTTTTTTTGAATGAATGAATAAATTCTCCTTTTTTCCTGTCCCTTTCCTTTTTTTGATACCGTTGCTGTTTTGTTTTTTTTTTTTCTTTGTTTTTTTTTTTGTTTTTTTTCTCTCCATTTTCTTTGATAAGATTTTCTCCAAAAAGTTTGTACCATCGTTTGCTTTTTTGTTCATTTCCTTTTTCCTTCTGAATACATAAATGAAAGATCTCAACAGAGAGGGGGGGGCAAACGTACAAAGCGCTACAAATCACACACAAAAAAAGTGACATTTTTTTTTTTTTTTTCCTTTTTTCCTCTTCTTTTTTTGAGAAACGTTCAGCTACTCTGTGGTACCCCTGTTCACTCCCTCTTTGAAATTCAAAGTGAAGCTGATAACGCGCAGAAAAACAGTACAAGATGTATTACACCCACGCGCCACCTCAACAATGCACACAAAAGGGTGCAAAGTAACGCCACGTTCTCTTTCCTTCAAGCTTTGGGGCAGGGGGAATCCAACTTGAAAGTACTGATAAACGCTACGAAGTACCGCTAAAAAGAGAGCTGCCTTGAAAATACAAAGCCCTCTCATGACAGCGTACCTCGAGAAGAAGATTAGAACCTAACCCCTCTCGTGAGTTCCCAAAGGGGGGAAGGGAGGTGAGGGGGAAGAAGTTGAAAAGGGGGGAATGAACGGAAGGGGGGAAAAAATTGCTCTTTTCAGTTCCCCCTTTAGTCTTTCTAAGAATCGGGTGCATTTAGTTAATCTTGGTGGCATTGATTTTGAGCGCAAGTCTGAGTGGTGGTGGTGTGGTGTGGTGGTTCTTGTTTTTTTACCCCTCCTTTCACGCCTACCACCTGATTTTTACCCCGCGTATAGGCGCGTAAAGGCGTGTACGGACAGTCCGTATATGCCTGTACGGCGGACCTATACGCGCCTATACACGCCTATACGCGGGTAAAAATCAGGTGGGACTATCATGTTGTAAAATATATTATTAAGTCGCAGCCAGCTAAAAACCTCTTCAATGTGACCTTTTTCTTCTTTGTTGTGTTCCGAGGTTTACATAAAAGGAATCCCTATCCCCCTTTTCCCCCATTCTTTTATCGTAGAAATGACAAAAATCTCTTTTTTTTTTGCGTTTTGTTTATTTGAAAACAGTGTACATACTCGACCCGCTTTGCTCCGTACTGTGCTATTTCCGGGATTTTGTTGAGGTGGTCAGGGTTGCAACGGGAGACAATGGTCTGGAAGAGCTGAGCGTGGTCCCGCTGCAGCATGGTGAGGTACGCCTCAAGAACGGCAGACTCGTTCACCTGTTGTGTTTTGAGGGGGGGATGGTGTTGATGCACATAAAGAGCACAGCACAGGTGAAGAGAGTGATTTACAAAATAAAAGTTTTTGAGCGACATCTTTTTTTATAATAAATTGTCGGAATAGCAATCAACTTGCTTGTACAAGGCACCCTTCTTTATGAGCGGACTAAACTAAAGGAAAAGTTTATAAGATGACCCTGAGCCTCTCGTGCTTAGTCACCTTATCATATTCGTTATCGCACAGCATCAGCTGCGCTGGCTTCCACAAGTTTGTTGTCAGGGATGATGTCATTTCCCCACCCCCAACTAAATGGCGCAGTGAACCTAAACTAAGTCTTTTTTGAGTCACCTAAAACAAAACAAAAAAAAGAGAAGTCGAAAGTGCAAATGCCTCACTGTAAACCGGCGAACGCAGGCACTAAAAAAACCTCCCCCCCCCGACCCTTTGGCCTTAAAGCAAATAGCATACCTCGTCAATCAACGACCACACACCCTCGCTGGTGTCGTTAAGGAGAAGCTCGTCAAACTCAGCCTCGCCTTCGACCTCGTCACGTTGCTGTAGAAGATAGGGGTTTTGTAGCGCACAATGGAATAGACAATCATTATCATATTCTTTTCTGGAAATATAAGCAACCATTTTCCCCACCCGAAAGGAGTGTACTGAGGAATACGATTTGATACTCGATTTCCTAAAGGTAATGAATAATCATAATAATCAAAAAAAATAGAAAACGACTTCAGGATATGAAGCATAGAGCATAACGCATAAAGGAAAGACCATAAAACACCTTTTCGTTTATCGTACCGCAAAAAATAATTGTGCTTATTCACTGAATCTGAGTGAGGCATGTTAGTGAAAAAACCAAATCCATTAAAGCGGGCACCATCCGTCGTTTTCCATTTCTATTTAGCAATGTTTGATCATTCAAAAGGCAAAAAAAAGAAAAGTTTATAAGATGATCCTAAGCCTCTCGTGCTTAGTCACCTTATCATATTCGTTATCGCACAGCTTCAAAAAAAAACATACCCCTGCAATCATTGCCTGCAGCTCTGAGTCTGGTACACACAAGCCGCTGTCGTCGACGAAGTCCTCGTCGTCCTCCCCTGCACGGTACATCTCTCCAAACTCGGAGTCATCCGAGTCGGACTCATCCTCCTGAGCGTCCTCCTCCAGGCACTGCTGATAACGCTTCTCGTTGATGCGCACGATTTCGGCACTCATCGCCACCTTCATCTCCTCAGTGATCGCTGCGGGGAGTGGCTTGGACACACCAATCTCCAGCACTGCGAGGATCCCAAGCACCGCCACCTTCAGGTCTCTGGTCCTCTGGTACTGCTTCAGAAGCTCGATAAACGATGAGAAGAACATCGCTGTTGCACCACGGTGCTCTAAGTACTCCAGGGTGAGAGGTGCGTTGTAGTGCAGCCCGTTAACAACAACGTTGCAGAGCATCACTTTGATGTACCCCGTTGGGTTGGCGCTGAGCACCTTCAAGGTAATATCATAAAAGTTGGGCAGGACTTCGTTGAGAAGATTACCGTGGGGTTTGCCATGCTGGATGAGAACTTCAATGAGTTCGGGGACAACCGCCTTCTCTGTCCAGTTGTAGTGTTCGGAGTTGAGAACGGTCTGGCAGAATTCACCAAATTTCTGGAGACGCGACCCATCCATGAGGAACTGCTTGCAGTCCTTCGAGATGAAGTTGTCATAGGGCGCAACACTCTCTTTAATCTCATCCTGCGCGTATCCTTGGAATGCTGCATTCAACAGATCGAACACCTCCCAGAACTCCGGAGCGATAACAGTACTATGCGCAGTCACGATGGTAATAAGACGTACCGCAGAATCAAAAAAGTCGAAGTATTTTTCAACAAGAAGACCACGAAGGAGCGGCAGCAGAACCGGCTGCAGAAGCACAATCACATCCCCCTTGTCCTTCAACGCAGACACAAAGGAGCCGACTGCGACAATACATTTGTCAGACGCAGCGATGGCCTCCATATTCTCCTCCATGCCTTCAACATCGAACTCTCCGTTTCCTTCTCCATCCTCTTCTTCGTCGAAAAGCCCAAGAGAGATCCTTTGGAAGTGGTCAATAAACGCTTTGCATATCGCGACACTCTCCCCTGCCAGCTCTTCACCATAACACGACACAATCAACTCAAGCGTAAGCACCAACTGCTCTGCGTCCACCTCTCCCATAAGCCCAAAGCACTTCTGCACAATCGACCCCAAAAGCGGTCTCACCACCGGCGCGGCGCTCTTGGTACCAATAATCTTCTGCAGACTGGTTCCCGCCTCAATACGAACAGGAAGCTCGCTGTCGTCCATCAACGCAAGGTTTCCTTGAAGCACCGTAACAAATGTCTCAGGGGTAGACCACTCAATTCGCGAGGAGAACCTCGAGGCAACCCACATAGCCACGCTACGCATGAACCCAAACCTGCAGGTAAGCATCGGGATTGCGTGGGATTTGATAAACTGTTCAAGCGTCGCTGCGACCGCAGCATTACCGAGAAGAACGTCACGGAGCGCACCAATGATACGAAGCGCGGCATAACGTTTACGCATCTGCTCTGTGTTGTTAAAATCGCTGGTTTCATCGAGCACACCCCTCAAAAACGCAAGAAACCCGGTAGAGACCGAGCCATCGTGGAAGGTCCCCTTTTGGTTCTCACAGATGTTGTGGATGTACTTCAGGGCGAAGAGGGAAGGGTTTGCGTAATCCTCACTGATTTGACTGCAGTTTTGCTTGCGGACGTACTCCTGGGGGTTGGTGGTGAACATCTCGAGCTGCTCTTCTGTGAAGATCACCAACGGGAAGAGACCCTCCTGAAGGAGGCTCAAAAGGTGGGGACGAACTTCATTGTGAAGCTGCTTCTTTCCACGAGCCACAGTGATGATATCAATCAGTCTGCACACCGCCTTGGGATCGGGGTGGAGGTGCTGTGGCTTTCCGTAGTATTTAAGAGGGTTGTGCGCAGTCAGAAGCTCTGCAGCGGCAAAGGTGAACCCCTTGCAGTATTGGGTGCGCAGCTTGGTGTGGAATTGCTTGGAATGGCTCTTTGAGTCCTTCTCGCGTTCAAGCATGCTTGCGATGATGTACCCAACCCACTTCTTCGTCTTCCACCCCTGCGAAGGTACTGTCTCATCTAAAGGCATGCGAAGAACAAAGAGGAAGCCCTCCATCCACTGCATGGTCTCCGCTTCGTTTTCGGTAACGCATTTCAGAACGGCAGCTCCGTTCGCGGAAAAGAAGATTTTCAGAATCCATCTCTGCAGAGAAGCGATCTGTGCAGTCTGCACGGCACCCATCTGGTTGATCTTCTGGAAGATGCGAAGCAGGGTGGGGAAGAAGGCTACCCCAATGTTCTCTACCTCAGAACGTCTTGGGGAGCCGAGGGCAACTGTTTCGTAGCGTTTTGTGAGGGTGCGCAGTGCAGAGAGGGCGGCAAGGTTCTTAGCAGGCTCGTCAGAGGTGAGGAAGCTGTTGATCTGTGCGGGGAAGTCTGTCCAGCGTTCGGGGAATTCGTATGCAGCAATGTGCATAAGGGAGTCGCAGAGCTGCTTCTGCACCTTCGGGCAGGTGTTCGCAAGGTTGTGCAGGATCGTGCTCTTCACAAACTGTTTTTCCTCTGCAGAGACACTGGAAGTGTCGGCGTTCCAGTCGTTTTTGCGTATTATCTGCTTCAAACGGATGGCCGCTGCCTGCTGGATCGCTGCAGTGACGTGGCCTGCAGTCGCAATCTCGTAGAACGCCTTCACCGCCCCGGTTGTGTTGCTTGCGGCCATGACATACTCCTCGGCTTTGGCGCGGTTCTCCTTGTTAGGGTCCACGAAGGTGGCCTGCAGGGCGTCGTGGAGTTGTTGTGTATCCATTGTTGTGTTGTGTACTGTCCTGTAGGGGGGTGGAGGGGGTGGTAGAAAGTATCAAATGGGCCTTTTCAGGCCACCAAATCCATCAACACCCGGTTTTCGAGGTGCCGAATTCCCGGGCTTCGACTCCTGAGCAGTTTTGTTGATGATTTAATTTTTCAGAAAAGTATCTATATCTGGGAAGTATTTTGAGAGCTTAGCCGGCAAACACAAAAATAAAACCACATAAGAAGGTATCATCGCGGGGAGCATGTAAAAGGTGAAGCTACCCAATGCTAGGGTGTTCGGCAAGGAGTTCAAGATCCGACGGGCAGCTTACTTTGTAGGCTGAATTGAGGCAATTCGTTTTAATATGGCGGCAGCAAGCGAATGTCTGACTGAGTACCATCTCGAGCTTGCCTCAGTCCTCTCGAAGCCTGTTTTTGCGTTCAGGCTTGCCATCGCAAACGATGTATGTTGTGTATCCAACAGACAAAATGTACCCGAAAGGTGCCAAGCCGACACCATTCAACGAGTCTATGAATTCCACCACATTTCTACAGCATCTGGATGGAGATGTGCTGATCCCTGACACTTTGCAGAACACTTTATTTGCCGAAGATGGTACACCCCCGTGATGCTGTCGCCAGATCCAGACACGAGAGCGAGACCCTTGCGGGGTTGAGGCCTCCACGTCACACACAACAGCACCCTCAACCTCGCAGACAGGAAGTGTCCCCACCCCGTCACCCCATCATCACCCCCTCCTCCCACCAGTCTGCCACTTTGGACTCATTTGGTACAGGGAGGAGAGGTTCTCGAGACTGCAAACTATACAGGAGGTCAAAATTTTTTGTACATTTGTCCACACAAGCTACAGACCGAAGCAATGCAATAGACAAGGATACGACGTTTCAAATACGCGACGCCCCACATACGCGATGTACAGACCACTCTACAGGCAAAGCGGTTTTGCTTCGCAGATCGCTGGCACAGAAGGTGCCCACAGAGAAGGGAGAATATGGTGGAGATGCAGCAAGACTGCCGCAAGTGTTGCTTGCACTGATCGACGCCCTCAAACGAGGAGACAAAAACATAGTAATGAGATACGTACCAGGCAACGAAGTGCAGCCTGGTGGATACGGCACATCCCCCCCCTTCGCTATCCCGTAAAACAGAACCTTTCTTTTTTAGCGAATAAAAAATTCGCTTTATTCGCTTTTTTATTCGCCTTATTCACAAAAGCGAATATAAGGCGACTAACGCTTCGCTCGGTGGGGCTGGGAAGAAATGGGGTGGGATGGGGTAGGTGTCTTTTTTTGGGGGTAATTATCGCGCAAGTGGGTATTAACCAGGTACCCAGGTACCCAGACCCACTCAGTGTCATATGACCTAAAGTGTGACCCACACAAGAGGGAATGCGACACCGCAAAAATTCCCACCAGACCTGTTCGTGCACTTTCGGCACAACGCCACAGACAGGCCAAACAGCGTTAGAGGAATGCCTACTGTGCACGTATCAAACATGAGAACCAACTCCCAGCAATAAGCCGCCCCATACACACTAAATTGCCGTGCTTCAAATACCCTGGCCAAAATTACTGTGCTAAAAAGGCAACATGCCCAGCCACAAGGAGTGTGAATTACGCACTGATTTTCTGGGGAACGCAATATTGTATCTTTGTGCCTACAGTCCCGGCTATATTTTATAGGCTCTTAAATCGGTATTTTGTATTTATACGGGTTCCTATTTCGTGAATATTTAATTTATTTTTTTAGCGCTGCAAAATTTTGCCAAATAATTATTTAATTTCTGTGGCGGGCCTGCTCGGGCTCGTCTGCCTGCGGCGCGACCGTAGGGAGCGCCGCAGGCAGACGGTACGGTACAGCTGGTGTACGCAGGTGTTGTTTCGCCCACGATTCCGAAACTGCGCGACACCCAGTACGTTGCTGAGGGTGGTGCGGATTTTCGGCGTGATGCCACGCGCAAGCGAAGCGAAGCGGGAGGCTGTGATCGGCCAGCCGAGCGAGCGGGTTCGCTGCGTGCCAGGCGCACGATGTAGGCTGCTGAAAGGGTGGTGCAGGTCTTCTGTCCTGTCGCTTCGGCAGCGACATTCTCCAGCAGCACCACGTCTTCAGCCTGCGCCTCGGCCACCTTAATAGCCTCTGCGGCCGTCCTCCCGCTATTTCAAGGGCGATGTCAATCGGATGTGTGGATGTTCCGCTTATATTATAGTTTTGTGAAGGAGTGTGTGTGGGGTTAACGGTAGTAAACTGGGTTTCGTGGGTCACTAAAAAACGAGGTTTTTATTTCATGAATAATTAATTAATTTTTGGCGGCTTCACGAAATAGAAACCCGGATTATTATAGTCGGGACTGTAGTCCTCTGCAAGCAGAGGACAGATTTCCTGAAGGTTTCCAAAGGTAGAATTGCTTTGCAACGCTGTATGCTCCTTGGGTTAAAATGGCTATAGCAGTGACTGACTTTCCCACCAACACCAAGCAACACGGCCGCACCTGCAGCATGGCGCCTTTATTTTGGCGTCGTTGCGGGTATTGGGGGATCTCTAGTTACAAGAAAGGTGTCGGGAGGAAGGAAGAAAGGGGGTTTTTGATAAATAAATATATGTTTTTTGAATAGATAAAAGCAATAAATTACTTTTTATTTAAAACAAAAGGCAAAGGAAAGGAAAGGAAAGGAAGAAAGGGGGTGGGGTATAGAACTCTACTGTTCTGAGATCCTCCCCAAAAAAAAAAGGGCAAAGTTTGTAAGGACAACGTCACAGCGCACAGTGCAAACATAAAACTCTTTCACCTCGCCTTCTTTTTTTTGGTTAGTCGGCTAGCCCACGCCATATGCAGAAGGGGGAAAATAACCCAAGTTGGCACCTGCAAACGCCTCTAAACTTAAACGTAATATACTTTCAATGAGAAAAAAACAAAAAAATTGAAAGATGAAAGAACATGCCTCACGTACATAAACATCTTCCGAAGAAGGTATAAGAGGGGGGTGTAACCACACTAATAAAAGCCCCTCCCTCTCCCTCCCTGCTTCCCGTTCAGTAGCCCTCTGGGGGGTTTCTCACTGGTACTGTAGTGTCGGCGGACGTCGTTGTGAACGCTTCGTTTTTTCTGTTGATAAGAGGAGGATATGTAGACAATGTCATGGCGAAGCTTTGCTAATTGGAGAAGGCAATTGAATAAGTGCAAAAATAAAAATAAAAAACGCTTCACTGTACCCAGGGCATATCCTAAGTCCGTACCCGGTACCCGCGGGTTTTTGAAAAAAAGTGCGCCCCTTTTTTTTGCACGAGGGGTCTAGGGGGTCTAAGGGGAAACTGATGTGTACTGTGTACTGTTACTGTGTACCGTGCGGAAATTGACCAAAAACAAGAACTTGTCCATTTCGGCAAATTTACCCCACCACTGGCCTTTATAATTGGGGGGACGCTACGAAGCTGGTATGCAGTAATGCTGTAAGGAGGGAGGCAGAGACAGAAAGTCTTTGTGACATGGCGTGTCATGCGAGGAGCTGGCGTACCCCATATTTTCGTGTGACGTAACATGTAGCGTAACGTGTGGGTGTGGACATTTTTTTTAATCTCCCCCATACCTGCATCTGCGGTGACAGATACGAATGGAACGACGCGTCGCGAATCCGTGCCGATGGGGGCTCGTACCAGGCTCTGCATGGTCACCACCATCACCCCCTCCCGACGGCGGCTTCACCGATGCCTACACATCCCACGAGGGACGCCCAAGCTTGGCAGCACGCTCTGGACATGAAGGGCACATTGCAGAACTGACTCCATCGGGAAGCGGGCAAAAACAGGTGTCACAGTGACGTGGAGGGGAGGGGGCGCGTGGGCCCCCTCCCGACGGCGGCTTCACCGGTGCCGACACATACGAGGGACGCCCAAGCTTGGCAGCACTCTCTGGACATACAGGGCACATTGCAGAACTGACTCCATCGGGAAGCGGGTAAGAACAGGTGTCACAGTGACGAGGAGGGGAGGGGGCGCGTGGGCCCCCTCCCGACGGCGGCTTCACCGATGCCGGCACATACGAGGGACGCCCAAGCTTGGCAGCACGCTCTGGACATGCAGGGCACATTGCAGAACTGTCTCCATAGGGCAGCGGGCAAAAACAGGTGTCACAGTGACGTGGAGGGGAGGGGGCGCGTGGGGTGGGGCTGAAGGCAGAGTCGATGGTGGCGAGTTGTAGGTTCACTGTCGTCGAAGCGGCACCTGGGGACCAATCATCCGTCTCATCGCGTTGGTTCTTATTCTTGAGCAACGGAGAACTTTTGTTTGCACTGGTCGACGCCCTCGAACAACAACAAAGAGACCACAACATAGTAACGATATACGTACCAGGCAACGAAGTGGAGCCTGGTGGTGGATACGGCACATCCCCCCCCTTCGCTATCCCGTAAAACAGAACCCCCTTTTTTATTCTCTGTTGTCTTAGTGTATTTCAAACAGGTCTTCACAATCATTAGGCGTTTTCTTTTTTTCAAAATTCTAAAACAAAAAGAAGAAAACATAATGCATAAAACAAACCCTCTTCTAAGGGGTATAAACACTTTTAGAAATTCTACTTACAAGAAAGGTGTCGGGAGGAAGGGAGAAAGGGAGAAAGGGGGTGGGGTATATTAGAACTCTACTGTTCCGAAGTCCTCCCCAAAAAACAAAAAAAAATGGTGCTCCGGGAGGGGGTCGATGTTGACAGGTCGCTGACAGGTAGTGACACGTCGCTGACAGGTCGTTGACCGACTTCCGAAAGCACCAAAAAACGTAAAGTGTGTAAGATGAATGTAAGCCTCACCGTGCTTAGTCACCTTTAAAAAAAAAATTTATTTTCGAAATGAAAAAAAGAAGAAAGAAGATGATGTGTTTTACGCGAGCACACAATGTCATTTCAAAATGAAATGTTCTTTTGCACACCTCTGCATGGAGTATAGGGTCTCTCCGCAGGCAATAGAATCACAGAGGGGACAACGTCACATCGCACAGTGCAAACATAAAACTCTTTCACCTCACCTCCTTTTTTTGGTTAGTCGGCTAGCCCACGCTATATGCAGAAGGGGGAAAATAACCCAAGTTGGCACCTGCAAACGCCTCTAAACTTAAACGTAATATACTTTCAATGAGAAAAAGACAAAAAAATTGAAAGATGAAAGAACATGCCTCACGTACATAAACATCTTCCGAAGAAGGTATAAGAGGGGGGTGTAACCACACTAATAAAAGCCCCTCCCTCTCCCTCCCTGCTTCCCGTTCAGTAGCCCTCTGGGGGGTTTCTCACTGGTACTGTAGTGTCGGCGGACGTCGTTGTGAACGCTTCGTTTTCTGTTGATAAGAGGATATGTAGACAATGTCATGGCGAAGCTTTGCTAATTGGAGAAGGTAATTGAATAAGTGCAAAAATATAAAAAACGCTTCATTGTACCGGGACTTTATAATCACAATGATATTGTTGGGGGGACGCTACGAAGCTGGTATGCAGTAATACTGTAAGGAGGGAGGCAGAGACAGAGAGTCTTTGTGACATGGCGTGTCATGCGAGGAGCTGGCGTGGCAGGAAGGCTGAAGCCGATCCTTCGCTTGACCACCTCCATGAAAAACTCTTCAAAAATATGTTCTGAAGTTTTTGGACAACGACTATCGGAACATGAGAATGTTGCTCCGTCTCTTTGCTCTTCGCTCTTCCTGTCGGCACGGCAGGACGGGATCGCGGATCGCCGTATCGCGCTGTTCATCCCTGCCTATCGGGCAATGTGGGGGGCGGACTTTGGGGGCGGGAGTTGGAGGAAGGGGACCTCTGAGGTGGCTTAATCTTAGAGGCCAACATATTTGTCGCACCACACAACAACATGGAAGGTAGGCCTGACAGTCCGGACGACGATGCGAAGGAAGAAGAAAGGAATAACTTTCTCACCCCGCCCCCTGCCCCAAGGAGCGTGACAGGAGGGGGGTGTCCAGTCCGCTGTGTCACAGTTGTTCGACAAATGCATGGAGGAGGAGGGCGAGAGGTTAGGTGCCGCTGCCGACACAATCGTCAGGGGTGTCGAAAAAGTTGAAGAGGGACAGCGTTAAGTGGGCTGCGCACGGTTAGGATTGTTTTCAAAATTGAAGCAGATAAAGTCTTTTCAAGGAAATGTTTGTATGATGAGACGCTTACCGCGTACATACAATGACGATGCGCGAAGAAGAAGAAGAAGAAGAAGAAGAAGAGCTCTCATCATGATGATGTGTGGAGCGCATTTTGGTTCGGTTTTGTGAAATGAAAAATAGAGAAGAAAAAAAAGAGAAAGTTTATAAGATGATCCTAAGCCTCTCGTGCTTAGTCACCTTAAAAAAAAGTTTCTCGTATAAACTTTTTCTTTAGTGTCCATCATTGCTACCCCACCCACCGTAACGTTGCGTTGTGGGTGTGGACATTTTTTTAATCTCCCCCATACCTGCATCTGCGGTGACAGATACGAATGGAACGACGCGTCGTGAATCCGTGCCGATGGGGGCTCGTACCAGGCTCTGCCATGGTCACCACCATCACCCCCTCCCGACGGCGGCGTCACCGGTGCCGACACATACGAGGGGCGCCCAAGCTTGGCAGCATGCTCTGGACATGAAGGGCACATTGCAGAGCTGACTCCATCGGGAAGCGGGCAAAAACAGGTGTCACAGTGACGTGGAGGGGATGGGGGGCGTGGGGTGGGGCTGAAGGCAGAGTCGATGGCGGAGGCGAGTTGTAGGTTCACTGACGGCGAAGCGGCTCCTGGGGAGGCAGGAGACGAAGGGGTTGAGCGGAGGATGGCTGCACCTAAGGCCTCGAACCGTGCCGATCCTTTCTTCAACTCTTCAAACTCTTTTTCCTCTGCGGCAGTCAACGGCACTGCGGTCGGATCTCTCGCATCCAACTTCTTCTGCCTGGTCACATACTCCCGGTATTTATTATCCTTCGGTCTAGACCAATCATCCATCTCATTGCGTTGGTTCTTATTCTTGAGCAACGGAGAACTCCCTGAGGCACCATTATACTTCTCCACCTCCGCTTGGTTGCAGAACACAAAACAACGCACATTGCAATAAAACAGCACGATGTGGCCAAAGAAGAACATGGACCGAAACACTCTGAAGAACGCAGTGGCCGCTGCATGATCCGAATACAAATCGTATTTGTCTCTCGTAGACAGGAGGACCCCTGTCGTGAGCTCGATTGCCCATATGATAAAAGGGGTGGGTGCAGTGAAAAACCTTGTTGCCCCAAAAACCAGAAGTGTGTCAATAGCGAATTGTGTCCAAATGAGAATGGAAGATAGGACGTAGAGCGTTTGTATCCGTGTAGGCTCGTACCCCGGGGCAAGGTATGCGGTTCGGTCAACAGCAAAGTGCTCCCCAATCATCAAGCCAGCCTCCACAGTGCAGAGCATCCCCATCAACACCAAGGCCCACGTCCTGGAGTACAGACGGTACACAATATGCAACGCCGGGCGTGACCAGGCCTCCTCCAGTTCCCGCCCCCGGACCAATTCATTGTACTCCATTTTTGGAGGGAAAGGGAAGGAGTTGGGGGTGGGGGGGTGGGGGGTGGGGCTTCTTTGCGAAGAGTTTTTGGGTTGTGTTTGGGAGGAGATGGGAGATCCGGAACAAAAAAAAAAAATCAACAATAAAAAAAACTTACCCTCTCCCGGAGTCGGAGTGCTGTGGACCCCTTTCGTCGTATGGATCACAGTCGGTCAGAAGGTTTCCCTCCCACCCCCGGGGTTCCTGCAGCCAGCTTGGTAATTGCTGTGGAGACACTTCCGTCCCGTACATATTACAGTCGGTCGGAAGGTTTCCTTCCCCCCGAGTCCCCCCCCATGCAGTGCCCCACCCTGCAGCCAGCTTGAGAACAATTTCCTCCAGGGATATGTTCGATCCAGAGTATGACGGCGTTTCGCTGCCTTCTCTTATCGATAAACATCCTCCACCCCGACCAACGGCTTTCCCCGGAATCCATCAGACAGCTCTCCAGTCTCATGGCAAACACACGGTGTTTTAAATGGGCATAAGTCGTAACCCCCACCCACCCACCCGTGCCAACAACGTTTCCTCTCTCCACCACAGAAGGCCCTAAGAAATGCGCTTTGGCTGTGCCGTGAGGCTCAGCCCGGTAGTAAGCAGCACCCTTTGGCTTTGTCCCTCCCCTCCCCTTCGCGTCTCCACGGGTCCTTCTTGCCATGCCTCTTCTTCCCGTCTGTCTCCTCTCAACCATGTCTCAAGCACCACGCCATCTCGACAACACAGCTAGACTCTGCTCCCCCAGTTCTGACATATGCTGACACTGCTATAAAAAAACACAAAACCACCTACTCCCCCATCCCCAAAGCCGTCTTCACTCAGGAACTGAGATGCGGTTATAACAAAAAACCCCCGGATGTGCACACCGGTACAGTGAAGTGGGAATACGCTCCCTCCCTTTCCTCCTTCTGCCTATACCCTCTGTTTGCCCATTCCATCACAACGGAACCCTCAGTAAGCACCCCCATATGCCACTGCTTGCACCAACATGTTGTGCTTCCCACCCCCACCCCCACCACCCCCTACTGGCCTCTGGTCACGAACGAGGCAACAATATCGACCGCACTCCATTATTTGACAACCGTCTTTGTTGAACCCGACACTACGTTAACCTCGTCCAGCTGCATTCCTGCGCAATGTAGGCATGTGGAAGATAGCGAGCCGTTGGGAGGATGTGCAGCGTTTCGACTCGGAGCAGTTCGTGTGATTCTGGTGTCGCCGACCGAGGTGATTGTGGACTGCCACACGGTGCCGAAGGGCGCCGCGGAGACCGTTCACAGCGTCGTGTAGTGACGGGCCCTCTCACGAAGGAAATGTCGCCCTTGGTCACACGCCTGCCCTTCAGCACTCTCTGCGCGACCACAACGGAGGACCTGACAGAGACGTGACACCGCACGACCAAAGCATCCCCGGAATCCATCAGACAGCTCTCCAGTCTCATGGCAAACACACGGTGTTTTAAATGGACATAAGTCGTAACCCCCACCCACCCGTGCCAACAACGTTTCCTCTCTCCACCACAGAAGGCCCTAAGAAATGCGCTTTGGCTGTGCCGTGAGGCTCAGCCCGGTAGTAAGCAACACCCTTTGGCTTTGTCCCTCCCCTCCCCTTCGCGTCTCCACGGGTCCTTCTTGCCATGCCTCTTCTTCCCGTCTGTCTCCCTCTCAACCATGTCTCAAGCACCATGCTATCTCGACAACACAGCAAGACTCTGCTCCCCCAGTTCTGACATATGCTGACACTGCTATAAAAAACCACAAAACCACCTACTCCCCCATCCCCAAAGCCGTCTTCACTCAGGAACCCGAGAGACGCGTCTTCAGCGGTTCTCATGGGTTTGCGGCTATAACACAAAAACGGCTGCCACTGCTTGCACCAACATGCTGTACTGAGCTGTGCTTCCCACCCCCACCCCGCCCACCTACTGACCTCTGGTCACGAACGAGGCAACAATATCGACCGCACTCCATCATTTGACAACCGTCTTTGTTGAAACCTACACTACGTTAACCTCGTCCAGCTGCATTCCACTAAGGCAGCAAAAGCCTGCGCAATGTACGAAGCGAAGACCCTTTCAACCCCACCCGCACCCCCCCACAGCATCGCTCCGACACGACATTCGCCAATAGCCCTGACAGCCCCCCTCCCTCTTGCTGTGTTTCAAAAATTTCAAAAAAAAATCCAATTCTTTTGACGCACACGGCGAAACCATTCTATCCCGAAGAGCACACCCTGCATGCTAGACAGAGAGGCTACCCAACTGCCACCAACAGCATTTGGTAACAGAGGGTACACCACCCCCCTCCAAATGGAAGTAGCGTTGACCTGGACCACCACTACCACCACCCACATACAGAACCACCCCTCCCCTACACAGCCACCACCCTTGCAGACCCCCTTCTTTCTTCAAGCACCCATAACGTCTGAACCCTACGCCTCTCTACCCAGGAACTCAATACGGACCACCTCGTTCCTAAATCCCCCCTCCCAATAGACGCCATAGACTAGGGTAACAACGACAGAAACGGCATTTGCAGTGCAGCCTAGAGCATATGGTCAACACCTCAGCCCTTACACCCTTCCCCAAGGCTGTGTCAGAAGGATCTGATTGCCTTCTTCTACATTGGTGGTGCATAAGAGATGCTGCTGAATTCCGAAACACCCTCAACAAGAATTCCTTTGAACCCATCCCTCCCCGAGGGCACTCCCCTTCCCCCCCACCATCGTGTCGATCAGTCACCTAAGAGAGATCCCTGTCGCTAAAGGGGGTGTGCTGCTCATCAGCTGAAAGAGTTCGGCTCCCAGACCTGGGGGAAGTGCTCAGCTGTGCATTGTTTGGGGTGTGTGATTGAAAAGGCCTGTGAGGGAGAGAGGTGGATAAGGTGTGGTGGAGGGGGGTGGTGTGCAGGGTGGATCGTCGCTGTGGATGTGCATAGGATGGAGCAGCTATGTGCTTGTGTGGCTGTCTCCCCAACTTCGCAAAAACCTTGTGCCACTTGATCAGGCGTGATTCGGTTTAAGTTGGGTGGCTGCTATTTGTCTATGATATTGTGTAAAGAATCGCGTGCATCTCAAACATAACTCCAATAAGCGACTGTGTGACTCTCTCCCCAACTTCGCAAAAACCTTGCACCACTTGGTCAGGTGTGATTCGGTTTAAGTTGGGTGCTGTTTTTTGTCTTGAGGGAATGGAGAATGGAGATATCTTGTGACATTGCTTGGAGCAGTACGAGGGTGATGTGGTGAGCGTCTGTCTCCCCAACTTCGCAAAAACCTTGTGCCACTGGATCAGGCGTGATTCGGTTTAAGTTGGGTGGCTGCTGTTTTTGTCGTAATTGGTGTGGCAAAAGGCGCTGCCAGTTCAGCCTCACGGCTGATTGTTTGTGTCTCCCCAACTTCGCAAAAACCTTGCACCACTTGATCAGGTGTGATTCGGTTTAAGTTGGGTGGTTACTTGCAGACGACTTGCATGAACGCGATCCAGGA
The DNA here is from genome assembly GCA_964035575.1 of Rhynchopus sp. YZ270_cl-10. Classification (NCBI taxonomy): domain Eukaryota; phylum Euglenozoa; class Diplonemea; order Diplonemida; family Diplonemidae; genus Rhynchopus; species Rhynchopus sp. YZ270_cl-10. The sequence goes on along the minus strand of OZ037909.1, from coordinate 924,729 downwards.
GCATAACAGTAAACAAACACATTGGTATCTGTACAAAGCGCTGTTTTTACAACAGAAAACTGATAAGATGAATGTGCATCTCGTGCACACACACACACACATCGCTCCACTGCCGCCATCGTGTGGAACACGCTAGGGAAATTAACGTCATTTAAGACACAAGCCCACACAAAAGATAAGATGTGGTCCTTTTTTTATTTTTGCTCGCTTTTGAACTTAGCTTACACTTAGCATTCTTTTTCTTAGAAACAATTTCTGATGTTTTTTTTTTCTTGCCTTTTTTTAGTAGACATTGCATACCATTGTCTTGCTACCGTTAATGACTAACTTGCTTTTGTATTGCAGACAAAAGCACGTTCTACACTCGGCGCAAAAAGACCCCCCCTCCCATCCCTTTCTTTCCCCTACCACCCCCTTTACAAAAAATTTGGTTATAGACAGGGGGGAAACATGTGTGCCGATTTTGATGACGCACAGGCCTCCCATTTACAAAAAGAGAAAAATAGAAAAAAGAACAAACAAAACAGATTTTCTGAACCGCCAAAATCAACATAAGTTTATTGGATGAACCTAGAGTCTCTCATGCTTGGTCACTAAACAAAAGAAACAGTGTGTCAGGATGAGGATGAGGAGATACCACGGTGCTGAGTCACCTCATAAAAGTGAAGTTGACAGTGCAAAAAAAGACACCTCTGGGACACAGGAAGCTCCGTGAGTTTTTTTTTTTTTTTAAAGTTTGTAAGATGAGCCTCAGCCTCTCGGACTTAGCTACCAAAAAGAGAGAGAGAGAGGGCGACTCTCACACAGCATCTGAACAGGGGGGCTGTATTTTCTGCGACCCAAGAACGTAGTTGGAAAGAAAAACTGGGACACCTTCGTATATAATTAGGGTCTGTTTCTTTGTTTTCCCCTTTTCTTTTGGCCAAGACTTCCAAGGCAAAAGAGGAGAACACACCATTTTCTTGAAAAGAGACATAAAACTGTCAAATCGGGAGAGAAAAAAAAAACTGGGCAGATGGGATGTGTCCGGGCACATCTGGAAGAGGTGACAAAAGGAGGACAGAGAGATGAACACAACACGTAACGACACAAAGAGAGAGAGAGAAAGAGTCTGGACATGCTCGTCACCTTCGATAATAGCCGCAGACAGATTTCTCAACACTTCGCAACAAAAAAAAAAAGTGAAACTACAGGAGGGGGAAAAGTGAAAAGTAAAAAGTGAAAAAAAACCCACCTCATCGGGACCACTGGCGGAGGCAAGACACTGGTCCACAGGAAACTACAGAAAAAACTAAAAAAAGAGAAAAGCTAATAAAGATGAGCCTCAACCTCTGTTGTGATCAGCCTGGAAGCTTAAGAAAGAAAAAAAAGAGAAGTTGAAAAGTGCAAACGCCTTACCGGACACTGGCGGATGCAGGCACAGGCTATCCACAAGTTATCGAACCCAGAGAGTATCGTCATCGGCTTGGGGAAAAGGGCTTTGGAATGACCCAATAAAAAAATTGTTTTCTTAGCATGAAAATGCCATGCATCACAAAAAAGGCTTAGGTAGGTATTTTTCTTACAGAAGGTGGGAAGAGCTACCAACTACGAGGTCTCTGTTGGTTTCAAGTCTTCACTTTGTTTTTCGGTTTTGCGTTGTGGGGAAAAAGAACCAAAACGAGTGAAAGAGTGTACTGCAATATGCTTCGAGCATCAGAAAAAGGAGAGATATTCGGCAAAATGAGACACATGGTCTATATTGATGCCAGAGTAACTCCATACGGCCTACTTTGATAGTCTGTTTGGTTTAGTGTAGCTGCCTTCAGACGGTCTTCACTACCCAGAATGGGAAAAATAAAACACACGCAAAAGTTTTTTTTAAAGAAAAGTTGAAAGTGCAAACACCTCACCGTTCATTAGTGGACGCAGGCAGAAAAAGGTGAAATCTTCAGTGCTTAGTCACCTCAAAAAAGGAAAAATTTGATGCAGACACACCCCCGATTGACGTATGCCAGCCGATGAAAGCATCAGAAAAAGAAGGATGAATGTGCCTCTCGTGCACAAACATCTTTCAAGTTCAAAAAGAAAAATGCTTTAGTAAGACAGTAAGACCCGCATGGAGACCATCTCTTTTACAACACATACCCCAACGTACAAAGCACACATGGCACATAAAATAGTTTCTACAAAACGGAACAGATGATCCCACGCGGGAAGGGGGTAGGGCGTGGGGGCAATGATCGGGACACCCAAAACAAAGAAACCTCGTCAGTGTGCGTGTTCTTTGGGGATTTAAAGGGGGGGAAAAGGGAGTTAAAAAAATAATAATAAAAACGGACTTGAAAGATGAAATGTGTCGTGTACACCCTCATCTTTTCTACAATAACGGCTGAGAAGAGCAGGGGGTTTGGGGTGGCTGGGTGGCCGATTATCAAAAGCACAACATATGCATTCAGTAGAGCATAGGTATAGGGATCAACAAATGGAACCCGCTCATCAAAGCACCAACCCTGATGCTGAATAAAAAAAGACATCAGTCGGAATCGCAAGACCCGGCCTAGCCCACAACACCTAAAAGGTTGAAAGATGAGTATACCTCATATGTGAACACTTCTGGAAAAAAAAATGGTTCGTGGAAGATATCCCTCAAGGCTGAGTTGCGCTTTAGACAGCACACCTCATCCACAAAGAGTATGACAGAGAAGAGACAATTAAGGGAACTCTGGTGACCTCTCCTAGGAATAGTAGTTTTATTTTCCTCTTTTTATTATATCGACAATCGCCTATCAAAGTGGGTCCTGTATACATAGTTTTTTTTTTCTTTTTGCTTTCAACAAATATCTAAATAAAGGGGTACGCCCCCCCTTCCCCAACCCCTAAACCCCTTTTAGAGAAGCTAGAATTTCATACTTGGACCGCCCGAAATATATTTCGGGCGAATTCGGGCGGATTTTTCGGGCGCGGATCCCGAGCGCCCGAAATGTGCCCGAAATATATTTCGGGCGTTTTAAAGGGAATTTATACGTAATTCGGGCGAATTCGGGCGCATTTCGGGCGAATTCGGGCACATTTCGGGCGAATTCGGGCGATTTCGGGCAGATTCGGGCGCACAACCAGTATCTTATGTGTGCTGGGAAGCATGCTATCAGTGTAAAAATCTAACGCTTTATTTGAAAGATTGGCACAAAATTTGTTCAAAGAAAAAAAAAATGAGCAAAAATTCCTAGTAGAACCCAACTTATATGAGTGCAGCTCTGTTAGCAGCCACGTATAAAACCGATTTCCCTAACAATTTACACTAAAATACTACTACAAACGTAAAAAGGCGATTTTTCACGTTTTTGGGCATCTCCTGAGCAACTACAGGCCCGAAACACCCCGAGAATGGGTCAGAACCACCCTGTGACCCGAAAATTCACAAAAATTCACCCTGAAATACGAAAAAATAGTGAAAACCCGGTTCATAGTGTGTTTTGGGTAGGAATAAGCAAATGATAGTCAGAAAACCCGTGACTTGGTGGTGATTCTCACGGGCCTCCAAAGTGCACTCAGGTGTACAAAAGTTTTCGATTCTTGCTTATTTTGACAGATTTGGCATCAAATATTTCCAAATATAAAAAGTTTTTTTTGCGAAAATGAGTAGAACTCTACCTAGTCGGTTTTCACTACGGAAAAAGCGCCCGAATTCGCCCGAAATCTGCATTTCGGGCGATTTCGGGCGTTTTCGGGCGACTTCGGGCGCACAAAATCGCCCGAAATCCGCCCCTAATTCGCCCGAAATCGCCCGAAATGCCCGAAATATATTTCGGGCGGTCCAAGTATGGAATTTAAAACAAAACACAACAAATTGCGGGGTTTTTTTAGTTTGAAAAAAAAAAGTGAAAAAAAATCCCAACAAATCAATCGCAATAGGCAGCAGCCTTCGCCCTTGCAAGCAGCCGCTCCATCTCCTCGTCGCTGTCGAGGTCCTCCTCCTCCTCCTCTTCGGGCGCTTCCTGCTTCTCCGCGACCTCTTTGTCGTCATCCTCGTCGTCCTGACAACTCTCATCGGGTGCTGCTTCGTCTGCGTTCTCGGTTTGTTCGGGGGAATTCTCGGGGAGGTCGGACTCCACACCACCTCCACCTCCACCTCCTCCACCCCCTTGCACCGGTAAATCATCTGGAAAGTCAACCCCACTCCGGTCATGGTGGACAACATCCTCCTTTTCCTCTTTTTCCTCCTTCTTTTCCTCTTTCTTCTGCACCGCCGTCACCACATCTGCCACATGCTGCGCAGTTTTCGAAAAAGGAGAAGACGCCCCATTCGACCTCCGTGTAAAACTCGACTTTGGGGATGGGGCAGGCACGATTTCCTCCTCTTCCTCCTCCTCCTCCTCCTTCTTCTCCTCTTCCTCCTCCTCCTTTTCCTCCACAACCTGTGGTGTGGTGGCGATGATTTCATTTTGAACCGCTTCACTACTGGAGCGGCGTCTCTGTTTTGGTGCAGGTTCGAACCCAACTTTGGAGGCATCGAGAGAAGGGTCTTCTGCGTCAGCATGCGCTGCAGGGGGGTGCCGGGTGTATGTCTCTTCATGACTGTCGTAGGTCCCGGAGCGGGAACGGCCGCCGGTTCTGCAGAGCATTGTTGTTGTGGAGTCGAGGGTGCCGCGTTCACGGCGGACACTGCTGAGGCAGGGTTTCATGGGGTAGAAGAGCTCTTCGTGTTTGCGTTGTTCGCCATCTCTCCAACGTGGGTCGCGTGAGAGAATGCCACGGCTATGAAGTGCCGCCCCTCTCTCAGAGACAGCCGATTTGCACGAATGAGACGCATTTCTTTGCTGAGGCGACGCACCTACCGGCGGTGCATCTCCCGCCCCCCAACAACGTTCTCTTGCACGCGAAACGCTTTTGTTGTTGTTCTCTAGCTGCTCGCCACGCCGCCGAACCTGCTCCCTCGCGACAGATCCGTACAGGCGGTCCACCATCATCTGTTTCGTCTGTTGACTCGCCTTCTTCTTATTCAGCTCGCTCCGTGTTGGCGCCATCTCCTGTTCATCAAGCCTTTCTTTAATCCATTCAGGGTTCTGTCCATTTATTCGACGCGTAACATTCAGCATCTTAAAAAGTTAGGGAAAATAAGCCAAAAAAAATTGGTTAAGGAAGGCGGGGTGTGTGTGTGTGTGTGTGTGCCCTCTGAAGGGTTGGTTTTGAAAATCAAAAAAAAATAGAGGTTGTAAATGAATGCAAGCGGATCTGCTCCCCCTCCAGCATCCCAAGCATGCAGCAGTCCTATCGTCAGATCAGAGCATTTTCCCAAAAGGAACGGTATGAACCCTTTAGAAGCAACAACAGACACCCTAGAACCCTCTTCCCCAAATCCCAGGAGACCCAAAGCACACCTCTAAGCCCAGCCAGGTGATAAGAGCGAACCGTAGGTACTGGGCCATAAGGCTCAAAACCGCTGCCATGAGGAAAGAAGCGCGCTGCGGCTGATGCCAGAAGAAACTGTAAAAGGATACCATCACCTATAGCAGAACTGTTGCAAATGAAGCCCCCTTTCTTTTTGTTATTTTTTGTACACCCTTCCCCTCATTTTTTGGCTCCATTTTTTTGGCTAGAAAAGAGAACAAAATGAAAGATAAAAAAGGCATGAGATAGAGAGAAAAGAAATCGATATCATTTTACTCTCTACGCAAAGATCCGAATAGCTGCGTGTATAATACAGAGGGGGGGGAAAGCCAGGGAAATAGCTACTGATGCAGAGTTATGTGACTTCGCATAATTCTGGATTTTTGGAAGAGAAAAAAAGAGCAATCAACAAAATAAAAAAGGTTGACAGTGCAAGAATCTGTGCACTGGTTGCCCTCCCTGCGGGTTATCGAACCCAAGAGGGCTACTTCATCAACAAAAAAAAAGGGTGATAACTCACCTACCCTTCCCATCACCGCCGCAATACACGGCATTAAAAACAACACATCACAGGGATCTATCTATATACTATGCCCCCCAGCACCCATACGACCAAGAAACCCATCAACGTTCAGAAAAATTTTTGAATTGAAAATACAAAGCCCTCTCGTGAACAGTGTACCTTGGTGTATGGGTGGGCCCGAACCATGCGGTCCTACATCCATTTTGAGGTTGATCATCTGAAAGAAAGTGTGTAAGATGCACGACAGAGGAACCTCCTTTATTAGCTATGCCCCCACACCTCCTCCATCTCGTCAGACTCGACAGGACCCACCCAGGGAAGCACATTGTCGAGGTTTTCTTCGGCAAAGAATTTGCGCACCTCCGGCGCACTCCAACGGTGGCTGAAATGCATCAACACGAAGAGCGTTTGTGGCTGCGCTATGACGTACGGCTTCAACTCCGACCAGAGCACATGCTTTTTGTTGTGCGCCTGCTCCCTATGGTCATCAGAAAGGAACGAACACTCCACTATAATCAACGGCACATCTGCGAGCAACCCTCGCGTTGCCTCTACACCAAACACCCCTTCCACAGAAGTGTCTCCGAGGAATGCCAACACCGGTGTATCCACCTGAGACATCACGTCTACCCCATCCTTGCGAAGCTGTGCAATCTCCCTTCCTGACAGCCCGGCATACTCTGGCCTCAGTTTTTGCAGCACACGGCTGAGCTTATACCCAAGACACGGCACCGTGTGGTCACACCGAAACGCATCGCAGTACAACGACTCCTTCTTATCCACAAGAAACCGTTCTCCAGGGGAGACCCCTACCATGGAGAACGCCGGCTCCCATGGAAACGCTGCGTACTCACTCTGCGTGAGGTGCGACGTCATCTGTTGTGCTGCATCAAGAAACCCGGTCGCAACCTCTACACTCTCCTTGGGAACATAAATGGTAGGCGGTTTTGACCGCGACTTCACATGAGTTAGCATATGACTATGATCACAATGGACATGTGTAATGAAGTACCGCGCCAACCGCTTGCCTTGAACGATATACCCAGCGTCAAACCCAGCATTCAGCTCTGGAACAACAAAGGCAGTGGAGTCGCCAGCCCAAGACCGTCCAATAAGAGTAAGGGTACGTTTCCCCGAGGGGATTTCGGTGGAAAGGATTTTGGTACCACCATAGAGCTTGGTAGGTGGGGGTGCCATGTGTATAGTATAGGGGAGTGGGGTGCAAAGAGAGGGGTCTTCTCTGTTAAGTTCTGTAGATAGGGGTGGGGAAGAGCGTAGGGGGTTGTTCAGGTGGGTTGTTTCGAGAGAGTGAAAGATTAAAAAATAAAAATTATCTAATTTGCTTTGAAAGGTTTCTGGGGTGGGGTATTGAAAAATAATCTGCAATGACTCCATTCACGCAGAAGAAAAAACACCCCATCACCCTCAGTTTCCATATGAGATCCTACCACCTCCCCCCCTTGAGAATGTTCCTAAAAAAGATCGGGTCTTTTGTGCGCTCAAAGCCGGGAAAACAAAAAGGCAGGCCTTTTGCTAACTTTGGGATTTTCCCCCTGAATGGCATGATGGTCAAAAAAAAATAATTTCCTGGAAAAAAAAGTACATTCCGAGCTTTCCCGCCTGGTGAAAGCGGTCGTCGCGCGCTTCGCGCGCGCCTCCCTGCCAGCCACAGGGTGGAGAGGCGAAGGGTCAGCTTTGCGAGATATAAACAAAAAACGGAATATAATCCTTTATTAACGGTCCTTGGTCTTGCGCCTTACGTACACTAACCGTACAAAATCAATACGTCTTCCAGAAGCAGGGGCTGTTGCAACGGTTGGGTTGCTTTGAAATAAGAATGGTCAATTTTTTGCAGCTTGGGTCAAGTTTCATTTCTGGCTGCAAAATGCAAGGGAATCCCCTTAGACATTGTAAAATGGCACCGTAGGCAGGAAGAAAATAGCGTACAGCGAGCGAAGCGAGCAGAAAAAAATTTTTAGGTACACCTCCGCGAGCGCAGCGAGCAGAAAAATTGTAAGGTGCCATCGTGCCATCATGCCATCATGCCATCATGCCATCATGCCATCATGCCATCATGCCATCATGCCATCATGCCATCATGCCATCATGCCATCATGCCATCATGCCATCATGCCATCATGCCATCATGCCATCATGCCATCATGCCATCATGCCATCATGCCATCATGCCATCATGCCATCATGCCATCATGCCATCATGCCATCATGCCATCATGCCATCATGCCATCATGCCATCATGCCATCATGCCATCATGCCATCATGCCATCATGCCATCATGCCATCATGCCATCTGGGGGGGAAATCCCCAGGTGATGGATAGCGAAAGCCCTGCCCCACCACCCCCCGTGGCATGATGGTGGCATGATGGAAAAAAAAATAAAAAACGCCCAAAAACGTGGCACGATGGCATGATGGTTAGCAAAAGGCCTGACAAAAAGGTGAAAAAAAAAAAAAAAAATGAAGTACGGTTGTTGTGGTTAAATTGAGTACTCAAAGAAACAAGCAAGCTTCTGTCTTTTTTCAATCCGTTTTTTTGTTTGCCCAGCGCTACCTCCAATCTTTTTTAGAATTGACAACAAAGTTGTTTTATCAAAATCAGTTAAAAATGGGTGAGAGACATTCCGCAACCTCCTCGCTGTGAGACAATACAAAGGCATGTGGCGCCTCCGTTGCATCCCGGATCACTCTTGGTGCAGAGCAGGCCGGTGTTGACCCTACCTTTCTCTGCGTCAACGTCTCTAGATGCTCCTCCATCTTCGGGATGAGGTGGTCCGGCACCCATCCATCCACCCCAGCATAGTAAAACGTTGCCTTCCCCGCCACCTTCCCAAGCACCTCATGCGGTATATCCTTTATGTCGACCATCTCTGTTTGGCTCATATATAGGATATTGTGCACCACAGAATACTCCGCGAGCGACGCTACTATATCTAACGTCCCTCCCCCTTTTGCTTCTTGCGCAAACAAGGAGGACACCCCCTTCAGCAACCACCTCGGCAGATAGCCTAACAACCCGGCTAATCCTGACAATGCGTGGCGGACACCGGGGAGGAATATCGGTCGGATCACCGCATTGCTTCCTTGCACGATATGTTCGACGGTGGGGAAAAGCCCTGTATAGGAAGCAACTACGTTATCCGGCAGAATTGCTGCAACGTTTACTCCTACGTAGGACCCCACAGAATGGCCGATAATATGAAGTTTGGCTTCCTCATTGCGGGCCCTGATTTTGTCGATAAGAGACCCAACAAACCCGATCTGCTCCGCAACAGAGAAGGCTCCGTCACGTTGTCCAGTGCTATGCCCTGCAAAGCCAAGACAAACAACTCTATGCTCCGGCTGTTTTTTCTTCAAATGACACAAAAAGTCGGTATAAAAAGCGCTTACTCCAGGATTACCTGGAATCATCACCATGATGTCTTGTGGGGAAGAAATGTGGAAGACGTCATCATCAGAGTGCACTGCTATGCTAATCGTTGCGGAACGGTCTCCTACAGTACCGGTCTCATCTCTGAAGGTAAACATCTTTTTTTTTAAATTATCGGTTTTTTTTTGAGCAATTCTTGTGGCAAATAAAAGTGAATAAAAATCCAACACTGAGAGGGAGGGTTGGGGTGCTGTGTGTGTGCTATTAGATTTGAGGAGAATTTGGGTGACAAAGGAGGCAAAGAGTAGAGAGTATAAAGGTTTTGTTAGAGAGGTGTGTGCTTTCATATCAAGACTCCCTTTTTTTGTTGTACAAAATATTTTTTTTGCGGGGTACAAAGATACAGGGCAAGGATTGGCTGTTAAACAAAGGACAAAAAAAAAGGGTAAATGAAGAACAGGAAACGCCATTTTAAAAAAGGGCAATAATGCGCGCTTTAAAAAAAGTTTATAAGATGAACCAGGATATCACCTTGAAAAAAAAATCGATATTAAGTGTATTGTCGAGTCCGAATTTGTCTGACGCCTCGTGAATTGTTGACGGAAGTTGGGGAGTGCGAATATGGTGCGTGGGTGTCAAAGGACATGAGCCAACGACGAAATTCTTTTGGCGGGAGTGAGGCTGCCATCTTACGCGTCTCGACAGCGGTGCTGCTGTGGCGGAGTAGGTTTTGGAGTCGCAACACCACTGTGCCCATGGTTGCGTCCGCATCAATCTCTCTTTGCAGCGTAGCCTCTGAGAGGGTGTGCAAATCGTCCAGGCTGTGCTGCAGCTTTCCGTTGTACGCCTTTAGTAGTGCAGCCTCTTGCTTCTTCTCATTCAATTCCTCCGTCTTTTTCCCTTGCACTTTGGTCATACTGTCGATTGTCTGTTGTCTGAGTGTTACTGTATCCAGCTTCGCTTCTGTCGCCGCCTTCTCGGAGGTCATTGTATTCAACTGTGCAGTTAACCTAGTGTTCTCTCCTTGCAGTCTTTCAGCTTTGAGCTTCAAATCTGCAATCGTTTTAACCATATCGCGAAGTTCTGAAGGCTCAACTAAGTCAGTTGCTTGCAGCTTTCTCGGAGATTTTTCCTTCGATTTATCATCTTTTCCGGTTCTTCCTTTACTCTCAGTGGTCTTCCCTGAAGGACTATGATTCCCCCCTTTCGGTGATGAAGGGGCTGAAGAAGAGAATTTTTTCTTTGGAGAAGATGACGAATTCTGTGGTGAATTCACTATACCCCTCTTTGGGGAGCGCGACTGCGTTTTTAGCATCGGTTTTGATACCTTTTGTGACATAACAGTTCCGTCTGCGGTGACGTGACCCCACACCAATTCCCCCATTCCCGGTACCCGCACCAAGGGAAGCTGTTCTTGGGTATAACGAAGGAACACCCCCGCACGCCATGGCTCGGAGCTGTGGTCACGCACAAACACTTTGTCACCAGCCTTGTGTTCAGGGGTGGTTTGGCAGGAGGCCTGGGTGTGGTGGGTTGGGTGCCGGAGAGAAACCGCCTGGAGCGCAGTGGACGGGGGGTCTTGGTATCCAAAGGTCGTTGTGGATTTCTTTGCACCTTCTATTGCACGGCTATTCCCTGTTTCAAGACGTTCCTGTAGCTCCTTGACCTTTGCACACATGAAGTCGTATCGAAGACACAGCTTGTCCAAAACTTCTCGGCATGCGCTGGTGCAAATCTTATGTGGACCTGAGGTGACCACAGGAACCCCCAGCAGCTCCGTGACCCTTCCACACCCAAGGCATACTGCGTCACCCTGTATCCATGAGGAATCTCCTGCTACCGCGAGCATGAGGGCGGTGTTGTGTAGTTCTGTATTGAAAAATTGGTTGAATGAAAAAGGGGGTGGCCGACGACCCCAAAATAGCACAACATAGCACCCCCCTTCAGCCACACCAGGTGACTTGAATTATTCGGTGGGTGTTGGAAAGGCTGGAAAATATCGACGGTGTGGTAATATGAGGGGGAAAAAATGGGGTTTGTTTCAAGATTGGTTTTTATGAAAAAATTGAAAACGCAATTCAAAAAAAAAAGAATAAACAACAAAGATTAATATGCCCTCGAGCATGCATCTTAAAAGGGGTGGAAACAAAATGGAAAGAACTGACGTACAGATGTACATCGTTCTGTTTGTTTATTTTTTTCCCCCTGACATAATGGGAGGGGAGGGAAGAATAGTGATTTCTGTATTGTGATAATTTGCCCATCACAATACATAATACACGTCACAATACAGCTGTAGTGTGATGTATATTATGTATTATGATGAGCAATTATCACAATACAGCCGTCACTAGGGGAGAAGGGAAACGCTTGAGGGACGGACCCTGATGGTTCTTTTCTGTCAAATGGTTCAAAGTCAGTATGGAAAAAAAAATATTCAGGACAGAGTGTTTAAAACAAAGAAATTTTTTGGAAAAGATGCAACCTCAAACATGATTGGCCATCTTTTCTAATAGCTAGGATGCAGATAACTTCATCTTGAAAATCTTCACCCCCCTCGTTTGGAGGATGAACACAACCAGATGACTGTTTTGCAGCAGAAATTTCTGCCGAATCATCACAAAAAAAAAATGCATAAAAATATTTCTCTCCCTTTTTTTCAAAAACCCAGAGACACAGAGAACTAACAAAAAAAGACAACCATCGGAGGAGCAACGTATACACACACCCCCTTTGAAAGAGTGTATGTGGTCATCACTCCTCACCAAATAGCGCAAAAAACAAAACAATAGGGGTGTCAGATCTACCCTACCCTGAACTTTTTCAAAATAGGGTAGGGTAAATCTGACTCCCCAAAAAATAAACAAAAAAAATTTCTTTACATCGTAAATAATCCTTCTCGGGTCCAATGAATATGCCTCTCGTGCATAGACCTCAAACAAACCTAGAGTCTTAACTCTGGCCATGGTGCACTCAGATGGATTATGAACTATTTTTATTATTATTTCAATTCGTAGGATATTAACAAAAAGTGGTCAGCAAAACAACTCTAAACAAAAGACAAAAAACAAAACAAGATGCTGTGAAATAAAGAAAGTAGAGGCCATAAAAGGCTGTCGCAAGAAGAAAATAATAGTATTATACCATCATTTAATACCGTATTCGTAAAAATGTTCGACCGTAAAAAAAGGTCGAACTTCCAGAAAAATTCTGAAAAGGTCGAACATTAGTACGGTCGATAATTTGAACGAATACGGTAAATTGAAAGTACAAGAATAGGGATCAACAAAAATATTCTTCTTTTGAAAATAAGAAAAATACTCTTAAACGTTACAAAGATGTTGGAAAAAGAAAGAAATTGTAAGATGAATGCGTCTCGTGGGAGTACACATGCAATAGAGAAGATACCCACCCCCCGCATGGAGGGGGGGAAGCGATGAAGAAAATACAAGAAAAAAAGAACAGCAAATAGTGATGACTGTGTTGTGTAATGTGCTCGTTACTCTTGGCAGACTGCACCTCGTCGTGCACATTGAAAACTTTGGTAAGGTGATGAAGTCTAAAAGTGCTTAGTGCATCTTCAAAAACTGGATTCAGCACGGTTCGCATGTGGGTTTGTGTTGTTCAGTCACCCCGGACAATCAGCCACGCCAAAATGAACACATATTACATCACAAATTTTAACAATAGGAACAAAATGGTAACAACAAAAATATGTACATAAATTAAGACAAAAAGTACTGGTCATGTCGCTCCACGGTCATACACAAGTGTTCGTGGTAACCGATGAGATCGTTACATCTCAGTGGGATAGGTTTTGAGCATATGGGCCAGACTCTTGCTGAAAAAGCAAAAAAAAAAAAGAAGAAAAAAACACTCCTCCCGTTTTCCTTTTCGAGAGACGAATGTGCCTGACGGCACACAAAGTCTATTTTCAAAAAAAAAAGAATGCAAAAAAATGCGTTGCTGTACACTCCAAGTGACAACAGGTGCAAATGCCCTGTTTATTCATCAGGAGATGTACGCAAAAGCTGGGAAGGTGAAAAATACTATAACGATCTAGAACATGAATGGGCTGCGATGGATGGTTTTGCGCAACATTGGGAGAAGAATTGTCACGACCGAGACTGCGGGTGGGCGTCAGTGCCCACGCACAGCCTCTTCCGTCACCTACCAACTGTCGTCTTCCTCTGCAGAGACCTACAGAAGATCCCACAGAAGCAGCGTGCCGTCGTGGCTTGCTGTGGCAAGGCGTGTGCTGTCAGGTGAGAACGCGAGACGCGGGAGCCCTGCACGCGTGTGCCCATAGAGCTGGTGTGCCACACTCCCAGCCGCACGCCACACCGTCACCTCACCCTCCCCGACAGCAGCAAGCAGTGCCCCGTTTGGCGAGTGCCGAGCGTCAAACACAGTCTTCGTCTGTGTCTCAAGCACAAGGCGCTCCGTCACAGCACCCTCGCCAACAACCCCGCCGGCCCACTTGCTCACACGCACCGTCCCGTCGTCCATCCCACGCAGCAGCTCGTCGCGAGACGCAGAAAACGACAGTGCAGTCACACGTGCAAAGCGCGACGGCAGCTCCGCCACCTTGGCACCGTTCTGCACACGCCACACTGTCACAACCTCGTCCACCTCCGTGCCCCACGACGTGGCCAGCAGCGCCCCGTCTGCAGAGAACGCCACCTCGCGTGCGTGCTTGTGGATCACAATCTCCGGCTCCAGCGAACCGGACATCACGTCAAACACACGTGTGCGCATGTCGCTGCCACCACCGCTCACAACAAGGAAGCGTGCGTCGGCCGTGAAGCGCACGCGGCGCACCGGCACACTCCCCGCCGCACGCATGTCCATCAGCGTCACCTCCAACGCGCCCGTCACAGCGTCGCACACAACAACACGCCCACCGGCACCACCCACAGCAACACGAGCACCGTCGCTCGAGAACGTCACGTCGTACGACGCAAAGTCCGCACACGCCAGCTTCGCCACCTGCACCCCAGTCGTGCTGTCGTACACACGCACCCCGTCATCGCTCCCTGTTGCAACACGGCGCCCGTCTGCAGAGAACCCAACAGCCAGGAGGCGGCCAGACTGCACCACACGCCATGCACACTCACGTGACGCTGTCGCCTCGCATGTGAGGGGTGCCGTGTCTGGGGCAGTGCACTGTGTGGGTGCAGGTGTGTCTGGGACTGGTGTGGGTGGTGCAGAGGTTGGCGGTGCAGATGTTGGGGGTGCACTGGTTGGTGGGGACGGTGTTGGTGGTGATTGCGTCGGTGGTGCAGGCGTCGGTGGCGATGGTGTCAGTGGCGCTGGTGTCGGTGGCGACGATGTCGGTGGTGCAAATGTTGGGGGTGACGGTGTCGGTGGAGACGGTGTCGGTGGGGCCAGTGTCGGTGGCGACACAGTTGGTACCGCTGTCGGGGGTACGAGCGTCGATGGCGCTGGTGTCGGGGGTACACTGGTTGGTGGTGGTGCACAGACGAAGGTACCGGAGAAGCCTGTCCCCGTGACAGAGTGGTCGGTGGTAAACTTGAGGAAGAGCGGCCCTGCGAAGGTCTCCGTTGGCCTGTTAGCCGAGCCCTTAAGTGTGCTCACCAGGTCATACGTGTCCTGGGATGTCTCGGAGTATATGTTGAGCGGGTCGCAGCAGGACTCAGTAGCGAACCTCGACCACGTGATGGTCACGTCTGTGTCGCATTCGATCTTCCAGCAGTCCACCTCGTAGTTGCTGTACGGCGACGCTGAGGCAATGACGCCTGTGGTATCAGAGGACCCGAAGACCTCCAGGCTCTTGCACGCCGTCCCTGTGCCTGGCACAGCTGTCACCTGACCGTGAGCGGTCTTCGTGTACAGCGGCAGCAACAGCAACAACGCCCAACACAGAGACGGGGCCATTTTGTTCTAGGGAATGTAAAGAAAAAGCGGGTTGTGTTTGGTAGAGAGTCAACCTGCGGGAGGGGGTGAGTGGAGAGTGGGGTGTGCAGTGTTCGTGCGCAAAGGGTGTGCGAGCCGTTGGTGCGGTGGCTGCATGTCTTCGTACTTCCGTGGGATGGGCCCATCCTTTAAAAAATACGCGATACATTGGTGGCATAGGTTGTCTCTGACTTTGCAGGAATATCCAGCAAAGCATCAGATGAAACCTGATGACACCACTGAATGACAAAAGCTTTTCGCGCAGTGCGGCATACCAGACGCAGGGTCAGGGACTGCGTGAGGTTTCGGCTGGAAAAAAATTGGAAAGGAAACTCTTTTGTTTGTCTTTTTTGTCGATACAAATACATTTTCTTATGGGGTTTGTGGATATTAGTGTAGACATCCCATGAGGATGGTTCACTGTACATTTTTGGGAAAATAAAATCATTGTGACCACTTTGGCGAGGCGTTACCGTATGTCGGGGCGACTGCGACTCTTGCTGGTGCACGGAAGGATGGACCGCCATGGATAGGACCTGACGCCCCGTTGGGCTGGAGGGTGTGCACCGAGACGCTTCCTTTTGGGTGTGACGGGGTGACACCACAGCGTCGCCGAGAGCAGGCTCGCGACTGCAGATAACGTCCGGTACGCGGTGATGCTGGTGGTGTTATGTAATTTCTGGTTCCGTCCAGCTCTGTGGCCATTTCGTGCAAGAGATGCGCCATTTTGTCGAGACGGTCTTGGGAAGGCGACTCTGACCTTGTTGTCCTCGAGCGTGAATGAGAACGTGATCTTGACCTTGACCGAGAACGCTCCTGATGCAACTCCTCCTGGAGCTCCCCTGTCCGTAGCGTGGCCTGCTGCAGATCTGCTTCCAGCTGCACCGCACGTTGTTGTTGTTGCAGCACGGTAGAAGCGCCTGACGACTGTCCCCACTTCTCCACCGCAGCCGCCGCTGCTGCAGCTGCAGCAGCTTCCACACCCGATGTTCTGTCGGGTGAAGCAGTGTGGTGGTTGCTGACACGCGACACCCAACGGAACCACCAATGACGCAACCACCCCTTTGTCAACCCAACATGGCACACCCGGAACACCTTCAACACAAGCCCACGGCGTTGCCGAAGGGAAAGCTGGTTTCCCTGCGGAGCCTCGAGTCTCGAGAGACTCTGTCTGTGTGCACAAATCTTCCCCCAGCGTATGAAATGGCGTGTCAGCATGCGGGTGCGTTGTGTGCGTTGTAAGAGCGCCGCCTGGTTGGTCTGGCTTCTCTGCTCCGAAAGCTTTGCCTGCCGCAGCACCGCCTTTGCCCTGTGATGTGCGTTAGTGACAACCCGTGCGTGGCTCCAGATGCACCATGTGGTAAACGCCTTCCGCAGTGTAGTGTTCTGTTTGTATGTGGCGGCAAAGAACCAGCAGACGGAGCGTTCGAGGCGGAGTGGCTGAAGCTCTCTCTCTAGCTGCGCGATTTGCCGTTTGAGTGGGCGGGTTTCGCGGTGGCTCCGTTGTGGGCTGTGCGACGCTGTGTTTGCCTCCACCTCACGTAGTCTGTACTCTCGCAGCTGGGCCTTGAGGGTGGCAACATCTTCAACAAGAACGTCGTTCCGCTTCTGCATCTCGGACACCTCCATCTCGTCAACAATGGCGGCACGCAGCCTCCCCTTCAGATACGATATCTCCTCCATCAACACATGAGTGTCGTCCGTAGCGGTGCTCGCCACACTGGGTGTGGCAGGCTCCCTCCTGAGACGAGTACGCAGCTTCTCATCTGTGTACTGTGCGGTGCCCTCGGTGGTGGCAGCACTGCGTGGTGTCCTGGTACCGACCCGCCTTGGGTTGGTGGTGGTCCTCCGTACAGCGTCTGCTGGTGGTGGTGGTGGTGCCTGTCGCACGTCGGAGGGTGTTGTCTCTGAAGCCGTAGCGATTGCTGCGCTGGTCTCCTCAAGTTGTCTCAGCTGTTGCCGGAGCTGTTGAAGCTTCTGATGAAGTGTTTTGTTCTCCGCCCGGACACGCGCCAGCTCGACACCCATCTTCGCATCAGAGCGGATGCTCGGCTCCAGCGAAACCGAATCTTGCACTGTTGTCACCGAAGGGTCGCCCTTCGTCCCCGCCAGCTGGCGTTGTAACAGTGCTCGGTTTTCTTGACGTAAACGGGACAGTTCTTGCTGCATCTTTTTGATGTCAGTTGATTCAGAACGATCAAGGCTTGACTGTGCAACAGACGACGTGACGCTTGTTGAATCACCCCCCCTCCGCACCCGCCTCTCAGCCTGGAGGAGCCGTTCCCGAAGCATGCGCTGCTTTTCGTGCGCACCCTCGAGATCCTTCTCTAACTTCCGACAGCTCTCCTGGATCTGCTCCTCCGCCGCATCCTGCTGCGTCTTCAGCTTCGCAAGAAGGGTTTTGTTCGCCTCCCGCAGCTTCGCCACTTTGACCTCCAGCTGCGAGGCCCGGTCCCTCAAGGACACGATCTCCTCATCTTCACCCTCATGCCTCAGGGTACTGGCAGCTTCCGACACCACACGCCTGCTTCGCGTCGAAACCTCACTTCGAGCAGACCCTGCACGCGTTGTGACAGGAATAGAAGAAATACTGGGTGCAGTGGTGGTGTTCATATCCTCCGTCTGCGTCATCTGCATCCGTGTTGCCAATGCCACCGGAAGCTCCGCCACACGCAACGCATCCTGCAAATCCTGCACCTCCCCCTCCAGGTCTTGAACCTTCTGCAGCAAGGCCCGGTTTCTTCGCTGCAAAGCGGTCCGTTCTGTACGTGATTTGGACTCCGTTGATTCGGCAGCTGAGACCTCACTTATCACATCCTCCTTACACTGTAATGGTGCAGCCAAAGCGACACTCTGGGACTGCAACACCACCCTCTGTTTTGTCGATGTCTCCCCAATGAGCGAGGACTCTGCTTCTGCCACTTCGAGAGATGCCTGTAAATCTTCGATTTCGTCTTGCAATGCGGTGTTAGACTCTTCGCCGGATGACAACTCATTTTGCAACTGCAAGATTCGTTCTTTGTTCGAATACTCTGCACTGCGCAACAAATCATTAGACACACGAAGCGCATCGCACTCAGAACTGCTAATGGTCGCAGCCGCCTCCAGCTGGGTGATGCGTTCCTGCAAATTACGGGGTTCGGTGTGTTCCCCCTTCGTCTGTGCAGACCCCTGCGATAATTTTCTGTGCAATGTTGTGTTAAGATCTGCACAACCCAAGGAGACATTCAAAAAGTGCAAAGACGCATTGCACATCGCATGACTGCCTTCTTCACTCAGGCGACTCCGTGCGGCCCCCTCTTCCTGCACCAATATGTCCCTCTCTGCAGTAGCAATGTGCACAGACCTCGCTTCTGCTATTTCATGAACTGCGTCTAGCTGCTTCTGCAAACCTTCCACCTCCGTTCGCAGTTGTGTTAATGTGTCATGAAGTTCTGGTGTGCCTTCTGTCTGCGACACCTCTGCTTCTAAGCTGGTAATACGCTGACGAGAAGTCTCCTGCTCTGTGCTAAGCTGCTTCTGCAAACCCTCCACCTCCGCTCGCAGTTGTGTTATTGTTGTGTCATGAAGTTCTGCTGCATCTTCTCCTGTCTGCGATACCTCTGCTTCTAAGCTGCTGATCCGTTTACGTGAAGCTTCCTGCTCTACACTTAACTCCTCCTGCAACCCTTTCAGCTCCCCTCTCAACTGCACCACCTCACTGTCATCCCCCTCCTCCGCCCCATGCAACTCCTTCTGCAACTCAGCTACACGCACCTCTGAAGCTTCCTTCTCCTCAGATAACTCATTTTGCAGTGTTTCCACCTCCTCTCTCAACTGCGCTGTCTCTTCTGCATGCAACCTCCCATCCTCTGTTGTCTGCGAGAGCTCTGCTTGCATTTCCTCAACACGATGTTGCTTTACATTTAACTCCTCCTGCAGCCCTTTCAGCTCCCCTCTCAACTGCACCAACTGCTCTTCACTTTGTGCGTCTCCATCCGCCAGCTCCTTTTGCAGTGCAGCTGCCTCTTCCGCCCCATGCAACTCCTTCTGCAACTCAGATATGCGCAACTCTGAAGCTTCCTTCTCCTCAGACAACTCCTTTTGCATGCCTTCCACCTCCTCTCTCAACTGTGCCATCTCTTCTTCACGCAACCTCCCATCCTCCGTTGTCTGCGAGAGCTCTATTTGCATTTCCTCAACACGATGTTGCTTTACACTTAACTCCTCCTGCAGCCCTTTCAGCTCCCCTCTCAACTGCAGCACCTCACTGTCATCCCCCACCTCCACCTCCCCCAACTCCTTCTGCAACTCAGATATGCGCAACTCTGAAGCTTCCTTCTCCTCAGACAGCTCCTTTTGAATGCCTTCCACCTCCTCTCTCAACTGCGCTGTCTCTTCTTCATGCAACCTCCCGTCCTCTGTTGTCTGCATCGTCAGTTGCTTAAGAGAGGCCTGCTCTGTACTGATCTGATTGCGGAGCAAATCTATTTGGGATGTCATTTCTTCGAGGTCTGTCTGTGCAGATTGAAGCTCTGCTTGGAGAGATGGGGTGAGGGCAGCTTGTTCACGAAGACGGGCTACTTCGGTTGCATCTTCGGCGACCAGATCGGTACGGAGGGCTTCATGGAGAGAGGTAACCTCAGCTTCAAGAGCTGCGATGCGGGTCGCTGCGGGATCAATCCCTCCCCCATCTCCACCCCCTCCACCTTCTCCACTGAGCGCAGCCTTAACCGTCTCTAACTCTGCTAATGCTGCATCTCTTTCTTCTGCGACACCGTTTTTGACACGCAACAACTTCCTCGCCACTTCATGCCTCGCTTCTAGATCATCCTCCAACTCAGCAACCCTCATTTGCAATGCATTTATCGGGTCGGAGGAAGAGGGGCCTTCCTTACCTTCTGGCATCTCTGCCAACATCGCTTCAACCCGTTGTAAAGAGGAGTCAGCAGAGAGCAGAGAGGTGACGGCAGCTTCTTCGTTCGAAAAATGCGTTGTGATTTGTGTCTGAAGGTGTGTTAAAACGGCGTCGGTGCAAAGGAGGGTGTCATTTGCAGTGGTGAGTTCAGATTCGAGATACGATATGCGGTGATGTGGGGCAGAAGGGGAGGAGGGGTCGGCGCGTGGGAGGGTGGAGGGGGGGTGGCCTGCTTGGATGTCGGAGCAGACGCCTACGAACATGAGGTTGTGGCGGCAGAGAAGCGAACTGCAGTCTAATAAGTCAGCCATCAAGACCCCGCACGATGCAGTGTCGGCCTCCCCAATGCGTGCCACCCCGTCGCATGCTGCCAAGGCTATATTCTCATTCAGCACCTCCCCACATCGCTGCAGTAAGGATACTGTGTCGCCCCAACTCACGCTCATAATAAATTTTTTTATTTGAAAGAAAAATCACCAAAATCTTTGTGTAATAACCATATTCTGGAGGGGGGGGGAAATGAATTTTGAAAAAAATTTGAAAAAACTTGGTTGTATTAGTGTAGCCACCCTAGAGTGTGCTCCACTATAGAATTTTTAAAAAAAGTTGGCTTGAAATACAGCGCTCTCACAGTGTGGTATAAACCGGGTGTATCGGGGTGGATGACAACCATGCAGTACATCCATGTTGTGGTTTGCAGCTAATAAGAGGGGAGGTGTCGCTTTTTTGGTTTGCTGTTTCGGTGAGTAGTGTTGTAAACACTCACCAAGGGGGGGAGGGGAGGGGGAGGGGGGAAGAATTCTCGTTTGACTCATTAACGCTGCTTTTTATTGTAATTGTGTGCGAATATCACTTTACACCAAGCTGGGTAAAGATCTGTGCTCAATGTTGGTCGAGGCTTATTGTACTGCAGAAAAAGGTAGACGCAGGTGACGTCCTCAACCCTTAAGAGCAATTTTGCTTTTTATTACTTCGTTTTTCTTTTGTTTTTGTTTTACGCTCTTTTGGTTTTGTACTACAGAAAGGTGCACAGAGAGAATGGAGACATTGCGGACTGTGTGTGCAGCAGCTGCACGACGGTGAAGGAAATGACATGGTTTGTGGCTTTCATTGCTTGCAGCGGTGAAACCGCAAGTAAAACCACACGTCAAGTCATTTACTTCACTTGTCGTGTACACTCCTTTCAAAATTCAAAACAGGTTATTTTAAATAAAAAGTGTGGTCATTAATGCAGGCACCCCTACGACTTAACCCACGATGCCAGCCCCGGATGAAAGTTGGGAATCTGACGAGATTGGTCAAAAAAATTGTGTTAAAATAACAAACCGAATTGTCTATATCACAGAGTGCCCGCACAAAAGGAGACATGAATAACACGTTTTTTTTTTTCCGTCGGTTTTTTTACCAAAAAAAATGAAGTGCAGTGTGTATGTTTCGAAACGAGAATGAAAACGAAAAAAGGGAAAACTGAAGGAACGAAGTTGAGAAACTGGAACATACTAGAGGGTAATGGGAAAAGGGAAAACCCTTTAGGGGGGGAGAACCTGAGGGCAAAAGCAACACCTTTCTGCTTCAAACACATGGCTATCTCGTTGGCGGGGGTTTTTAATGACCACAGAAGCTCCACGAGAGATCGGAAATTAGATTCGTGCTGGTAGGGAATCCAAAGAGTAAGAAAATAAAATTGATAGTGCAAACGCCTCTGGGACGCAGGCACTGACACTCCGCGGGTTATCGAACCCCGGAGTGTTGCGCTTGGGATTAAGAAAAATAATGACGAAACCTTCACACCCATATCTATTATGAATGCGACTCACATTTGTTTTTGTTTTTTTTTTTTTTTCAAAGAGAAAATTTCAGCAAGACAGGGCCTTTCTTGTGCATAGCCCACCTTAGAACCAAAAAAATCTTCAAATAAAAATTAGATTCATAAAAATGAAGTTGTGTGCCAGGTGTGGTGTACCTCTGAACAAAAAGGACGTTAATTAGTGCAAAACGCCTCTGGGACGCAAGCACAAAAACAAAAACCTTGCAGATACAGAAGGTACACACACACACACACACACACACCCTAGTCTCCATGGGTCAAAAAAGAAGGTGGACGTTGAGAGTTGACAAAGGGGAAATGGGGGCAAAACGACACAGCAGTAAACACGTGAGCATGACGGGTCACATTCCTGCATACGAAAAGCACGTTATGTGCGATGAAAGTTCCGTTTTAGACACGGCTGTTCAATACCGAAAAAAAAATGGGGGTTCTTTTTATGATTTTCTGTTCTTGCATGGGACACACCCCAAAGGTATTGACCTAGGGGGATGCATGTCTAGGGTTCTGTACTCAATCACCGAAAGACTTTTTTTTAATTGTACAGAATACACGACTCGATGGATGGTTATGAGAGGAGGGGAAATGATGCACGAAACCCAGGGTCTCGGCAAAAAAATACCCCCAAGACTTCAAAAAAAGAACATTGTTTTAAAAATGAAGTTTTTTTTTTTGTTATGTTTCCTTCGTGTTTCTTTATTTGGTTTGCACACTCCTCTAGGTGGGTCGCTTGAACACCATCCATTTTTTTTGAGACAGGTTCATTTAGGGAGGATGAGTGGTTTTTTTTTTCCCAGTAGCGGATGGCTTCCTTGGCCACCGTCCTGCTGTCTAGATGAATCTACACTCTTTGTAGGATCTGATGAGCGACCCAGTGACCCAGCCCCCCACCCCATCCCCCTTCAGTCTGTGTCAGTGCAACGTTCTACCCAAAAAGACGAGTGCCTTTGAATCACCATATTTCACAAAAAATATTTTTTGTGTGAAAATATGACTTCAGAGTGAATCAGCTACTAGGCAGCCAGAGGTTTAAAAAAGAGAGAGAGAGAAAATTTGCGATGATTCTAAGCCCCTCATTGCTTAGTCAGGTAAAAAGGGGGAGGGAGGGAGGAGGGTGAGAAAAAAACGTATTCCCGATAAACTGAACGGATCACAAACTGAAGGGAAAATAACACCTAATGTATGCGGCTTTCTTACCCCTTTTTTTTTAAAAAGAACGGGAAAAAAAAACATCAGTTGTCAAACAGGTCTATGTAGAAAATACTATGGAGAGACACGGTATTTGACATCAATTTTCTTCATTTTGTTGTTGTTTTTTTTTTTTTTCCAAAGGGAAAAATTGGCCAGGTTGATACCTACTACCGTACACATTGCGGTGAACACAAAGTAAGCCTGCTCCGCCAACTGCAGGCTTCATTGGTGTACACCGTGACATTTACCGTAATATGTACATAGGTACAAAGCCTCTTTAGCTTAACCCTTTTAAAAGAGGGCCACACACACAGACATATCTAAATAGAACACATCTCTGAACGATGAAGGACAAAATGCAGATTGAGAGGGAAAAACTGTAGCATTTATTTTATTTTTTTGTGTCAGATTTTTTTTTTTTTTGAGTTTCCAGGGTTTCCGCCAGCATTTGGGGTTTCAGGATTTGGGGGGGTCCATCAAAAAGACCCCCCAAAAATTTTTTTTTCTCCCCGCAAGAGCGGTCGTCGCGCGCTTCGCGCGCGCCTCCCTGGCAGCCACAGGTGGAGAGGCGAAGGGTGCTGCGGGGGGCAGGCATGAGAATAAGGTTAGGGGGGTGCGGGTCCGGGGTCCGGGGTCCGGGCTATTCTCACAAGGGGTGGGGTGGGGGTGAGGGGGTCTCGGTTTTTTGGAGTGCTGAACGACACGTTGGGTGTGGGGTGGGGTGAGGGGATCTCTAAGCTGACTCTAATCTATGTAAAGATTCACAAATGGGGCTTTCTCGGGACCCCCTCTTGACAGCGGGGGTGCCGGACAGGCTGTCATGTACAGCTGCCTGGGGTGATGACATAGTAAAATTTCTGTTGTGGATGTGTTGGTGCTGGGAATGGGTGGGGGTGTCGGGGTTTAACAGGGTGCCGGACAGGGTGCCGGGCAAGGTGCCGGGCAAGGTGCCGGGCAGAGTGCAAAATGAAAATACCAAAAAACACCGGCATTTGCATTTTCGGAATCCGTGCGGCCAGTGGTGGGGTCACTTTTCCAAAATGGACAAGTTCTTAGAGGGTGGGAAGGGAGCAAGAGTAGGGTAGGGGGGTGTGGGGTTCCGGGGGGCCGGGTCCGGGGTCCGGGCCTTATTCTCATGCCTGGCGGGGGGAGGGCCGCAAAAAAAATTTCGGGAAGGGTTGAAAGGGCGGGGGAGCTCACTGCCGATTGAGGTGTCACTTCCACTAGGCTGCAGAAAGGCTGTCTTTGCTTTTTTGTTGTGTCGACAATCACCTGCTAGTGCAGGATCTGGTCGGGGGTGGAAGCTTAACAAGGTAAGGGTCTTGTGAGAGGGTGATGGCATTTGCTTTTTTCGTTGTATGGCGCTACAGTGCTGCAGTTGGAACATGTAATAGAAAGTGAATGTACTCGCTGCTTGCATCGAAGCCTCCTTAAAAAAGGAGGCAACCACATAAGTATCAATGGGGATATATCAATATCAAATAGTCAGCAACAGCGCCGCAGGCGCACGGTACGCTACTTTTTTCTTTTTCTCTTTTTTTCTTTCAGATTTTCCCCCCCTTTTCTTCCACTTCTTTTGACACAGCGAGCCAAATGCTCTGCACGGTGGGGTCACATGACCACGGGGGGTCATCTACAACCTCCAAAACCCCATTTTTCTTGGGGGGGTCCATGGGCCCCCCCAAACCCCTGTAAAAATCTGGATTTTTCTGGGAAAAATATTGGGGGGGTCCATGGTCCCCCCCGGTCCCCCTTGGCGGAAACCCTGGTTTCCAAAATTTCGATTTGAGTTAAACTTTTTTCCCCCTCCCCCACAAAAAGCGAAGCAGAAGGCGCACCTCATTTCATAAAAGAGTACAGCAGAGAATGGGACGTCGTCTTGGCACCCCTTGCTTCTGGCAGCCCATATCTACTATTTTTTGTTGTGTCGACAATCGGCCTAAGAACCCACTCAAAGCTAATAGGGTATGTACTCAATGTTGTCTAAAGACTTTGTTGGTGTTGTTAGTTTTTTTGTTATCGACAATATCAACACACAAAAAGTGAATTTTTGAAACAAAAAAAAAAGCAGACACGTCGTGGACGCAAATGAGGTTCCTTTGTTACAAAGCACATCTCTTGACTGTCATGCTGCGCTAAAGAAACTGTACACAAAAAAAAATGAAAGATGAATGGACATTGCGAAGGGGAAGGCGATGCATCTTTAACAAAAAAAGAATAAAAAAAAAGTTTTGGAAGATGAGCCTAAGCCTCGCGAGCTCACCTTAAAAACAAAACAAAATTGCGTGAATATCACACGAGAAAAAAGCGAGGTGTCTACACATTGCCGATTATTCAAAAAGAATTAGATTCATATACTTTCAGTTCACAGAATTGAAAGTATTTGAGAGGGTCAACACATGCACCCATGGTTCTCAGAAAAGAAGAAAAAAAGGAAAAAAAAATCCCCCTTTATGAAACTGAAATCACTTCGAATGACCCAAACTGTACCACATTTATTTTTTGAAAACTTTGTTATATTAGCGTACACGAGGATGGTTATGTTTCTTTGCTTGGACGAATGATTAGGCACCCACGCTCCAGAGAGGCTCACGCCAACCCTTTCGCGGCGTGGGTCACACACTCCTACGCATGCCACGGCTTTTCAATACCGGAGCACGGCCGATTATGGGTGTCTTTTTTTCCAAGAGCAAAACACACTTTCTAAGACCAAAAAATGGACAAAAAAGTTGCCAAAAAAAAGAGAGTAAAAAAAATGGGGGGGCTTTTCTTTTAAAAAGGGCACGCAATACTATGAGATGTGTTTTGTTGCAAGGATGACTTTTTCCAAATAAAGGAGAAAGGCGGAAGGGATTTAAAAAAAAAAAAAAAAAAAAACGGAGAAAAGCGCACAGCTCAATGAAATAAAACCGATACATCTCCACAAACAACAGACCCCCATTTTTTTCCCCCTCAATAATTCTAACGTTCTCCTTTCCCCATATAAAACCCCCCATTTCCCCCATGCTGACCACCCCCACACGATAATTTTCAACAAATATTCTGCAGTCCCAACCCGACCTCCTTCCCTACTTGAAAATGGGGCGGGGGAGAATGCATAAACTTGTGATTCATTGATCGCTTCCAGCAACACACACAGAAATTACAGTACAGAAATAATACAAAAAAACAAAACAAAAAAGAGAGAAGACGTGAAAGATGAATGTGCCTCTCATGTGCACAAAAGGAGAAACGTTTTTTTTTTTTTTTTAAAGATGAACCTCAAACCTCACGTGAGTTGGATGAGTACTACAGAGGATGTTTTGTCTCAGGATATGTCTCGTAAGGGAGCACCACACGAGAATATACGAAAAAAAAACCCCCCCTTCCTCCAGATTCGGTAATGGTGGGGTATATGAAAGCAACAAATATAACTCTTCCTTTTCAAAAGAAACGAAAACAAAGAAAAAAAAAGAGAGAAAGTTTCGTTGATCGCGACGATTCTCGTATATTCAATTTCATATACTTTATATTCTACTGAATAGAAGGTAATAAGACAAAGGAATAGTTATTGATGCAGTCACCTCCGACTGACCCACTGTACGATACCAGCCATCCGGAAGCAGAACCACCCTGCGGCCAGAAGGTGTAAAGAAAAAGGGAACCCACAGCCTTGCTTCACCCTTAAAAATAAAGCGTGACCCGAGTCTAGTCAAGAGGCGCACAGTCATCCTCCTCTTCCGGGACTGCAATGGGTTCTTCGACCTTCTTCCTCTTCTTCTTCTTCTTCTTTGGCTTGGGGGCTTCTTCTTGTGTCCCGGTACCTTCCTGTGAGTTCGAGGATTGGCCAAGGAACCCTGACGTCGTGGTGCCTCCCATCACAACGTCGTCGTCGACACCATTAGCCTCCTCCGTCGGTGCCTTTGTCCTCTTCTTCTTAGGCCCCTCACGCTCAACAGCTGCTGGGGACTCCTCCTCTCCGGGCTGTTGTAGGGGTGTTTTGTTGTAAACCAAAAAAGGGGCGAGGTTTGGGAACTCTCTTTACAGAATGGCACAATCTCATCTCTGAGAGTGTGGTAGAGATTATACAAGGGTGTTTCTGCAGCAATTTCTGAGGGTTTGTATTCAATATTCGTCCAAAGGCAGGTCCAGTGTGTTTTTTTGCCAACCATTTTTCTCGCTGAAATGTCCTTTTATTATTTGGGGGTCGCTTCTTCGTGCTGGGGTAGCTCCACGAGGGAAGCTAGATATCCGTGATGTTCTATTTCATTCAGTTTCAGATTGCATCGGTAATACAAAAAGGGGAAATGGGGGGGAGGCATACCATTATTCCCGCCTCGTTAAACAGCGTGGAGTAGTCGTAGCCCTGTGTCTTGTCGTTTTCGTCCTCCATCTCGAGCCCATCGAAGCATTCTTCGTTGCCCCATTCGAACTTCTTGATGACTTTTCCCTTTGTGTTTGTCGTACGCTTCCGCTTCTTGCGCAGGAAGAAGACTGCCACAGCCACTACACACAGCACCACAATCACGAGCACGATGATGATGATCAGCATGCCACCACCCCCGCCATCCTCTGACTCCTCCAACGGGGCGTCCGTCTTCCACCCTGCACCACCCTCATGCCTTGTGGGTGTCTCGGTGTCAGGAGCGTACGAATATTCACCAACCGCTAACGGTACCCTGGTAGGTGGCACCCCCGTAGGCGGAGCCCCTGTCGGCGGTGCGTAGGTCTGCCCTGGCTGCAGTGGCGTTCTCGTTGGCGGGACACCCGTTGCTGGGGCAGGGGTGGGTGGTGAATACGAAATCTCACCTGCCTTGAGGGGTACCAGAGTCTTCGGCACCGTTGTGGGTGGTGCAACAGAGGGTGGGGAGTAGGAGACGGGGAGGGGCACCCATGTCAGTGGCGGGAGGGTACGTGGTGCGTCTGTTGGGGGCACTGCAGTGTCTCCTGGAGCAAGCGTGTCAGGGAGTGCTGTCTCGGGCACATCTGTCTTGGGTGCCGTCGTTGTCCCCGGAACAAGTGTGTCAGGTGCAGGTGTGAGTGGTGCATCCGACGGTGGTGCATAAGTCTTCTGCAGTGGCACCCGGGTCTTCGGCACCTCGGTAGCAGGTGGGTCCGTCGGTGCCGGTGGTGTCGCAGTGTCAGGAACAACAACAACCCCCGGTGCGTCAGTGGGGTTGGGGCCACCACCCGGTGTGGCAGTGGGGTTCACAGCACCGCCTGGTGTGGCGGTGGGGTTGGGGCCACCACCCGGTGTGGCGGTGGGGTTCATAGCGCCCCCTGGTGTTGCAGTTGGGTTCACGATGACGTCCGGTGCGTCAGTGGGGTTGACAATGACACCTCCTGGTGAGGCGGTGATCGGGTCCACCGGGGGCAGTGTGAACGTTATCATAGGAGCCTGGGTAGATGGTGGTGTCTCCGTCCTTGGCGTCTCCGTCGTAGGTGGTGCTGTGCGTGGTGGCTGTGTTGGCGGTGCCTTTGTCGGTGTCGCAGTCGGAGGGGATGCTGTGCGTGGCGCTGCAGTCTGGCGTGGTGGGAATGGTGTCGGGATTGCTGTGGGATGTGCTGTCGGGTGTGCTGTAGGAATCGCTGTCGGGTGCGCTGTTCTGGGAATTGCTGTTGGATGTGCCGTGGGGTGCGCTGTGGGAATTGCTGTCGGGTGCGTCGTGGGGTGTGCTGTCGGGTGTGCTGTTCTGGGAATTGCTGTTGGAGGTCTTGTGGGTGGCACAGCTGTCGTTGGTGGCTTGGTGGGTGCTGCGGTGGGCGGTGCCCTTGTAGGAGGCACCTGTGTGGGCTCAATGGTGAAGTCACATCCAATGTACCCAACATCACTCTGCCACACCATCTTCTTGTTTGCATCCTCAACACATTTGATGAAGCCAGGGGAGATACCCTGCGGACAGTAGTAATGGCACACACTGTTCAGGTTTGTGAAAGTGTTGCACGGCGGACCCACACCACTGATGCGTGAATCCAGTGACACCGTGTTCACCCCCGATGAAGGAAGCGAGCACGTTTGCTTTGCACACAGGAAGGTTGACGACCACGTGGCCACAGTTGGGTCGTTTGGGTCCTCAACACACGTCAAGTCCCCAACACCTGAGTAGCCAGTCTCACAGACGACGTTGCACTGAATTCCTGCAGGGATGTCGTACTTCGTTCCGTCACACTGCGACAGTGACGATACAACGACGTGATCCAACCCCACAGTTGGGGATGTTGTGCACTTTGCATGCCCACCTTGCGCCACACTCACATCCATGAACCACGACCGTGTGCTGTTGATGGAGCATGGGTAGTCTGTGTCCTTCCGTTTGCTGACAAAGTTCTCATTGCTGGAGACCAAACCACCTGCATACATGTTGATGCCTGTGTCCTCCGTCCAGATCTCGAACGACCCTGAGAGACTGGACTTCAAAATGACGGCGTACCACGTCTGCAACGGAACCAGTGCATAGTCCCCTGTATTATCCTCGTTGACGTCCATGCACTCATGGGGGACTTGGGTGCCGCTCAGCCCGACGGCATGGTTGGGCAAATCACCTTTGTCGTAGCAGGTCACAAGGCTGTCGTTGAAGAATGCCTTCAGCTCTTCACCTTCAACAGTTTCGGTGATGCCCATGCAGTTGTCTGCAATTGTCTTTGCTAAGGTGTTCACGGTGGCACCCTCCACAGGCATCAACTGAGACGCAAGACCACAGACGTCAACAAAAGGCGCAGACGTCACATGCCCTGTCGGCGCTTTGATGTGTGCAGTACCCTTCACCGGGGTCGTTGACAAAGGATGGTACGTCGCAAACCAGAACGTAAGCGTGCCAGGCTGCTGTGGCGACGTGGAGGCGCATGTCACCAAAATATGTGCCTCAGTGCATGCCACCAGCAGCGCTGCTGCAGCGACACACACACGCATCATGACGGCAGTCGTCTCACCTCACAATATCAAGGCTTTTTGTGTGTTCTTTTTTTCTTTTGGCTCCTGTGAAAAGGCTTTCTTGGGGGTGGGCTCTGGGACAACACGAAGCACCTAACGATGCTGGGATACACCTGGAGCAAAGAAGATGAAAACGGACGAAACGGAAGCACTTCTGGAATGAAGATAATGGGGAAAATTTGGTGGGGCTTCTTTTTCTTTGGGTCTCTGGATAACATGACAAGTGTGAGGTTGAACCAAACGAAACAAAAGAGAAGTTGAAAGTGCAAACTCACCGTTCATCAGCGGACACAGGCACTGAAACAAGGTAGGGCGGGAGTTGCATTAGGATAGAACACATAAAGACCGTTTTTTCGCTGTTGTGTTTCCCTCGCACACTGATTTGGTGGTTTGAAGGAAAAAGAAAATGGAACACAAAAAAGCGATGGCATATTTCACTCACTCGGCTTTCCACACTTTGCCAAGCAACCGACTGCCAGGTTTGCTCTGATCGGATCGAAATTGTATCAGGAGAGAAAAGGGATACAAGTCTGGTCGACTGAGCAGACTTTTCCAAAAAAAAAAATAAAAACTGAACAAACATTTTGTCACTGATTTGTCCCGACTATTTTACTGCGGTGTCTTTTTTATTTTTCTTTTTCTTTTTCTTGACCGCTACCAAACGCAGTCATGGCGCGTTTCCCAAGCCGCAAACCCGGTTGCCGGCCTGAAAAGCCGGGGTTTGGGCCAAAACGCCTGTTTTGCACATAGAACCCTTAAGAACCCTTAAGAAAATACGTTGTGTGGGGTACTCGTGACACCCTGAGTGATGCACGTTATAATTGGATGAAGGCGTTCTCACCACCCACAGTCGTCTCTTCAATAGATGGGTAGTTGACATTGAACCTCTGCCTCTGCCGGGAAGCAGATTAGCTGTCTTTCCGTCGTCACCAGAAACCTGTTCGAGAAAAGGCACAGATCCTGAAGACTGTTATTTTGAGAACCTCTTCACAGGTGAAGCCGAGCATGAACGGATACTGTTTGGTGTGTGAATGAAGCTATTGTTACCCCAGGACTAGTTGAGGGCTTCCAGCTCTTCACCCGGCATTTCACTCAACATTTCAGCCGGCATTTCACTTATCATTTCGCCCGGTATTTCAATGAGCATTTCTTGCTCCGCATAGCTGTGTGCAACTGTCTCCCGGTTCCGTTTCCGTATGCAGAGGCATGCAATAATAATAGAGACCAGAAGTGCGCCAAACCCAGATGCAATCCAAACAAAGATGGGTATCCCGGAGCTTGGCGAGGTGTCGTTTTGTGGTGCAGGCGGCACAGCTTCGTCCCACCGCAAGCTGCACGGTGCACTGCAGCGTGCCACCACTGCGCTTCCTTTGGCACACCGCACCACAAGCACTTTCCCCTCCGTATGGCTTGCCGTGTGTGCGATGAGGTCGGTTCCAACTGCCGTCACTGACCCCAGCACCGCAGTCACAGTCACATTTGCATCGGCATCGCAGAGCAACGTGCCCGAGAAGTCTTTGTGCACAGAGCTGTACGACCCTGGCAAGGCGAGGCTCGTGTCCGTCGCCTCCAGCGCTTTTTCCACTGAGAGTGTGGGCGTCACACCCGCACCACGACCATCCGCAGAGACGAGCACTGAGTGCACACGCATGGAGAGTCCGAAGCTCATACGTGCTGTCGACCCCGATGCAGGGCTTGCACGGAAGTACATCTGCTCCTCATACCCGATGTTCAGTGTGCCCACAAATGTCTCGCCTGGAGACAGCGCCACCTGCGCCCACCACAACGTAACGGAGGTGTCCCGTGAGTGGAGCATCAACATAAATTCTGCTGTTTCCCCCACCCCTGCGTTGCGTGTCAGCTCAAAGCTCTGCAGGTATGCTGCATGCGTCTGTGTAACGTTCCCCTCGGCAAGCTGGAAAAGCGACATCAGACCCATTGGGATCGTGTTCTGCAGGCTGTGAAGGGGGTGGTGTGGATCGGCTAGAACCTCTTGGGAAATCCTAAAGAACTCATCTCTCGACAACCATGCCAATTTTTTCTCAGCCAAACACAAAATAAAAGCATAAAACTCCACACACATGGACAATATTTCCCCCCTAAAGTACTCATGATTATCACTCATAATCACGACAATCACGACGTGTCTCAACGTATCTTAACATACCTCTGCATGTTAAAGTCAAGCTGGCCTTGCACGAGAGCAGACAGGATCACTGTTCCCGAGAGTGGTGGGGATGGGACTGGAGCAAGCAGTGGGGCTGCGGACGGGGCGTTGCTGGTCGGGGTGCGGGTGGGGTCTGTCCAGGAGAAGCGAGCGAGGGGGCTTGCGGACACCCATATGGCACTGCCACGTAGACACGTGCTGGTGAACATTGTCAACTCACCTGGGCTCTCAAATACAAAAGACGTCATGTTTGATGCCAGCACCCGCAGCCACCCCTCAAAAGGGTGCACCGTGAACGTGATGTCGCTGTCCACTGCTCCACAATTCAACATCGCAGTGCTCTTCACATCAACATCACTGCTCTCACCTGACATCGGTAAATAAGGAAGCTGGCCTAAAGCATGCATGTCCAGAGATAGTCGTGCGACATCCGCAACAGGTACACCCAGCTCCGGTGTGAACCTCGTCGACAAGAGCATTTTCCCCTCAAAGTCGCCCCCCATGCCCGCATCTGAATTGAACAGCACAGCGTACGACCGTTCGTCAAACCACGTGTCATCAGAGACGTTCGGCTTAAAGGTGATGCTGTGTCCAGGGTCAAGACTGACAGACTCCTGCACCACCTTCTCCAGGTTCCCCCCTGGGTCCTTTCCAATCACAGTGACAGAAAAGTGTATACGTTCACCACCGTCACCACGCAAGAGCGTGAGCGTAGCGAACGAAAAGAAATGCCCAGGAAGGGCGTCGTGTAAGAAGCCTTGTTCCAGGTCGATGTAGGAACTGCAAAGTGTGTGTGTGATGTGTGATGTGTGTGGGTGGGATTAGCCTACATACCCCTCGGGATACGCGGTATGGAGTCTTCCAACCACAATTTGAGTCACTGCGACAACCGAATTTGACGCCAGCACTGGAGGTGTTGTCATTATTGAGTCAATCAGTGGCACCCGGGTCTTCGGCACCTCGGTAGCAGGTGGGTCCGTCGGTGCCGGTGGTGTTGCAGTGTCAGGAACAACAACAACCCCTGGTGTATCAGTGGGGTTGGGGCCACCACCCGGTGTGGCGGTGGGGTTCACAGCACCGCCTGGTGTTGCAGTTGGGTTCACGATGACGTCCGGTGCGTCAGTGGGGTTGACAATGACACCTCCTGGTGAGGCGGTGATCGGGTCCACCGGGGGCAGTGTGAACGCTATCATAGGAGCCTGGGTAGACGGTGGCGTCTCCGTCCTTGGCGTCTCCGTCGTAGGTGGTGCTGTGCGTGGTGGCTGTGTTGGCGGTGCCTTTGTCGGTGTCGCAGTCGGAGGGGATGCTGTGCGTGGCGCTGCAGTCTGGCGTGGTGGGAATGGTGTCGGGATTGCTGTGGGAATTGCTGTCGGGTGTGCTGTAGGAGTCGGAGGGGACGCTGTATGTGGCGCTGCAGTCTGGCGTGGTGGGAATGGTGTCGGGATTGCTGTGGGATGTGCTGTCGGGTGTGCTGTAGGAGTCGGAGGGGACGCTGTGTGTGGCGCTGCAGTCTGGCGTGGTGGGAATGGTGTCGGGATTGCTGTGGGATGTGCTGTCGGGTGTGCTGTAGGAGTCGGAGGGGACGCTGTGTGTGGCGCTGCAGTCTCGTGTGGTGGGAATGGTGTCGGGATTGCTGTGGGATGTGCTGTCGGGTGTGCTGTAGGAGTCGGAGGGGACGCTGTATGTGGCGCTGCAGTCTGGCGTGGTGGGAATGGTGTCGGGATTGCTGTGGGATGTGCTGTCGGGTGTGCTGTAGGAGTCGGAGGGGACGCTGTGTGTGGCGCTGCAGTCTGGCGTGGTGGGAATGGTGTCGGGATTGCTGTGGGATGTGCTGTCTCAATGGTGAAGTCACATCCAATGTACCCAACATCACTCTGCCACACCATCTTCTTGTTTGCATCCTCAACACATTTGATGAAGCCAGGGGAGATACCCTGCGGACAGTAGTAATGGCACACACTGTTCAGGTTTGTGAAAGTGTTGCACGGCGGACCCACACCACTGATGCGTGAATCCAGTGACACCGTGTTCACCCCCGATGAAGGAAGCGAGCACGTTTGCTTTGCACACAGGAAGGTTGACGACCACGTGGCCACAGTTGGGTCGTTTGGGTCCTCAACACACGTCAAGTCCCCAACACCTGAGTAGCCAGTCTCACAGACGACGTTGCACTGAATTCCTGCAGGGATGTCGTACTTCGTTCCGTCACACTGCGACAGTGACGATACAACGACGTGATCCAACCCCACAGTTGGGGATGTTGTGCACTTTGCATGCCCACCTTGCGCCACACTCACATCCATGAACCACGACCGTGTGCTGTTGATGGAGCATGGGTAGTCTGTGTCCTTCCGTTTGCTGACAAAGTTCTCATTGCTGGAGACCAAACCACCTGCATACATGTTGATGCCTGTGTCCTCCGTCCAGATCTCGAACGACCCTGAGAGACTGGACTTCAAAATGACGGCGTACCACGTCTGCAACGGAACCAGTGCATAGTCCCCTGTATTATCCTCGTTGACGTCCATGCACTCATGGGGGACTTGGGTGCCGCTCAGCCCGACGGCATGGTTGGGCAAATCACCTTTGTCGTAGCAGGTCACAATGCTGTCGTCGAAGAATGCCTTCAGCTCTTCACCTTCAATAGTTTCGGTGATGCCCATGCAGTTGTCAGCAATTGTCTTTGCTAAGGTGTTCACGGTGGCACCTCCACAGGCATCAACTGAGACGCAAGACCACAGACGTCAACAAAAGGCGCAGACGTCACATGCCCTGTCGGCGCTTTGATGTGTGCAGTCCCGCTAATTGGACTCAATCCTTTAGGATGGTACGTCGCAAACCAGAACGTAATCGTGCCAGGCTGTTGTGGCGACGTGGAGGAACATGTCACCAAAATATGTGCCTCAGTGCATGCCACCAGCAGCGCTGCTGCAGCGACACACACACGCATCATGACGGCAGTCGTCTCACCTCACAATATCAAGGCTTTTTGTGTGTTCTTTTTTTCTTTTGGCTCCTGTGAAAAGGCTTTCTTGGGGGTGGGCTCTGGGACAACACGAAGCACCTAACGATGCTGGGATACACCTGCAGAAACACACACACAACCAACACTTAACAGAAAAAAACCCCCTCAATTCTTACACACACAAACATTGTAAACAAAACGGAAATCGAGACCCCCCCTCCATCCCCCCCTCACCCCCCCTTATATACAGCAACCTTCTCCATCTCTTACTGGGACTTTCCCCTGCCAAAAGACACGCGAGATGAGGGGTGGGGATGCTGTCGGATCGAGGGTGACGTCCAGTCGTTGGTACCAGGTCAGGCTGAACTGTTTGACTGTGCCGTGTATTTGGACGAGGTGTGCGGGCTCATCTATTTCGGGTTCGGTCCATTTGATGGGGAGGCGGGGAGGTGGGTGTGCTCGGAGGCGTGCACCGACAGCATCCTTCCCTATAGAGGGTGTACCCGCACCACAGCCATGCGAGCTGTCCATATGTACACGCTCATCCATCAGCGCAAGACATCCCTCCACATCCCCACCCACACGGCACGCAATATACTTCTGCGCAATATCGATCATCTGCTCCCGAGACATCACAAACTGCGTCAATACCACACGCGCTTGTTTGAACATCTGGGGGAGAGTGATGCAGGCGAGAGAGAGGTGGGGAGTAGAGGGGATGTAAAACCAAAAAAAAAAATCCCTTTTTTTTTTTTGAAATTGGGAGCAAAAGGAAACGATGTTCCTCTTGAATTATCTCCGTCAACGTTTACCTTTTTTTGCTTTATTTTGTCAAATCACCCAGAGATAGGGAGAAAAAAACCCCCCTTTTTTTCAAGAAAGAATAAGACAATTCTCTGGGGGTGTCGTGATGCAGACGACGTCATCATCAGCATCACTCTCATCAACGTCAATCACTCTGCGCTTTTTGTGCGGCGGGGTACTTTGTTCCTCCTCCTTCTCCTTCTCCTCCTCCTCCTCTCCCTCCGTCTCCCCCTTATTCCGCCCATTTGAAGCAAACATCTCTCTAATAGTTGTCTGCCTCCCTCCAGACACCGCTTTCACCGCGGTTGCACGAATCTCTTTGGTTTTCCCTACAGTTGAAATCACCTCTGCAGATTTACAGAGCGCTGCAACGAAGTGTCGGAGTTCGTCGAAGGAGCTGTGCTCACTGTAGGGTACTGAATAGAGGGTGGCCGTTGGGGTATCACGCCGTGTTGTATCAATCTTAAGGGGTGCTGGGGTAAGAGGTGCGCCAGATTTGCCTGGAGTAGGTGGAGTCTGCCCTTTCCTTAAATCCCACCCCGTTGGGTGAATCGCAATGAGTCGTTCGAACTGCGGTGACACCCATTTCGATAACACTCCAACATCTGTTACTTCTTGCATCCCAACAAACACCACCCTCGATCTTTCATCTGCCACATGAACTCCAGGATACCCGCAATCCATCAACACCCTTCTCCGCCTCGCATCCCCTGCAGCAAACCCTACCCCTAAAGCCTGTGAAATCGCAAGCACCGCACGCTCCTTCCCAACAGTGTAGCCACCTATTACGAAACGGCAGCTGCCTTGCCATTTTTGGTTTTCATATAAAGCGATGCGGGTCAACATATCCAACACAGAGCGTTGCGAAGGGAGACGCCATTTCCCCTCTGGTAGTGCATACGTTGTGTCAAGCCAGACCTTCTTCAATACAGCGTTTGGTCCAATCTTATTCAGTTCCTCATTGATATCATCGATCAGCTCCGGAGATGCCCGAAAATCCCCTGTATGAAGAAAAACCTCGCATGGATTCCCATAAAAAAGAAGCACCACACTGCCTGGACAATGATTCGCATCTAACAATACAAAGGTAACATTCAAATCAGAAATGAATATTGGATTTCCCACAGACAATATTCTAATACACTCTGTACGAACCCGAAGCTCTCTATGAACCAGCCTTGCGGTTATCTCTGTACAGTAAAGAATATCATTAAAACGGTGTGAAAGCCCCGTATAATGATCTGAATGAAAATGCGTTAAAAAGAAGTGCCGGCAATATGCCCACACACCAGTAGCAGGCACTTTTCGCGCAGAAGGGACGTTAAAACCATCGACCATAAAAGGGGCACTCTGCCCTCCTACATCATCAACCCACTTTGCATCTTGGTCGTTGCAGGCCATTGTCTATCACATTGCCCAGAAACCTTGGGGAGAGGGTGCTAACAGAATAGATGAAATGCAGAGAGAGAGAAAATGAAAGAGGAATTGTGCAGAGCCAGGGGGGGGAAAGAAAAGCGGTCCTTTTTTTGTTTTCATTGTATCATTTGAATATCAATCTACAAATGGGCTGTTTTTTTTAATGTGAGACGCCCTTCCCCCACCTAGTGATAGCTGTATTGTGATAATTGCTCATAATACATAATGTGTATCATGGATTATGATGATGCAATTACCACAATACAACCATTATCCTACCCCCCCCCTTCTCCCTTGAGACGCAATCTATAGGTGCACACTTGAGACTACTAATTTTTCGTCAAAAAAATTTGTTTCGACAATCACTTCTTTACCCTCCCCTACTGGTACAAAAAGGACACTCAATGTCGGCCGAAGCATTTCTTTTTTTATATATTTTCTCCCCCTTTTGTTAAGAACCTTCTTCCACCTCCGGTCTGTAGAGATCAATTCTTGCTTGGCGTGCAAGCATGGTACGCTTCAGCAGGAGGTGCTTGCTTTCTAAGGAATCAATGCAGTGGGAAGCACAGTCTTGCCCGTCTTGGAGTGCTGACGAGAGGATGCGCAGCTTGGCGATTTGGAGGTGCACCAGACGTTTGAGGGAGAGATTGAGTTGGAGAGACTCTTGCGCTGAGAGGAGCGCTGCCTTTGCTTGGCATGCTCCTAATGCGGCTGCGGCTAATGACCCTACAGAACGATCCGTTGCCGCACCCAACGCTGCTTCTGCTACTCCAGGCGGTGCACACTCCGCCAAAAACCCCACCACCCTCTCCTGCAAGGCAACATGCTCCCCACCCCCCGCATCCCCATCACCCACATCCACATACTGCGTCAACCCCAATGACAGATACCTCTCCATACATTCCCTTGCGGTCCCCTCTAAATTCTCTGTCTCCTTCAATGAAGGAAGTGAATGCGCAAACCCATCAGCATTCCAGGTTTTCTCTGCCTGAGCTGCCAATACCGCATCGTCGTGAACACTAAAAGACACCTCTTTTTTCGGAGAATTTTGTGTTGAAGATTCTGGGATAACTTCGTCGGATCTCCCGGTAGGGGAAAGGCGGTAATTTATTAGACCCCATTTGGTTAAAAACCGCCATATTTGGAGAAGAGAAGTGTCCGCACCAGGGATAACACGCTTTGCATAGACAAAGGAAATATAACGGTGTGGGTGGCGTCGGTGGAGGGAGACCATCCAATCGCGGGTTTCGATGTACCACTCCCATTCAGCAACAATATCGAGATCGGGGAAGGAGGAATCGGAGGCTTCGATATGATGGATTTCTCCGGGAGTATACCACATGGCATAGAGGGGGCAAATGACGATGTCAACCTGAGTGGTTTCTCGCTTGCGTTTTAGGGTATGTTGTAACGCAGAGAGTCTCGCAGTTCTCCCCATCTTCGCAAAATCATAGAACCTCTGCGGGTCTCGCACATTCGCCTCAACATCACTGCAGTTCATCCACTCAATATTCCCTCTTTTCTTTCGTTCCACAAAATCCTCAATGGCACACCACTCCCTATGTGTCGAAGAGAGCTCGAAGAATAATGGGTGGACCAATTTTGGGTGAATTTCAAGGGATTCGTTGTGGAAATTTGAAGCGATTTGGGTGTTTGCAATGTGCCAGAGGTCGTGGCTGGAGGGGGTGCCCCAATGGTGGAAGAGGGCGAGGAGAAAGCCGGAATCGCAGAGGGTTTGCCAGAGGGTGAGCAGTTGCGGGGTGGAAAGGTCGGGAAAAGAGGTGCGGATGAAGCTGTTTGCGGCGAAGGATTCCGCGGTGTTCACTACAGAGACAACCCGGCATTTCCGGTCCAATCGGGACAATGCTTCCCCCCACACCTCAAGACTGCGTTCTCCTACTACAACATCCCCTCCACCCTCCACCACCCTCCCACACAACATCTCCACCACACCTCTTACCCCTTCAGACACATTACCTCCCACCGTAAGCTCCTTTCCTTTAAGGGAAAGTGCGACGGAGTGTAGGAGAGCTTCATCATACGATGCAGTACCCATGACAGATGCTGTCTTCGATGCTGTAGAGGTGAATTGGAGATACGCTTTGAGAGCGGTGAGGTACAGAGGGGTGGTGGTGGTGGTGTGGTCATCGTTGGCCAAAGAGGGGAAGAGATCTGGAATGCGTGCGGTGCGTGGCCTGCGACGGTGATAGCTGTCTTCTATTTGGAGCAGATCTGAGAAATGCCCTGCAAGGATCCGCCACTCTTCCGCCCCGTCACACCCTCCCCCACAAAGAAGTGCAGCAATCCCTTGGTCAGAGGCAGAAAGCTCGCCACACCGCTTCTCAAGAACCGAAGCAAAGGGCTTGAGTTCATTTGCCTTCGGAACAAAACGTGTTGACATTGTATGAATACTTCGTCCGAATTGCGTATAAATGGATATCAAAAGTGTAACTATGTGCAGGACATATGAAGAGAGAAGGAAGGGTGTGTGTGTGTGGGATGCCTCTGTCGGAGGGTAAATGAGGTTTGATGATTATTATAAAGTTGGCATAAGTGCTAGGGTGTGTCTTTTTAAGCGAGATAATTGCGTGGAGTGTTGCAACCCTCTGGCATCCTGAAATAGGTGAAACCGTCCACGATTTAAGCTTATAATAATGTGTCCGGAGCTACACATCACTGGAGGAGATGCCTGCACACAAGACAGCCGACATTGATCGCGCAGTCGAGCGCAGTGTTGCCGTCGTTGTCGCGCAGGGCCTTGTCCGCACCGTGCCGCAGGAGGAGTTTCACTACTTCTGCATGTGTCTGTGTTGCCGCGCGGTGCAGTGCAGTGTGGTCGTTGGTGCCTTGTTCGTTCACGTCCACCCCCTGGCAACCCAGGAGGTGGCGTACAGTTTCCACATGCCCTCCCTCTGCCGCCAGCATGAGGGCCGTGAACCCGTCGTCTGTGACACGCAACTGCGCACCCGCGTCGAGAAGTATCTTCACAAACTCGAGCAGCCCATCTGCACAGGCTGAGAGCAGAGGTGAACACCCCACATCGTTCGCCACGTCAAGCTGTGCCCCTGCGTCAATCATGACCTGGCACACGGCAGGGTCCACAGAAAGCGACTCAGCCAGCGCCGTGCGGCCGTCCTCATCCACAGCGTCAAGAGGGACGCCGTGCTGCACAAGCATCTTGCAGAGGTCAGCGTCCTCCGACTGCACGGCGTAGTGGAGGGCGGTTGTCCCGTCCTCTGCACAGACGTCCACGTCGGCGCCGTGCTTCAGGAGGAACTCTGTGAAGCCTTTGTGCCCCTCAGCGCTGCAGTGCATCAAAGGTGTGTTGCCAGAAGCATCCACACTGTCAACAGAAGCACCATGCTGCAGAAGAAGCTCACCTGCAGCAACGTTGCCACCCAGCGCCGCATACGCCATCGGAGTTCCTCCGCTCTCACACAGCTCACTCGCAGAGGCGCCCCTCGCCAGAACGTGCGCTGCACACAGACCGAGACCAAAGTGCAACGCTACGTGCAGAAGTGGTCTGGGCGTCGACTCTTCCAAGAGGTCACCACTGTCAAGAATAGCAAGAGCACCTGGTTCATTTTTCTGTGACATTGCCTGAACCAGAGGTGTGAGACCTGAGTTGTTCTTAGCTTCAGTAGAGGCACCGTGCTTGAGGAGCATGTTCACAAGTTCCGCTTGGTTGTTGCTCTCTGAGGAGGCAGCATGGTGCAGTGCAGTGTTGCCGTTACAGTCCACTGCGGCCAAGGAGGCGCCCCGTGTGAGAAGAGCAATCATAGCAGGTTTGTTCTCATGAGCAATGGCCGTGTGGAGAGGTGTCACCCCAGACTCATTGGCGGCATCGACAGAGGCACCGTGCTTGAGGAAGATGTTCACAATGTCCGCTTGGT
Source organism: Rhynchopus sp. YZ270_cl-10 (assembly GCA_964035575.1). Taxonomy (NCBI): domain Eukaryota; phylum Euglenozoa; class Diplonemea; order Diplonemida; family Diplonemidae; genus Rhynchopus; species Rhynchopus sp. YZ270_cl-10. The sequence continues at coordinate 883,462 of OZ037909.1, read as the reverse complement.
TGTGCACACAATAGGCAACGGCATAGTGTAGTGCAGTGTCGCCATTACTGTATGCAGTGGCCAGCGACGCACCCCGTGTGATGAGCTCGTTGAGACAACCAAGGCTCTCCCTGTATGCAGCACACATCAGTGCAGTCATACCGTCAGGTGTCACAACGTCCAGCCCCGCACCAGCCTCGAGGAGAAGAACCAAACACCCAACGTGGTCCCTGGCTGCACAGATCATGAGAGGCGTCATGCCCGTATCCTTACATGAGTCCAACAGCGCAGGCAGTGTGCATGCAATCTCTCCCCCCCTTGATAACATTTCTGCTTCTACGTTTTCGGAAAGAATCGCCCTAAGGGAGTCCTGCTGGTTCCTCCTGCACATACAGCACACAGCGTCGTGTACGTCCGCTGCAAAAACCCGCTTGCCAGCAGCCAGAGCCGGCACCTCGTCTGCTTCACACCTCCTCCGCTTTGCTGGCTTCTCATCTGGCGTGCTGTCTGCGTGTCGCTTTGACATGGTTTTTTTGTTGTGTCTGTTCGAATGCAGATGAGTGAGTGGTGAAGGCGGGTATACATCACCATTTGCAAAACTCTCCTGCAATGATACTAGAGTGCCTGCTCTCCCGATACATCGCTCTTGGTGTACAGTATCTCCCCAACTTCGCAAAAACCTTGTGCCACTGGATCAGGCGTGATTCGGTTTAAGTTGGGTGACTGCTGTTTTTGTCGCAATTGATGTGGCAAAAGGCGCTGCCAGTTTGGCCTCAAATCGTCTCAACTGTGCAGAAAATACACGGCTGACTGTTTGTGTCTCCCCAACTTCGCAAAAACCTTGCGCCACTTGGTCAGGCGTGATTCGGTTTAAGTTGGGTGGCTGCTATTTGTCTATGATATTGTGTAAAGAATTGCGTGCATCTCAAACATAACTCCAATAAGCGACTGAGTGACTCTCTCCCCAACTTCGCAAAAACCTTGTACCACTTGATCAGGTGTGATTCGGTTTAAGTTGGGCTTTTTTTGACTGAAAGTCGTCAGGAAAACATTAGTATTTTCAAAAGGGGGGCTCTTTTAGTCTGCACCTTTTACACGACGTGCCACATAATATCAACAAGGTATGTACACAAAGAAACTGAAGAAAAAAAAAAAGAGAACATTTGATGAACGCACCTCGTGCACACATCAACATAAACAAAAACATAAACTACAGAGAATATTAACAGAAATCATTACTCACCTTTTCTTTCGTTCTTGGAGGGGGACTTCCTCCCTCATCTACAATGAGCAAAAATGAAACATAAATTGGATTTGAAAGTACAAAAAAGAAGGCCTTTTTTTTGCACTCCTTTCCCACTAAACTCCATTTTAAAAAAAAATATTTCTACAAGAAAAGAGATAAAATACCAGCAGAAATCTGCAAAAAAAAAAACGGTAAAACATACTTCTCAGATGATCGTGATCGGAGGTGATCCGTTTAAATCGGTGGTAAAAAATGACAAAATGGGCAAACCAGCCCGACGTCAATCAGCCTATTCTCCACCTCACGCTCTTAAATATTGGAACAAAATAGAAACTTAGCACTCATCACACGAAAAGAAAACCCATGGGGAGAGGTTGTGGTGAAACACACACCCTCAACCTATTTGGTGAGGAGGTGGCTCTTTTTTTCAACGCGGTTTCGTCCCCAGAACCATCTTCAAAATGCTTTGTTTTCTATTTCCCCCTTCGTTTCATGAGGTCACAAAAATACATCTGCTAAGATTTCCTTAGAACTGCTGACTCCGCTCAAGCCTTCTTTGTTCTGCATCGCCAAATTTGTTGACAAAATCTGCAAAAGGCATCCATCCGGAACCGATTAGGACTCTTGGCTCTTTTCTTCCTTCTCCAACAAGCTTGATTGTCACCTTCCGCGTTCCGAAGGAGTAAATGTAACCACCATCTAGATAGCGTGGATCGGGACCAATCCTTATGAAGTTTGAAGGCAGGCGTGCATCGTGGGAGAAGTGGTTCAATGCGATGTGCAGTCTGTCTGCAGGCGGCTTCTTCACGGACGCGGCTACCCTTCTTGCACGCTCCGACCCACCTCCACCCCCACCTCCACCTCCACCAGGCGTTCCCGCCACCTGCATATGAGGGCTATATATGTCGCCACCCGACCCTCCACCACCACCCCCACCTCCACCCCAATAGCGTATCCCTGGGGAGGTGGACCGCTGCATGGACTCTTGCTTTGGGGATGCATCTTCGGGGTTGGATTGAGGCTGCAAATTGTGCATCATGAGCAGATCGCTGAGAGGGCTTTTGCTTCGAGTGTTGTAGGCACCACGGACACGGTTTGGGGATTGAGAGGATTGCGGTCCTTCTAGAACACCTTTCCACTGTTCTTTGCGCGGTGGGGTGACACTGCGGACATCATAGGTAGGGCTTGGGTGCGGTTCGTGGTGTTGACGGTATTGATCCTCTGCATTGTCGATGTGGACCTCTCTGCGGGTGATAGCTTGTTCTCTGTGGTGGAGTTGGGAGCGGAAGGACTCTTTGTTTCCTTCAAGATCCGCCAGCTCCTGTTTAAGACGAAGCTGTTGTGACGAAAGCTTCGCCTTTTCTTGCAACAACAGCAACTCCTGTTCTTTAATGTCTTCTTCTCTCCGATGGAGGACAGAGGTTGCAGTGGTTTCTGCGTAATGAAGCGACTCCGCTTGTCTGATTTTATCATCAAGAACCTGTTGTAAACGTTCCAAGGCGTGCGACCGCGCATTCACCTCAGATTCGCGAGATTCCACATCCCTCTCACGCCTATCACAGTCCTGCTCCCTTTGGCGTACCATCTCCTGAAGGTCTCCTTCTCTTCTGCGAAAATATTTTTCACGTTCTTCTTCAAGAGCGATGGCAGCGACGGCGGAGTTGTGATCATCCCCGCTTCTTTGGCTGTATCGAGAGCCAAGGGCAGCTCCGGCAAGAAATGCGTCTCGGAGGTCGGCTCTGGTTTTCCTTTCAGTTTCATTTAATCCATCCGCATCGCGGTACGCATCGGGGATCGCATCTGCTACATTACCCCCCGCCTCGGAACTGCTCACCGCCGCAGCGAAGACATCCATCCTCCTCGCCAAATCCGAAAACTGCCCCCTCATTGCGATAACCGCACCGCTCATTTCCGCACCCCCTCCTCCTCCACCTCCCCCTCCTCCTCCTCCCTCCTGTATCAACAGATCTTCAACGGTACCAAGCCGATCCAAAACGTGGGTCATAGATTCCCCAAGAAGATTGATCTCATCGTTCGGCACAACCGGAAGGGAGGATATGTTATGGACCACCTCAGCGACTTGCTGTTGGAGGCCTGCTTGGCCGATTTTGATCGCGCCGAGCATGTCATCTCCTGGAAGGGGGCCGGATCGGAGAAGCGATTCAAGAGCCGAGAGGCGGTCCTCGAGTTTGGTGCGTTGTTGCATTTCGACAGTTTCGCCTTCTTCGTCGGAAGAATCTCCAGGGCCTTCTAACGGAAGAGGAATGCTTCGAAACAACGCAGCCTCGCTAGTGTCACGCACCCCAAGACCCCCTTCAGAAAGCGCCTGAATGATTTGAGAAGGAGACATTCCAGTCCCCCCCATATCAATGATCCGGTCGACCGCCTGCGGATTCGTAACATAGGTCGCAACCTGAAACAAACAGCACACCGGGATATGGTCTGACGCAGGGTGTTCATACGATTTGTATTTAATGGGAGTCGCAGCGTTGCTCTCTGTCGGCAAAAAATCGTCCGGTTTTGGGGTAGAAAGCTTATAGTATAATACCCGATCGGTGTAGGCGGGGACTCTGGGTTTGCCGCCTTTTTTGGAGGTATCATATATGTTGATTTCACCCTTGATGAATTTGTAGGTAGGGAGAAACCCAATGGGCGCCTCCTTAAAGTCAGAGAAGACGCGAGATGCGGTCATTTCCTTGGAAAGTTGGTCGTGAGCAAGGATTTTGTCTACCCGGTTTTGTCCGATGGATTGCATAATCTCTTCGTAATCATTTTCCACACGATAGTTAAGGTCTCCAAACCAAAAGACGTAGTCAGACATTCCTAGCAGAGAGTTGGATACAGTGGCCTGTTGACCAGCCTTGGGAGACCCAAAAATGCCTTTATCTATGTTGCTTGGGGGTGATGGAGTGGCTGCAGATTCCCCAGACTTTCCGAATGCAACCAAATCGCAGCAGACGTCAGCAGAGGTATTCCCTTTCGCCGCCTTCTCAGCGCTTTGCGTCAAAGAATTCAACACAAAATGAAAGTTTTCATTCCTCTTATTAGTGTTCTCAGTATGAGGAACAAAATGCGCATTGATAAAAACAAAGCGTTTGCAGTGCAGGACAAACGACACTGCCAGGGCTCCTTTGTTTCCTGTAAATCCTCCGGACCCAAGCTTCACCTCTCTGGTCTGCAGATGATCGATCTTTGGTACAAGATGCGCCTTTGTGAAGATTACAAGCAAGGTTCCTACCAAGGATTGACTGCACACCTTTCTGAAGTTGTGCTGGATCAGATGCCTCACTAAACAATCCACCCAAGGCTCGGATTTTCCTGTCGAAGAGGTTGCGAGCGATCTTGCAGACATATCGACCTCTTGAAGACCTACTGCAATGATGTCTGACTTCCTCTTTGCTTGCAACCATTTCTCAAGCTTTGACACTCGTGTTGGATCTGCTTCTGCCACATTCCATGTACACACCGCAACGGACAGATCTTTTCTGTTCAGGTATAAATGCTTCGGGATCTGCACCATATGCCTCTGCAGCAGCTTCAACCTCTCCTTATCCCGTGTAGCCTGCACCACCCTCGCCCCCGCAGCAGCGTCCATATCCGCCTTCTCCTTCTCCGCAGGCGACAACGCGAAGGAACCGTTCTCAGTAAACCCTTCCCCACCTTCCTCCGCAAAGGAGACGCTTTTGTTACCGGGGGACACACTGCCTTCCATGATTGAACCACGCTTTTTGAAGAATGGCATTGTTATTTTTTGAACTGAGAGAAAAGGGGGAAGGGTGGAAAGGGTGAGGTGGGGTAGGAGGGGAGGAAGGGGTTGCACCGTTCCTGGGTGTGTAGAATACAGTCCGGTCTCTATTTCGTGAATTCCTAATTCGGTTGAATTCTGCAAAATCCTGAAAACAAATTCATATACTTTCAAATAAAATTTGAAAGCATTACACTGCGTACGAAATTAAATAATTCATTCACGAATTAGGAATTCACGAATTAGATGCTTATTAATTAGAGTGTTTACTGTAACGTTTTACGCACAACTACTTTGTGTCGCGTCGTTCACTCACCCACATCGTGCTCCGCAACACCACCCCAACAGGTGAGTAGTTAGTGTGTGTGTGTGGAAGCGTCAGCACAAATATATGTGATAGAAGTTATACAAGCCCTCTTTAACAATAGATATTCAACCGCCAGCCAGAAAATCAGAACAACCAAAAAACCGACCTTCAAAAAGTCCTCAAAAGTCCTCAAAAAAAGAACCCACAATGATCATTTAATGCCCCACTTTCACCTCCTTTTTGGTGCAGTCGTATGGGGTCAGAGTGATGGGCCTGAAGAGCTGTGGTTCCAGATATTTTTTTGTCCGGCCGCAAAAGAGCCCTGGACATTCAACGACTCCCTTTTAAAGGCCAAGAACCTGACCCTTGAAAAAGGATCAGAAGAGTCTACGCGGAACCGCCTGTGCGCGAAACAAGAAGAAAAAACCAGTCCAAAAAGAACGAAACTAGACGTCGACTGCGTGAAACTAAATAGTGATAAGAAAAACTCCGCGCAATGTGCAGCTGCTCTTTCTTGTTTTGGAGGGGAAATTCCTGCATGAAGACGCTTCCGTTTGCACGAACTGAACATAGATTACCACTGCATGAGTTTTGGGGCTGAGACCTTTTTTATCAAATACCTCAGTCCAACTCACGCGACCCCAGAAAGGAGTGAGTTTGAGTTTTGTCTTGAACACAAACAGAGATGCAACACAACAGATGGACACAACGGAGACGCAAGGGCTACACAAAACACTGCACAGTTTCTGCTGCGAAACACCCGAGTTTGCTACCAGAATGTTTGCATCTTGTTGGAGATGGGCTTGGTGTGACCCATACGGAACTTGCAGTGTCGAAGGGGATTCCGTGCAATGGCGCTGAGACAAAGCAAAACTAGGAGGGTTGATTCTCTTGGAGTTTGCAGGAAAGTGGGGCGGTATGTTCCTGAGTTGTGAAGAAGACCCGATGACATCGTGGTGAATAGGAGGGGGTTTGAATGGGTTAAGATAAGAGTTTGGGGGAAAAAGGAAAAAGGGGGCCGGTTTTTTTTGTGATTTCGTTAGTCTCGTTCGTATGGTGGGAGAATGGAGAATAAAAAAAGCGCGGGTAGCCTTTTTTGCTTTTTTTTGTATTGTAGTGTCACTCAACCCAGTTGAAGACCGGGCTATTTGTTATATAAAAAAAGACGTGAACACACTGCAAAAGAGTTAGATTTCCAGAGTGCATTAGTGTGGCAGAGATGAGAAAAGAAAAATGAAAAACCCAAGTCTCTCTTGTTTAGCCACCTTTTAAAAGAGAGAAAAAAAAACTTGTGAAGATGAAAGCCTTCATCGATCCCAGAGCCAAGACATCCACCGATAAGTGCAGTTGTTGTCGCCTGCAGTAGACAGCGCTACTAACAGGGACGCCAAAAGCTCGGAGCTTTGGGAAAATTCTTTGCCTGACAAAATGACCATTTTCAGTCTGTGTAAACACAGAGCCGACTTTGGGAATGATCCTGCTGCAGGTTCACCTACAGCAACCTTGTTACGACTTTTGCTTCGCACATCTCTCATCCAAGAAGAAGGGAAGCCCTGCTTGTGGTATTTTTCTTTTCTTTTTTTTTGAAAAAAAAAACTTGGTATACATTAGTGTAGACATTCGACGTTACACTCCACTATTTTCTCCCCCCGGTTTCGTTCATATATTCCACATTGAGAGAGGGACCGCCTTTTGTGGTGTTCCCTGACCCTCCTGCTATTTCGTAGCACTTCTGTGCTTTTTTTTGGGGTATCACGAACACTCTAAAATCATCGTTTTCCCCCCTTTCTTCTCAAAGAAAAAGGGGGGGGAAAGGGTACATCCTTGATACAGCGAGGTACCGTACCCTTAAGTTTTTAAGAGGCGCTTCATGGCGCAACGTTTTGACAGCAATCGCTAGACTTCTATAACAACAGTGAACATGTTATTGCTATTTCATGAAATTTGTAATGTACCGCCTCAAACAATGCAAAAAGCGGGTTAAAAGCAATGCAAGGCGATACGTTAAAAGCGGTAATTTCCCGTATTTTATTGGGGGATAATTACTACATTGTCACTGAATATCAAAAAGAAAAATCAAAAAAAAGTGAGATTAACTTTAAACAACCTCTCGGGCAGGCACGTTACAAAAACAAAACCAAAAACTAACATTTTGCCACTTGATTTGTCCTCACTACCATACTGTATCTTTTTTTTTCCGTACCGCAGCTAGCTTGAGTGGCGCCACGTGATAATTGGGTGAGGGGGGAATGATTCAAAAAAAAGGGGGGAGAAAGCGTGAGGACAAATTTACCGTTTTAGCTAATCATATTCAGGTTCTAATAACACTGAATGTAAGCACAAAAAAAATTTTCCCCTAATCCCCTCCTTCCCTCCCTCCTTCCCTTTTTTTAAAAAGCTCCTTCTTCCGTTCCTTCCCTCATCTCTAACCCCCCAAAACCCCGTATGGCCGCAACTCTTCTCGGAGCAACTCTGACGGAACTGCCTTCGTGCAGACCACCCTTGCAAGCTCCTCTAACCTTTTGGTGATTTGCGGGAGTGTGCTGAGAGCACTGCGGAGCACGTCACCTTCGGACTCCATATAAATTCTTCGGATGAACGCTTTTGTCAGATGCGCTGTGCTTTCCGACAACACACTCATATGGGTTTCCAACGAATCCGAGGAGACGTTCCAACACAACGCGGTCACAACCGGCAGCTCCAAGGACACCACCCACTCCGCGCTCTCCTCCAACCTCTCCTCGCTGTGCACAGGGAGGTACGGTTCCGTTTCGTTCGCAAACGCACAACCCAACGAAGCCACCCCAGGCTCCCACCCCATAACCTTCCCGGTGACCAACAGCACCGTGGCAGCGAGAAGTGCAGCTCGGTGCTCCTCTTCGCAAGAAACGCCAAGAAGGGCGCGGCCAAGCTCGGTGTCAATGCTGTTGTGCAGAAAAAGGCGGTGTGTGTTGAGGCAGGAGGCTCCAATGATTGCTGATGTGATGCATGAAGAGGTCTCGCAGGTGTCTACACAGGTCTGCATATTGGGTACACGCAAAGCAGATGCTATGCTGAAGATATGCGTTACTACCTCACGTCGTGAAATAAGATTCAGAGGGGCAGAAACTGGAGGTGAGGAAGGTTCTTGGACGATTGGAGGTGATGGTGATGGCGGTGGGGCAGTTTCTACCCGTGCAACTTTCGTGCCTCGATCCACATCATCCTCTCTGCAGCGTTTTCCCATTAAAAGGTGTGGATAGGGTAGGGGGAGAGAGAAAAAAAAATCAAAGGGTGCTACTAAGAGTTGGGCTTCACTTTTGGGCCATAGTGAGGAGGAGGGGGAGGGTGGTGTTGTGTATTAAATGGGGCGTTCTCTGTGGGAGGGGTGGTTGCCGATTGGTTAGAAAAATTTTTGACAGAAAGTGAAGTTAATAAATAGAGAAACTTCTTGAATGCGTTGAAAAATAGAAATAGTGTGGTGGAGGGTAACCTCACAAAATATACACGAAAGAAAAAGAAAAAATTGAGGGGCAACTTTGTTTTTTCTGAGGTTATAAGTGTTCTGTGTGTTTTTTTTTTTTTTTGAAAATGGGAGATTGCATGAAAAGTCGTGGCAACTGCCTGTTCCAACAATTTAGCAAATTAAAAGATATATCCTATCCAGGGTTCGCGAACTGGGGAACCCCCCGGATGTTGTCATATTGAAGTTCGGTGCAAAAAAAAAAAGCGCCTCGACGAACTCCACAAAACGACAAAAAAAAAATAAGTTTTCCATAAGAAAAGTTAGTTAGACGAACCGGGTTCTGCCACCCACAATGTCCTTACGAGTCCACCGTGTAGACCAATCTAAGCTTCCCCTGCTTAGTCACCATAGAAAGAGAAAAGTGAAGCAGCGACTGAATCTCCGTTGTTTTTTTTTGAAAACTTGGTTGTATTAGTGTAGCCACCCGAGAGTGTGCTCCACTATATTATTTTGTTGTCGATAATTGCCTAAGGACCCGCTTGGGGAACCTAGGGTCTGTACTCAATGTAGGCCGGAGCCTTTTTTTTCTTTGAATACTTGAGAATGTGTAGACACCTCGCTTGTATTTCGTGTGAGCTCCACGCAATGTGAGGACCCTTTATCGGATAGAGAGCCCAAAGAACCAAATCTCAAAAGTGGGTCCAAAAAAAAAAAACGGCTTGGGGTCTAAAGGATTCGCGAAAACACTTTAAAATATCATCGAAGAGTCTCCGAGACTCAGGGAGTACAATGTATACTTCGTATACTTTCAAATAAAGAGAAAGTAACAAACAAAAATCATCCAACTTTATTACAAAAAAAAAATCACTACATGTTATGTTTCCCCCCCTCCCACTCCCCTGTATGCTTTCTTTTTTTGTATCGACAATCACCAAGAGGTAGGTTATGTCTCAAATATTACCCAAAAAAAGGAGGCCAGGATAGTACCATTTTTTGAAGGAAAGGATTGCCGTCGTATTGTGTGTGAGTTGTACGATCACTACGGCTTTTTTGCTTTTATACTACTTTTTCGTCAAGTAGCCCGGCTTCTTTGGCTCCTGCCCAATGGTGTCGATTTTGCCCCCGTTCTTCTCCAGCTGCTCCTTGAAGTACGCAACGGTTTTCCCGAGTCCCTGAGGTTGAGAAAAAAGAGGTTGTTGATAGGCTAGAACTAAATTTATGTATAAAAAGAGGTTTTACTTGAAATCCGAAGCCCCGCATGACATGAGGGTGACAGTGTGTCCTTGGATGCACCGTGAGGTGTGCCCGACTGTCGAACCCTCGTGCACTTCTCCACAGGCGCCTTATCTTCACTGCTAGCGAGGCCGAGGTGGACAGACTCGAGAGCGAACGAGGGACTTTCATTTGCGAGCTCGTCAGGAATACGAATCTGTGTGCTGAAGATGCGAATTTCTTCGTGGATATGAGGAGCGTGCGTGAAGAGTATCGCAATCGCTTGGACATGGGGGACGCGGACTTCATGCCACACGTGACTGCCGATCTGTGCAATGAGGGGTACAAAACCTCTCCGCGCATTTGGGAACGCGTACGTAACATTGCTCATGATGAACTCGTGGCGCATGATAAGGGTATTCGGCAAAAGACAGAGGTGCTGGAAGCAAAGCAGATGGAGTTCTACTCCGCGGGCGAAGGTGGTAAGCCGGAGAGATGCGAAGAAAAGTTTATAAGATGATCCTAAGCCTCTTGTGCTTAGTCACCTTGCAATGCAATGCAGTAGAGAGTTCAGCACAAAGCATAAAGAAGGGAAAAAAAAATAACACTTGGCTGCGTAATAGAGACATAGCAGAACAGAAGGGGGTGCCAACATACCTCTCGTACACTCACTTTAGGTTGCCAGCCAAGGAGCTCTTTCGCCTTTGTGATGTCGGGCTTTCTCTGCGATGGGTCGTCCTTCGAGGCAGGCTTGTAGATGATCTGGCTTGTTGTCCCGGTGATCTCCTGTGGGTGTAGGGGAAAATAAAGGCAAAATATTTGGTTATATTAGCACCCGAAGAATGATCTCCACTATTTTTTGAACCGATCACAAAACCAATGAAAAAGAGAATGCAAACGCCTCACCGCTCATCGGCTGGCAGAAAGCACTGTCAAGAAATATACTCAATGTTTTGGTCGCCTTGGGGAGAAAAAAAGCACGGCGCTGATTTAGACCACTTCACTCTCCACCATTTTTCTTCAGCACTCCCCCCCTCTTCCACATACCTTAATGAGGTTCGCAAACTGTGAGATTGTGTATTCCTCTGGGTTACCGACGTTCACAGGCGTTGAAACGTCTCCGTTCATTACCGTGTAGATACCATTCACAAGATCGTCCACAAACTGGAAGGAACGCGTATGGTGGCCATCCCCATAGATGGTAATGTCTTTCCCTTGGAGGGACTGAATGATGAAGTTGCTGACCACACGCCCATCGTTGGGGTGCATACGCGGGCCAAAGGTGTTGAAGATCCGCACCACCCTTACCTCAACGTTGTACATCTGTGCGTAGGCGTACATCATGGTCTCCCCGAGACGCTTTGCTTCATCGTAGCAGGACCGTGGTCCTATGGGGTTTACGTTACCCCAATAGGTCTCTGGTTGGGGGTGCACCTCAGGGTCGCCGTACACCTCTGAGGTGGAGGTAAACAGAATGCGGGCCCCGGTTTGGCGTGCGATTTCCAGCATATTGCGGGTACCTTCTGTGTTGGTTCTGATTGTCTGCATGGGGTCAAACATATAATGAGGAGGTGACGCTGGAGAGGCCATGTGGTAGATCTGATCAACCTGGAAGGTGATGCTGTTTACGACGTCGTGTTCAACGAGGGCGAAGTTTGGGTGGCCAATCCAGTGTTGAATGTTTTCGATTCTGCCGGTAAAGAAGTTATCGAGGACAATGACGTGGTTGCCTTCGCGCATGAGTTTGTCTACAAGGTTGGACCCAACAAAGCCGGCCCCTCCGGTTATGAGGATGCGCTTGCGTTTGGAGGACGGCAGTGTGTTGGTCTCAGGGTAGCTGCTCTGCCGTTCCTGCACCCCAGACATCTCCTCCCGCAGGCTGGAGATCTCAGCCCGCATCCGGTCCTCCTGCTGCTGCTGTGCTGCAGCGCTCATCCCCCTATGGTTGTGTCCACCCCAGATCGCATAGCACGCTGCCACAGTCAGCACCACAGCGAGACCCAGCGATTTGCGTTCTGACATAACGCCAAAACCCCCACCCAAGCCCCCCTGGAAGAAATGATGTTTGGAGGAAGGGGTTGAAGATGAGGAATGAGGAATGAGGGGTAATGGAGGAGGGAAGGGGGGAAGAGGGGGAAGGGGGAGGGGGAAAAAACGGAGGGGGTTTGCGAGTTTATTTTGGTGCTATGACTTCGTGTTTTTGTGTAAATCAGCGGAGTGGGGGATGTAAAATTCCTTTTTTTTTTTTCGTAAAAAAAAAAGAAGGAAATATTTTTGAAAAGGTTTTTGGGTTATGAGCAGAGCGTGGCGGGGGTTGTGGTTTAATGAAAAGTTTTTTATGAGATGAACCTAAGCCTTTCTGTTTGCTTCCTACCAATGCTTAGTCACCAAAAAATAAAAAGACATCCTTTTTAAACAGCTAATCAAATACTAAACCCAGAGGCAAAAAATAACAGCAACTTTAAAATCAGCAAAAAAAAAACAGAATTAAAACAAACGGCATGTATAGGTTACCCCCCCCTATCCCACATACCCCAATCAATCCCTGCCGCCAGACAGATATCTTGTAATTCAAGCAATGTACTGCCATCATCAAGAATGCTAAGAACCCTCCCCCTCCCCCCTCCCACACTCACTGCACACTCTGCAGCAACACGACCCCCGCCAGAAACGCCACTGCACGAGAGAACAACGTACCTAGACCTACCCCTCTGCGGAAGGGGAACCGACACGAAGCTCCACCGACATACCCCCAGAGCAGAAACGGTGCCAGCCAGCGGAGGGTCAACAGCAGACTGCTCCCCTCTGCACCACCACCACCACCACCACTCTCGGCTTCCACTTTCCCTATGGTAACGTTATCTAAGGAGGCCATTCCTCGTAATGTTTCTTTGGTCTCGCCTGATATTGAAAGTTCATTTCCATCAAGAAGAAATGTTTTCAACGCATCCATCCCACGCAACGCAGGAGGAACCACTCCAGTCAAATGGTTGTCTTGCAATTCAAGTGTACTTAATTCGCGCAAAAGCGTCAAACTCCCTGGAATTTCCCCATCCAAATCGTTTCCCCCAAGACGTAGCGTCTTCAAAGGACTCCCTAGGACGCCCCACAATGCAGGAATTCCCCCATGAATTGCATTGTTCTGAAGCGCAATGTGTGTTGCACTGCGTAGCCCTCGCAGCATTTCTGGAGGAAGCTCTCCATTGATTTGGTTGTCATCGAGAATTAGATGGGTTACGGTAGAAAGCCCTGCAAAGCTTGGGAGACCCCCGGACAGAGAGTTTCCACTAATGTCCACTTCAACGAGAGACGACACACCGGCGAAGCGGGGGAGCACCCCACCGAGGCGGTTGTGTTGCAGAAAGAGCTTGCGGAGGGCCGGCATCTTCTCCATCAGGTTTGCTGGTATGGTTCCGGAGAGACGGCTGTGGCAAAGACAGAGTTCTTGCAGTTTTTCCAACCTTCCTAATGATGCAGGGATCGTTCCATGAAAATTATTGTGACAGAGATCGAGCACTTCGAGGTTCGGAAGGTTTCCGAGATATTCTGGAATTGTACCTGAAACAGCGTTGTTGTAAAGAATCAACGCGCGGAGGTCATGAAGGTGGGAAACCTCCAATTGAGACAACCCTGGAAGCGATCCGGTTAGACCTGCATTAGGAAGGTTCGCAGCTACCAGCATGACTTCGCGTTGACGTGGATGGAGACGGCCTGCGCAGACAGCTCCAGGTATATAACAAATCCCTTTGGGGTTGTGTGGATCCCCGCTCACCTCCTTTGGAAGGCCATTTACCCCCAAAGAACGCATCATGGTGATAACCTCGTGAGAGCCGGGTAGACTTACCGTTTCGCATTGTTGCAGCCATAGAGTGGAGAGGAGGGTGACAATGAGGGGACGCATTGCAAGGGTATAAGGTGGTAGATAAGTGAAGATTCAAGAAGCGTTATTAAAACTGAGAAAAAATACAAAACGAATTTTAAGAAGGGAAAAAATGGTGTATAGTTGGGTAGAAACTGTGTATTGTTCTCTAACCTCTAAAGGAGAAGGGTTTGCTGAGGATGGAAAAAGGTGGTTGTGAAGAGGGGGGGGAGAAATAGAAAATTAGCACTCTCACAAAAAAAATGGTGATTTGCTTTGTTACTAATTATTCGTAGGCTAGAATACCACTTTTATTTGGAAAAATGAAAAAAAATGGATTGTGTTCTAAACTGGGGCAGGGGCAGTGTCAGAGCCTTCATCTTTGTGCGAACTTTGCGATCCTTCGCCCCCTCCTTTGCCGTATCCATCCATGGCTGAACCTGTTGGAGCAGACGCTGCAGCGAGGTCTGCTGGGGGAGGAACTGCGCTGGACTCTTTGCGGTGTGGGTCCTGCTTGGCTTGAAACTTTTTGTAGAGGTTTGGTGTGTTGCTTGCTTGGTGCGATACGGAGACCTTTTGCTCCACCAATGTCAAGATTCGGTTCCCTGTGTCCAACGCCCGGTTCAATGCCATCAGAAGACGTGCATTGTCCCTATCCGCAGCCTCCTGTAAACACACAAAATGCCGCCCTGTTATCCCCTCCAACGCGCTCTTCTCCGCCACCTGCCTTCTCGCCACCTTATTCAAAAAGAAGTCCTGCTGGCAGTATTTGTAGCCCCCTTCATTAAGGTGTGTCTTCAGCGCAACTTCTTGCTGTGTGTAGGAGGTCTTTGGGTCCTTCTCCTCAGGCTGGTAGCGGAGAGAGGAAAAGAGTGCTTCAAGCTCGCAGTAGTGTCGTTTGCGGAGGGTGGCCTCCACCTCTCGAGAGTACGTTGTGTAGTTTTTGCGTTGTTCGAGCCAAAGAGACGCCATCAGTTGCAGGAGCGAGCGTTTCCATTGTGCCATGTCTGCCTGCAGGTTCTTTGCGCTGGTCAAAAGCTGGCTGTGGTCCTGGACTGCAGGGTCCCAAGGTACAAGTGCTTCATCCAAATCACGCAATCTCATCCCAAAATACGCCTCCAAATGCTTGACCTTACCATCAAACACTTTCATCAAAGACAAATTAGTAGGCAGGCCTGAAGACATTTTGTGTTAACAAAAACCCCCCCGTCTTCAGTTTCAGGGGTCAAAAAAACGAATGGGTTATAATTTTTTATGTATTTTTATAGTGTAAATGAGTCTGTGGCAGGTGGGTGATAGGAGAGGAGGGGGGTCTGCAAAAATGTGCGCAAAAATTGAAGGGATATGTACCCAATAGAAACGACGCAACCGGGTTTTCATAATGATTTGGTTTACCCCACGACAATCACCTACCCTTTGGTGGGCAACGTCTGTATCCAACGTTGGCCTGAAACCTTTTATTGTGGACATAAATACACACTTTAATCATACTGTGGGTGATATAACGTTTTCGATAACGTTATAACACCCACAGTATGTTTAATGTCTTAAAATTAACCGTACAAATCATAATTATAGGCACTGCCGCGAAGTGGGTTTCTCCGGAGTATTGTATACTTTGACTGAAAAAAAAAAGACTGCAGGTACTTGGAGGAGGTTTTAAACGGTTTATTCAGAAGGGCGGAAAACTTCGTACAAACTCTCTTTTTTTTTTTTTTCAGGTTGGTATCACATCACTACTGCATAGAACTAAATGGAGGGTAAGGAAGAGGGGAAAAGGCAAAAAAAAAGAAGCACACCTTTCTCATAGACTGTAGGCGATAAAAGCGGGAGGGCTACAACCACTGCCGCTATGTTTTTTTTTTTTTTTGTTCGCATTTATTTGTTTGCTCATTGTCTGAGCGAATTTGCCTGTTTCTTTTGACGGTATATGGTTCACCATATACCACCCTCACCCTTCCACACCATGAGGTTCTAACCCCCCCATCCCCTCTCTCTCTCTCTCGGGTGTCACAAATTGTTTTTTTTTTGCAAGCTTATTTTTTGAATTTTTTTTTTTAGAGAAAAAAAAAAAAGAAGATGAAGTGCACGACTAGCAGACCCAAAAAAGAAAAAAGAAAAACACATCCGTTTTCCCCCCCATCCCCAGTTCACCTATTAAGAGATGCTACCCAGTGCTTTGTTTTAGTTTTTTTTTTTTTTTTTGGTGTGGTCAGAACCCAAATTCTCCATACTTTTCTTGGTTCCGACAGTGGTCGCGCTAATTATGGGAAAAAATGGGGAAAAAATGGATTTCGGGTACGGAAAAACGTTCCTTGAAAAGGTTAGCTGGGGAGGCCCGGAAACCCCGTTTTGTGGCATTTCCGGGCCAATCCCGGCTTGTGGTGGGGTATATACGGAAAAATGGACAAAATTTTAGTGACTTAAATTTTCGCAAAATATGAACCCATACTCGTAAACAAGGGTCATTTTCAGGAAAATTCGGAAAATTCCGAGATTTGGAAGCAATTTTTCTCCTGAAAATCAGTGGGTTTTCAGCCCCAAAACATACCGCGATTGGAATTTCCGGAATCCGTCCGCGCTGTGGTGGGGTCACTTTGCCGAAATGGCCAATTTTTTGGTTTTGGTCAAAATCCATGTGGGTAAAGAGGGCCAATGTAAATCCCACAGCCAGATTTTCTCTCCCTGATCCTGAACGTCTTGCAACATGAAAATGCGCGAAAACACTGGCATTTGCATTTCCGGAATTCGTCCGTTCTGTGGTGGGGTCAATTTGCCGAAATGGACAAGTTCTTGGTTTTGGTCAAAACCCGTCAGTGTAAGGTAAAGGGGGTAAAGTGTTTGCCTGTAGAAACTGGAAGGGAACAGGCAGCGCCGCAGGCGCACGGTAACCAACTTTTTTTTTTTTCCCTTTTCTTTTTTCTCCTCTTTCTTTTGACTTTCCGAGCCAATTGCGTTCCACGGCGGGGTCACATGTACATGCAAGTCCACTATGTGGTGGTCTTACTCAACAATATTAGAACTTCTGGTTTCTTAATGAAATCCCCGTACTGCAAAAAAAAAACGTTCCTACCAAAACCCCCAAAAATCCCGGGATGAGGGATGGACTTTAGCGCGAGCTCTGGGTTCCGACCATTTTTTTTTTTTTTTGTCTTTTTTTGTTATTTTTATTATAAAATCAATAATGTTCCACTAGGTGGGTGCTGTCACTCAAAAAATATCAACTTTTTTGAAGGGCCAGGATAGTTGCAGATGGCATGTATCTTTTCAAGAGCATTTTATCCTTTTGAAAAAAGGAGATAAGAAAGAAAGAGCGGACGGAATTTGATAGGCTGTACATCGCGTATGCGGAATCACCTTGCAGAGGATGGTACTGTACTGTGCTGTGTGCACAGACCACCTGCGTTAATGTGTAACAGATTGTGCCGCCCCCAGCCAAACTCCCCCACCTGACTGGTGTCTCCAAAACGAGGGCTCACTACCCCACCCCACCCTCAGCCCCATCTCTCCGCTGCGCAAGGCACACCTCCCCTCCTCACCCCTCCTATCCCGTTCATCGTCCGTGATGTCGTTACCACCCATACTTTCCATTCCGCAATTCGACCAAGCAATAATCACGACTTTTTTTTCTTTGAGGGGGGGGGGGCTTTTTTTTCCCCCGCTTTTGCTGTTCAACTCACTCACCTACGAGGTAGATTCTGAACTCAAAATTTCACCTTTTAAAGGGCTAGGATGGTTACAGTATTTTTTGTTGTGTCGACAATCGCCGAGTAATCCCATCAGGTGGGAGAATTCGGGTCCGTACTCATTTTTTTTCCCCCCCTCCCCCCTCCATTTTAGAAGGCCCTTCGATAAAGCCTATTCCAACCTCCTATGCCTACCCCAACACCCCATTCAGTCTACGTGGGGGGAAAAAGAGAGGGAAAAAAGCAAAATTGACAACGCAACCACCTCTGCACACGCAGGACACTAAGCAAACCCAGCACTGTAGATTTGTGGCCCATTTTTTTTGTATTGTATTGTTTTTTTTTGTGTTTTTCCTTTCAATTTGTTAGGGAAATTGAAAAAGGATTGCGGGGGGGGGGAAAGGGAGAGGAAAAAGGGAGTGTTTGGTGGGGCTAGGACCAATGTGGTGTGCTCTGTATGTCAGAGAGGTGGGGTGTTGTGTGTGACCCCCTAGGCTATCGCTTTGTGTTCTAGTTGAGCCAACTATTTGCTATCCATGTTGTGCAGCTGAATGTCTGTTGAGGGTTGGGGGGAGAGAAAAATAGAGAAAAGTAGTGGCGAATATATCAGTCCTATTCGTGGTCATTTACCCCCCCCCCTAAATTTACCCCCCCCCCTTATTTTACCCCCTTTTTCAGAAAAAAACGGTTCAGGCCAAAATAACATGGTAATTTACCCCCCCCCCTTATAATACCCTGTTGTGGCTGGTACTTTACCCCCCTGGGGGGGTAAAGTACCAGCCACCAGGTAATTTTTGGGTAATTATCGCCGCAACACGCCAGGTGGTGTTTTGTCACGAGTGACCTAAACCCACGAGCGAAGCGAGGGGGTTCAGGGAACGAGTGGCAAAACACCACCTGGCGTGTAATTATGGGGTAATAGTTTCACTTAGTGCAGCGCATACCTGTTTTGTTTTATGGTTTGCTGGGAGGGGCTGATGTGTTCAGCGGGTCGTACATCCGGAGACTGTAGGACTCGTCTGATTTGAAGCTGGAGACAAGCTCGAAATGAGGAAAGGGGTAAAGTGCAAATAATCTTTCACCCTGTTTTACATCACGTGTGCAGGTAGATGGGTGCAGGTGGGTACGTTTGTGCTGCGTGGGCGATACGTTTGGGACACCTCACGGAATCTGAGGCAACACCGTGATCCCTGACCAGTCATGGTTCAGGCACGGGCAGAAAGATGATGTGGATGATGTGGATCCATGATGCATGACTGCTTGCGATGTCGCAAGGAAGTGAGGAATTTTTTTCAGATGACACATTTGTCATGAGAGCATGTGTCGTCACACTGTGTTGTGCAAAATTTTACCCCACCGTGTATGAAAAAGTCCCCCCTTCCCACCCAAAAACATGACCTAACCCATAACATGGTAATTTACCCCCCCCCCTTACCCCCTCATTTACCCCCCCCCCCTTATTTTACCCCCTTATTTCCAAAATTTCCGGTTCACCGACCCAAAGGGGGGGGGGGGTAAATGACCACGAATAGGACTGATTATACTAATCCTCATAGAAACTTAACACTACACTAACTTAACACGATAAAACCCATGGGGAGAGGTTGTGAAACGCACACACCCTCAACCCATTTGGTTGAGGAGGTGGCTCTTTTTTCAACGCGGTTTCGTCCCCAGAACCGCAAAGTGTGTTCAAAATGCTTTGCTTCTATTTCCTCCTCATAGGTGAAAAAAAGGGGATGGCAAATAGAAAACTGGTTCAATTTAAAAAAAAAACTGTTTGGTTTTAGACTACCATCATGGGATAGCAACAATTTTTCTTTCAGGATCTCTCTAAGAGTGCAAAACGAAGTAAAGTTGATAATACAAACGCCTCTGGGACGCAGGCACTGACACTCCGCGGGGTGTTATCGAACACCGGAGAGTGTTGCAGGGAGTGGCTGGGAAACTGTAAGCAGACACACAGTCATTTCTTTTTTTTCTACGGGTCAAAACACATACCGTCACCAGCGACAGGATAAATAGCAGGGCGATGAAGAAAATCGGCGCCAAAAAGTATTCTTGGCCTTCCAAGAATGGGAGCTCTGTGGGGGGGATATGAGCAGGCTTCGCGCTAACTTTTGGAAAAAAATCTGAAAAATCGTGTTTCGGGACCAAAAAAACGCACCTCAAATAGTTGTGCGTCAGGGGGTGAAAAAACAGTGTTTTGTGGCATTTCCGAGCCAATCCCGGGCTGTGGTGGGGCATATTCGGAAAAATGGACAAAATTTTAGTGACTTAAATTTTCACAAAATATGAACCCATACTCTTAACGAGGGGCATTTTCAGGTCTGAAAACCCAAATTCAGATGAAATTGTGGTGTTTTGACTGGGAACAGGTAGCGCCGCAGGCGCACGGTACCCAACTTTTGTCTTTTTATTTTTCCCTTTTCTCTGCTTTCTTTTGATTGCACGAGCCGATTGCTCTCCACGGTGGGGTCACATGTGTGCGCAAACACTCTAAAGTACTCTTACTCTGAACGATGAGATTCCTCTGGTTTTAGTAAGGAAACCCCTGTTTGCAAAAAGTGCGTAAATTTCCTGTGGCTTTTTCCCGCCAAGAGGTCGTTTTGTTGCATTTCCGAACCAATCCCGGATTGGGATGTACGGAAAAATGGACAAAAATGCAGCGACTTAAAATTTGACAAAACATGAGCCCATATTCGTAAACAAGGGTTATTTTCAGGTCTGAAAACCCAACGTACTGAAGAAGCTATCGGTAACGTAGTGATGGCGGTGGGGTTTCAGTGACCACAGAGAAGAGTGAGAAAACCCAGGACGGTTATGGCCTCGGAGGTGTGCCCCATGGCGTCCTAATCAATCTTTATCCGCGAGGAAGGAGATCATCCTCAGGGGGGATGTGGAGTCGCACTCAAAATAAAATGAACACGTACATAAGTACATCGTGTTTAAACATAAAGGAGGGTAGGAACAGGTAGCGCCGCAGGCGCACGGTACCCAACTTTTTTCTTTTTTCTTTTCCCTCTTCTCTGCTTTCTTTTGATCGCGCGAGTCGATTGCTCTCCACGGTGGGGTCACATGTGTGTGTGAAAACACTCTAAAGTACCCTTACTATGAAATATGAGATTCTCTGGTTTTCTTAAGGAAACCCCGGTTTGCAAAAAAAAAACGCACCACAAAAATATCCAAAAATCCCGGGACAAAGGACAGAAGTTAGCGCAAAGCCTGGATATGAGAGGGTTTTTTTTTTTTTTTTGCTCATTTCTTTGAAACCTAGACCATGGCCTGAGACCCGCCTGAGATAGACAGAGTACAGACAATGCTACATAAAAAGGGGAAAACTCTAGTTCAAATGACAATAAAAAGAGAAAAATTTGGCAGATGCAGGCGTCTCACTGTCACAAAGATGCCTCGAAGAAAAGGCTGTAAAATGAACGTAGACCTGCATTGCACTGAACCTCATATAAAAAAAATTGTGAAAGTGAGGGGTGGTCAAACAAGAGCTCGCAAAAGAAAAGGTTATAGATGAACCTAAGCCTCTCGTGCTTGGTCAACAAAAATATAGTTGAAAGTGCAAAATTCCTTACCAGACATTGCGGGCATTCTCAGCGGGAAAACACATTGGAGGGAACTGCTGGAAAAGCCATACCGATGTAACCCCTGAACGTCACGTAAAAATACACCGAAAACGCAAGCGCGGTGACAAGATTCCCCAAGGCTCTGTGTTGGCGTTGGTGTCATAATATTGTTAACATATGAACAGTATCGGAAATAGTTTATGTCCATTAATTTTGGCACTTTTGCGAAGGTGGATTTTGGTACTCAATACAAAAATTATGGACGACAAAGAGGGGAAGGGCAAAAACCCCAAAGACAGGTCAAGAAGGTAGTACTCCTGTCCATCGGTGACACGACGTACGGAGACGAGGACAAAGAAGGTGAAAGAAAACAGAGGTGGTGTGGCAAGTACAAACACCCTCGCAGAGACCGAAATAGATAGGGTCACATCATGGCGTGTAGCACGTAAAGGTGGAATACACATTTTTTGACATGTTCCCAAAGAAACCAACTCTGTGGACGGAGGACATGACCACAAGACTCCTGACACCCGCAAACGTGCTCCGCCCAGCTTCTCCGGAAGTGGTCGTTCCGGTTGTTGAAGAGCCGGGCGTAATTGAAAACTATAATGCTGAATGAAGAAGATGAAACACCGACCCCAACTGCGATGTTGAGAAATGCGCTGTTCCAGCAGGTGGAAGCAAAGAAAAAAGCTGTATGATCTTGGTTGTCTTCGTGACAAAGAGGGATATTATATGATATGGGTTGGAACTCTCACTGATCCTCTTTGAGATTGAGTTCCTGAACAACCCGCCCTGAAGAAATAAATTGGCTCGCTACCCATAGCAGTCAACAATTTTTCTTTGCACATTTTTGCCCCACGACAACGTGTTTCTTCTTCTTCTTCTTGTTTTTTTTTGTTTGTGAGTTGAGTGCTTGCATCGTCGTGTTTTGCACTGCCAACTTATATTCTTTGTGGGAATCTTTTCCAGCCCAGGGAGGCGTTCGCATTTTGCCAACTTTCACTCCTCCACCCCCACCCCCTACTCCCTACTCCCTAGTAAAATTTTGTCGCTTTAACCTGTTACGGCACTTCTGGCCATTTCCCAACTGGATGATGCGCACAAGATATGCCTTCAGAATGCAATTATTGAGCAGTTAATATTGTAAAATGCTTCTCAACACAGCACCGTGAAAACAAGAAGAGGAGTCAGAACGACGAGGAAGACAAGAGGAGGAAGGTGGATTAAGAAGAGCCACGGTATAAATGATCTAGCTTTATTTAATTCCAATGTTACTAATAAATACAAATAATACTTTTCACAGCAATGCAGTGAAGACTGCCCATAAGCAGATTACCAAAATGAACCAAAAAAGAGCGGAAAGGGGCATACCTTGACCAGAATGTGTTGTGCAGAAGGATGGGAAGCAAGAGCAGCTGCAGGACCCCACTGTAAAAGCGAAAGGGTTTTTTCAAAAAGAAAAAGCGAACAAAATGTGACCTCTCCAACACCCTTGCAACCTCAACAAATCTAACACGAATATGCCTCAAACACATATCCAAAAGAAAAGAAAAGCTGGTGTGATCAAAACCCAAATTCCTCCATACTCCCGTCTGGTTCCGACCACACCAAAATAAAACTCTTCCTTTTTAGACAGATATTCAGTCAAAAGAAACGAAAAAAAGGGAAAAAAAGAGAGAAAGTTTTTTCGTTGATCGCTCGAATTAGTGTCCCTGAGTGAATGAATCTGGGGAGTAATTCGGCAAGCACTATCTAAAAACAGAGTTTTATTTTTATATGACGATTCTCGTCATAGGTTTCGAACGCGCGTTCGAAAATCGAAAACGCGCAAATCCAAAATCGGAAAACGCGCACACGAAAAAAAAAAAAAAAAACGCGCAAAAAAAATAAAAAACGCGCGTTCGAAAAGCCGGACGCGCGTTAAAAAAAAAGGGCGTTTTTTTTTTTTTTTTTCAAACGCGCGTTCGAAAAAGTGGTTTTTTCGAACGCGCGTTTGAAAAACTGGACGCGCGTTCGAAAAAACCACTTTTTCGACGCGCGTTCGAAAAACCTCCCCACGTAAACATGAGGCTTCCACTTTTTCGAACGCGCGTTTTTTTTTTTCGTTTTTCAAACGCGCGTTTTTTTTCTCGTTTTTTTCGAACGCGCGTTTTTTTTCGTTTTTCAAACGCGCGTTTTTTTTTTCGTTTGTTTCAAACGCGCGTTTTTTTTCTCGTTTTTTTCGAACGCGCGTTTTTTTTCGTTTTTCAAACGCGCGTTTTTTTTTCGTTTGTTTCAAACGCGCGTTTTTTTCTCGTTTTTTCCGAACGCGCGTTTTTTTTTTTCGTTTTTCAAACGCGCACTCGAAAACGCCTAAAAAATGCGAACGCGCGTTCGAAACCTATGTCTCGTATATTCAAAAAAAAAGTGAAAATCTGACCACAGCTTTAAGCAGTCCCATTCCACCACCTTCATCACAATTGGTATAGTACAATATCAGCTTTGTAGCGTTGGGAACGTCATTGCCCCCAATATAGAATTCCCTGTATTTCCTGCATACCTGACTATCAAGAACATGAACACTGCATTGCAGTGTATGTCAAAGGAGTATTGCCACTCAACCGGTTGTCTCACCTCGTGCAGCTGCCCACGGCCGTGCATGTATTTGTTCGCTATATGCCATAGCGCTGTGGAGAGCAGCCCACCCACCAGCAGAAAGTTCACCCCCACCTCGTACAGCACCAAATCAATTAACCCCATAAACGAAAAGGACACAGGAAGGAACAGCGCTATGTAGTACCCGGTGCAAACGCATATTATTTGACTGTTTGTTTTGTTGTTGTTTTGATAGAAATTCGGATCAATAGTAAAGAAAAAAAAGCAGTGCACCCAAGGGTATTGTATTTTGAAGAAGGGCTCTCTGTGCCATTGTGGACCAAAAAAATCCAGAAACGATAGAATGCTTACAAGCAGTTTGCCAGCTTCCTCGGCTGGACACAAGGGAAGGACACAAAGTGCTGACGTGCTGTCGGAACTGGCTGAGTTCCATGGTTTCAGCCTTCAGCGCGAACATATCGCGTTGTGTGATTGGAGGATGCTGTGGTCCCCGAACAGAGTGTATTGAAGCATGCACTGGACATGCTGAGACATCGGGACAGTGCGCAAGGGGATGCATTGTTTTCTTGTTGGGCTTCTTGTAGCCGCCTTCTCCATTCATCATATCAGTAGAAAGTGCATTCAGTCGCACAACAAAGACGAGAAAACGCTCCAGAAGAGTTGGCATAAAACGCGAGATTTTGGAATTTGGCCAAAAAAAGGGTCGGATTTAGAGACATGCTTGGAGTTCATCATTCCACCTCAGCATCTCCCCACCACAATGCACAGTTAGCAACAATTGGAGAGTGCTATTTATCAGTGCGGATTTGGTAAAATGCCGATTGTCACTTCACCAGGGGAAGGGGGTGGGGTGTGTGTGGTCACATACAATACTAAAAGAACAACAAACGCAGGGTCGTCTCTGGACCAGTGATTTTTTGTTAGTTTTCTGTGCTTCGCGTCGACGAAGGCCTTCTCGGGGGATATACAGAGATGCATCATTTGCGCCAACGCCAGGTCAAAGTCCATTTGACTGATTCGCACCATTCGTCGGAAGTATTCTGGCAATCTGAATACAAAAGAGAATTTTTTAAGTGTCATTTCCAAATGCTAGCTTAATGCAAATACCTCACCTCAGGGAGCTTGCACAGATGCAAACACAAAGCCCCTCAGGAGAAGATAAAAATAGAAACGTAACACATCACACGATAAAACCCATGGGAGAGGTTGTGAAACGCACACACCCTCGACCTGTTTGGTGAGGAGGTGGCTCTGCAGCGTGGTTTCGTCCCCAGAACCATCTTCAAAATCTTCTCTATTTCATCCTTCATTTCATGGGGTCACAACAAAAAAAAAAAAAAAAGAAGGCAACGTTTGATACAAAACGTATCTTAGAGGACGCGTGTTGAAAGCGAGGCTCATCTTGCAAAATAGAATGTTCATGCGATATATATTCAGGAATTCAAACAAATCCCTCACAAACCCTCTAAAATGGTGAACATTGACTTTAAAAAAAGTGCAATAAACAATCACATCACGTTTGTTTGCATTCAACGGCAAACAAACAAAAACAAACAACGGCAAAGACGATACCACAAACCCCTCATGGTTAGCCACCTCAATGAACAAAACAGAACGGCATACCTGACTCCAGTTGACGCACATGACAACGAGGAACTGCTGGGCAACATTATGCACACCAGCTAGGGGGGCGGGGGGGTGGGGGGGGGGGAAACAAAAAAAAAAAAGGCGGTCTCTAAGTGAGCGTATAAATCGCGTCGGTTTTTATTTTTCCTTTATGTATTTTGCCTTTTATCGATTCTAAATAGCACGATATTATTCGTGCGCGGTGTGTGAAGGGGATGGAAAGGGAGTAGTGTGCTGGTACGTGTACGTAACAGGGGGTGTTCTCTGTGGGATATTTTTTTTTTTGTATCAGGATTTAGGACATTTCTGAGTAGAAAAATGTAGATAATTTGTGTACGAAGGACAAGGAAGAAGAGAAAATGGTGGAAATATGTTGCGCAGTCCGATGATTTTTGTTGCGGATAAAGTGCGAAGCATCGTGGGAAGGATGGAGATTAGGTTTTTGACCCAAAAAGAGATGGAGCCGCATCAGTGCGTACCAAAAAGGGAGATACGGATATGAAGAGAAAAGAGAGGAAAGACTATTATTTATGAAAAACAAAAAACAAAAACAAAAATGCCAGAATAGGCTGAATAGGCAGATGGAAAAAAAAAAAAAACGAAGCTTTAAAAGAAGAAAGATTTGGTAAGATGAACCCCAGCCCCTGTCTTCTGCTGGGTCAAGTTGGAACTATTTCAATTCAACTTTAAAAAGAAAGAAAAGTTGTCAGAATCTGTGTGCCTCGCGTGCACACACATCTAGAAATAAAAAAAATATGGTATCAATCTGAGTGACCAAAGAACAGCAGGGTATTGCTTAAAGGTGGTAACTACACTATTATTGTATTATTACTATTTTTGAAAACTTGGTTGTATTAGTGTAGCCACCCTAGAGTGTGCTCCACTATATATTTTTTTGAAAACTTATGGTGTGATCACCCAAACGGATTCTCCGTGGTTCCCCCGAAGGTGCTCCGCAAATCTTAATATAGTCCGAAACAGTTCTCCGTGGTTCCCCCGTGGTTCTTCCGTGGGTTGTCCGTACCCCCTGAATCACACCAACTTGGTTGTTTTAGTGTAGACACCCAAAGATGAACTCCACTATATTTTTTGTTGAACAAAAAATAGGGGGGGCGGGGAAAAAACAAAAAATAAAATGCGAGAGAAGTGCTATGAGTGTACATTGTTGTCTTTTAGTATAATTTAAAGAGAAACGATGCGTGCACTAAAAAAATGGGGGGGAATGGGGTTTGAAAATATGGTAGAAAAAAAGGAAAGGGAAAAATTAAAATGATGGATGAGCCACTATGTGGGTGCATACATCTTACAAAAGAAAGACAAAGCGAATTTCCCAGATAAAAGATATGACACACAATTGCGCAAACGAAGAACATACTGTTTAAAAAGCTGGTATTAGTGTAGACACCCGAGGAGGAGCTTCACTGTATAAAACTTTTTTATTTTTTTTTTTCTTTTTTTGTCACGGCTTACTTTGTGGTGAATATCTCTTGGCTGAGAAAGAGGGGAAAAAACTAAAACATAAAACGTTAGAAGAGGTGAAAGAGGGGATGTGGAATTGGAGAAACGGGGGGATATATCATCAACTTTTATGTACCCTCGAAAAAAAAATGTCACTCACTCCAATCCAACACATTTTTTTTCGATGAATTTTATGAGAATTTTCACATTCTCAAATTGAGCTCTTTTTTTTGTGTAACTTTCCATACAGTTCCATACTTTTTACATTGAGATTTTTTAAAAATTTTGTTTGCATCAAAACGAGGAAAAAAAAAGGATCTGAGGATTTGATTACTCGCAAGAGTGCACAAACCATCTGCCAAAGATCACGCCATGGTTCCGTGCATTAATGCCGATGAAAGAACTAAAAACAGACACAGATAGTGCAGCTTCAGTTCCTTACGTTGACATAGACTGAGATCGCATTGGAACGCTACATGACCCAGACAGGTTTCCCCTTTTTCCTTCAGTTGATGCATTGAGAGTGTACAGACGTACACCTCCTTTTACATCATTTTGTGCATATTTTTTTCTTGAAAATGTTATGTGTTTGTGTCACCTATGCTTGCCACGTGATATGCAAATCAGATTGCCGCACCAATACTCAACGCACAGTGGCCTTCCTTTGCATCAACCCTAAGTTTACGCGGTGTCTGCGTGTCCAACTCTGCAGTACTCACGCAGGTACTGAACCACCTTCGACTGCGATCCAAGCCGGCTGTGTGTGTGTGGAATTAAAAAAAGTAAAACTGGTTGGTTCTCTCTGTTTTTGATAATCTGTTTGGTGTAGTTGCGACGCAAAAAGTCGGCACTGTCCAGGTTGCTGCGTAAAGGATTTTTTTAAAAATATGACAACAGTCAGCCACGCAGTAATCTGCACACAACCGCCACCTCACCTCCGACGAATGGGGAACAAAAGGATGTCATCAACTTTGCCTTCCATCAAACTTCCACAACATGAAGAAACCCCTAAGAAAAAACATCACCAATTCTACAACACCACTATGATGCACACACAACAAAAGTCAAATCCCTAATTTGGTAAAATGAGCCAAACCCAATCCCAACCCCAATCAAGCTCACAAAAAAAAAATATACGTATATATAGTGG
Source organism: Rhynchopus sp. YZ270_cl-10 (assembly GCA_964035575.1). Classification (NCBI taxonomy): domain Eukaryota; phylum Euglenozoa; class Diplonemea; order Diplonemida; family Diplonemidae; genus Rhynchopus; species Rhynchopus sp. YZ270_cl-10. The sequence goes on along the minus strand of OZ037909.1, from coordinate 855,573 downwards.
AGTTCATCCTCGGGTGTCTACACTAATACAACCAAGTTCAGGGAAATAGCTTGGGTACTTTTGCTGGTTTCAAAACCAGAACGAGCTGGTTTACTGGTTTGGGGGAAAATAAAAAAAAAAAGTGGGATTCGGGATTCAGTTTTTCGTCGCCCCCTCGCACCACTTTCCCACTCACAGAAGAAAGCCTCACACGTAAGCGAACCCCTAAAAAGGGTTCATTGAGTGACTCTGTGGTGTAAAAAGCTGCATGTTTTGGACAAAACCCTATTTTTTTTCGCCTGCGGCGCCACTTTATATTATTTTTTTGCTCCGCAAAAAAATAGAGTTCACAATGTCTTCGGGGGGCCCCTTGCATTTTGCAAGCCACAAATGCAACTTGACCAAAGCTGCAAAAAGTTGACCGTTTTTTTCAAAATGACCACCGTTGCAACAGCCCCTGCTTCTGGAAGACGTATTGACTTTGTACGGTTAGTGGAACGTAAGGTGCAAGACCAAGCTCCGTTAACACAGGATTATATTACATTTTCTTTGTCTCGCAAAATTTACCCTTGCCTCTCCACTCTGTGGTTGGCAGGGAGGCGCGCGCGAAGCGCGCGACGACCGCTTTCAACCGGGGAAAATTTTTTGCTAAACCAGCAAACCAGCAACATTTGAAAAGTGCACCTTTCAAGCTACTACCCTGACCAAGTTTTCAAAAAAAAAAAAAAAAATAGCATACGTTTTGAGTACATTCTCGTAGGCCTTGAGCTCTTGGCAGGACCCCCCTGGGTGCATGAACCCCTTCTTCACGTAGGACTTGTGGACCTGGATGTAGTCGTGGAAGAGCTGCTTGGCGGCTTCTTTGCCGACGATTGCAACGACCTTTTCTTTGTACTCTTTGTGCGCAGCTTCGGGACGCATGCGGGCAGGGCTGTTCCGTGGCCTGGGGGATACACGTGGTGCCTCACCTCCTCCACCTGCCCTCTTGGTGGGCGATGCTCTCCTCAGTGGCGACGTGCTGTTTCTCCGAATTGACACCGGAGAGTCACCACGCCTTGCCGGCTTCGTTGGGGTATGCAGCAAACTGTTTCTCCTCGGAGATGGGCTCAGCTTCCTTGCAGGCGCTGCGGGAACGTGAACAGGACTGCGGTGCCTTGTCACCGCCTTCTCTCTCACAGGGGTTGGGGTCCGCTTCTTCGACGGAGCAGGGGTGCCGGTGTTCTTCACGGTGGTTCCCTTCTGCTTCTCGAGCTTGACCTTCAGGGCTTCCTTCAGAATGCTCTGCACATCCTTCACCACTGCACCATAGGCGAGACCAAGCACCTCAATATCAGAGGGGTCGCGGCTGAGGAGGTCCTCCGGGCAGGAGGTCATGAGGGATTTGCCTTCGTGCTGGGTGATGCACCAGCCGGCTTCGCTTTGGACCCACTCGACGTCGTCGACCACACGGCGTGAAGAGACTTCAATGATGTCACCAAAGGTAAGGTGCCCGATTGCATCTTGGTCAAAAGATGGATCCGGACGGATTGAGATTTTGTTGTTCACATTGAGCATGAGAACTTCAGAGTCGGGGCTGCTGCATTGGAAGCGTGCGGTGTCGTGAAGGGTGAATTGGTTGTTCGCTGGGTTGTGGGTGTTTTTGTGTCTAAAATCTGAGTTGTTCGCATGAGGGTCCTCTGCGTCTGGAGACTCCCCCGCCTTTTTAAACACCTCAATCACTCTCCTCGAGACAACCTGAAGGCGTACTGAACGCAACAACTGCCCCGCTGTCGGGCGCACCCTGGGATCCTTCCGCAGCATTGTCTTGATCATTTCGAAGAAGCTCGACTCCAGCTGCTTCTGCGGCAAATCCATGGGACGCACATTCGGTGTCATAATCTGCTCCTTCAGAAACCGCATATGCTGCGTCCCCCACACCCCACCCCACGACGCAGTGAACGGCAGACGCGCATCATAACAACGCTGAAGGGATCCCAACTCAAAGAACATCACCCCCAACGCATACACATCACACCGGTCTGTGTACGACCCGCCAGACTTCCACATCTCCGGCGCCATGAAGAGAGGCGTCCCTGCGCGAGTCTGCATAGGAGCATTGGTGTGAGCCTGCAAACCAGAAATTCCAAAATCACCAATTTTGATGATTTTCCCTCCCCCCGCGAGGAAGATGTTGTCTGGTTTGATATCACGATGGACGACCCGCTTTTTGTGGATATACCAGATTCCCCAGAGAAGCTGCACCATCCAGGACTCAAGCTCCGGAAGAGACCAGGCATGCAGACGCCCTTCACGCTCAATGACGTCACTGTAGACACGCTCTGCGATGGAGGTACACTTTGCGTGGATCTTCGTGAAGGCTTCTTTGTCGTTTACCAGGGTCTCGGGGGACCAGCCTTTGAGGTGCGGTTCGCATTGTTGGCGAACAATGTCGGAGATCATCTGGATTTTGCGTTTGTTGCCGTCGTCACGCAGTCTTTTGTTGATGAAGTTGCCGATGTCCCCTGCATCACAATACTCCATCGCGATGTGCAGACGCTCTTCCTTGTTCACATCGGTCTCCACCCAGGCTTCGTAGAAGGAAACGATGTTTGGGTGCTTCAGCTTCTCCATGACAGCGACCTCCTTCTTTGCGTTGTACTCTTCCTTCTCAGAGGTCATGGGGCCATGTGCAATCTTGACGACGACGTTGCGTTTGTGAAGTCTGTCCGTACAAAGCCACCCCTCCCCAAAAGCGCCACTCCCAAGCCTGCGCTGCTTGATGTAGATGCGGCCCATCTTGGCCTCGCGTTTGAAGGTCTTCTCTTTGATCTCATTCTTCCATGTGGCGATGTCGGTTGACATTTGTGAGAATAAAGTTTATAGAATTTAACCTAAAGAAGCAAAGTGAAAAGATTCAGAGAGAGGGGGGAAATTGAAGCTATTGTTGTCACCTCACCTCACCTCACCTTCGAATTACTCACATACAATGCCAGCACCGGATGAAGGCACAAAAATACCCTGTAGCCAACAACGACGATGTAAACAAAACGAAACCTAATGGCTTGCCCGTACCGTTTAGTGAACGAGGAGGCCCCACCCACCAAGCCGCTCCAGCAACGTTCTCAAATCTCTTCTGTTGGTGTCGCTCTCTCTCCCTCTCGTCCTTCCCCCTTCTCTCCCCCCCCTCCGTACCCTCTACACTGACAGGGGGTTGCAACAGAACGTAATACAGTTTTTTTTTTCTCTGAAGGTTGTTATGCTATTGATTGACACCTCACCTCACACATCTCCTTGCCTCTCCTCAACTAAGTCTCTCTAAAGAAACTAAGCGAAGAACTCCAAAGGCCCTTCCTTTTTTCGGTACTACCCTCACCTCTGCTTAGCACAGCAACGCTCATCCCCCTCCCCACAGCAGAGAATAAGCCGGGTCCCCGGTCCCCGGTCCCTGGGTCCTGGTCAAGGTTCCCGGTCCAGGTCTCGGTCCCGGTCCTGGTCGATGTCAAGGTCCTGGTCCTGTTCCTGCTCCCGGTACCGGGTCCAAGTCCGGCTGAGAATAACCGGGTCCCCGGTCCCTGGTCCCTGGTCCCCGAGTCTTATTCTCTGCTATGCCCCTCCCCCCTCTCGCTCACACACCATCGGATTCTCTCTCTCTCGCAGACCCAAAAAAAAAAAAAAAACGCACACATCTCCCATAACCCCCCTTATCACCCTACCCATCAAAGAAGCAAACGGTGCTCGAGAACGAACAGTTTGTGTAGAGGTAACTTCGGTGCTTGTGGGGACCCCTCCTTTTTCTCTCCCTTTGTGTTGTATAAGACGTATCGACTCTGTCTCTCTCAATCGAAGCGGAACCCAGAGAGAATCAGTACGACCCACAGCATCGACAAGAATACGGAGGACTGTGTGAGGAAGCACATTACCACAAAAAATATCAAAAACACACTTTTCGATTTCACAGAAAAGATGTGATAAGTATCTAAACCCCTCCTCCTCCTCCTCCTCCTCCTCCTCCCCCCCGCCAGCCTTCCTCCAAGAACAGCAATTGTTCTCCCTACCAAACCTTTTGGATGACAGACTAACTATATTTGCCTCCACTTCTCACAAAAACACGCCAATCTGCTGCCAACATCTAAAACCCACCTCGCCAGTAGCCGGAGAACCCTCTTCTCGGGATAGCACAATGATGATAAAGTCGTTGAACTGCGCGGAATTTTGCCTCCTTTCTCCAATTTCAACAATCCTTACCCCACTTTTTTTTACACAATTCGTTAATTCATTAAGAGTTTTGCAAAGAAGGATTCTATGCCCTCCAGGGCGCAGTTACCCCCCAAAAAACCCTTATCTACCCCTCCCCTCTCCCCTCTCCCCCCTCCCTTCATTGCATCATATCCGGGGGCAACGTAGCGCGTCGTTTCCGCAGTGTACGTGGCGTGTCCAGAGAGGGCACGCTCATGGGGTTGATCCCTGGAGAGCAGGAGGCAACGCTGTCCTCGCGTCTGGGTTTGCTGCTCCATACCCCCTTCGCGTGCGGGACTGCCCAGGCTAGGGCATTTGGGTAGAGAAGCGAGGACGTGAGTTTGTCAAAATTTTGGGACAACATGGCGGTAACGTAGGGTGTTTCAATTGCCTTCGGGTTGCGTCCTAGCTGTACCGAAACATCTCCTGACATCACCGGAAGCTCCACAAAACTGAATGTTACATTTGACGATGCCTGCCTCAACTCCCATGTTAACCGCACATTCACTTCAACCTGTGGCTCCGATACCGCGACTTCTAACGGTAAAACACACCTCGCAACAAACCCTAAAGGTACCGGGACCTCTGCGACGCTACGTATTCTGGTTCCGCATCCCGCAAACCGAAGCTTTGCGCTGATGATCAATACCCCAGCCATTTCTTTGACAGAAATGGTGTTGAATTCGATCATTGCGTCCCCTAAGGTAAATTCGTTTACATTAAGCTTGTCCCATCCAATCAGCGATTCAGCAAAGCCACGGAGCTGAGAATCACAGAGACTATCAAGATAGACAGAACGAAGCTGCTCGGTGACTAAGGTAAGCCACTCTGCACGTTCATAGTTAGCAGAGTCATGAGATATACGTGACGGAGCCCGCTGTGGATTCAAACGGAATACCGGCGCCTCGCGGGAGCTCTTTAAAATAAAGATACGCAAAAACGACACAATAATAGCTCCACTCACAACAAAGAACGCAAGCCCTAGAAGTGCCTCCTCCCACATCGTAACAAAAAATGAAAAATGTCAAGAAACACTCATGCAGAGGAGAGAGGGTGGGGTGAGTGTGTACACCTTTGTTGAGATAAGATTGGAAAGGAGGGGAAATTTAATAAAAAGTGTTGTGAAACCAAAATGGTTATGGTTGGTTCTCTGTATCGGCTTTTGTTTTTTTGCCGGAAAAAAAAGCATTTTAGTTTGGTTGGGTAATAGAAGGTTTCCAGAAGAGAAAATAATTTTCAACAAAATTAGGGTCCTTTTTTTTTTTTGAAGCAGAGCTGCACTCTGTTGTGAAGGGGGGGGAAGAGATTGAGGGGTATAGGAGGTACTAGGAGGGGGGGTGTGGCTGTCCCTCCCGCCTTTTTTCGTTTTTCTTCGGCAACTTTTGCTCACTAAAAATATAAAAAAAAAAAAATCTCAAAAAAAATAAGGTTCATGGCCATTCACCTTTAAAAAGAAGGGATGTGGGGGGGGGGGAATTGCTTTCCCGGTCTCTTGACGTTGTTGTTTTTTTTTTTGTTTTTTTTTCTGTTTTTGGGAAGATTCGTCATTTTCTTTTATCTTTCAGGGGGGAAATGGGGGGTATATGGGTGGGTTGCAAGGTTAAACTATTATCATTGTATCCCGCTCACTTCTCTCTCTCTCTAAATCTCAGTTTATTTCTTTTTTTTTTCTTTTTTTTCAAAATGTTAGCGTGAACACTGCTCCATCAGATAGAGGTGTGATGCTTCCGCTTAGAACCCACCTAGCAAGGTAACTAACAAGGGGAGAAAAGGAGAGGTAAAATACCGAAAAAAAAGCAAAAAATGAAAATAAACGTTGCTAAATAAATTGCATTGATTTTTTTTCTTTGCTTTTCCTTTCGCCTTTTTGTTAGTTGTGTTAATTCAATGATGGCTTTTTTTTTTTGTTGTTGTATCTTTTTTTCTTCCCTCTTGTATTACCCCTGTATGCTTTTTTTGTCGTTACTTTTTTTTTTGAAAAAAAATTACTAGGATAGTGTAGTTGCCACAGATGGTGGACATATCTTCACTTTCTTGAAAAGCATCTTGTTTTTTTGCTTTTGAAATCTTTTATTTTTCCTTCCGTTGGGAAAAAGGGGAGGAGGGGGAGGAATAAGTGGGAAGGGATAAGGGATATCTAAATGGTGGTCGGTTAGGAAAATCTTTACTTGTCCTTATTTTTTTTGCTATAATTATTTATAAAAAAAAACTTTTTTTTTTTTTTTGCCGAACAAAAAGAAGATAAATAAATCAGATGAACAAAAGAAAAGTCTCTCGACTTTATTATGTTTTTTTTTTTTCTCTGGAGATGCACAACAAAGTGAAGTTGGAGGTGCAAAACGACACTGCAAGACTCGGGGGCAGGTCATGACAAATAAATCTCTCGTTTTCATTTTTTTTGCTGAAAACATGGCTGGATTAGTGTAGACATCCGAGGATGAGCTCCACTATTTTTTTAAAAGGGGGGGAAGGGAACTCGATCTCAATAATAAAGATACGTGTTTATAAATTTATAAAAATAAACAAAAATAAAACAAAACAAAAAAAACACCTTGCCTCATTGCAATAAGCTGCTGTCAAACTAAAGTTTTGCCTTCTTTTTTCCTTTATTCTTTTTTTGCTTTTCCTTTCCCTATTTTTTTTTCCTGCTTTTTTTTTTCCTTATTTTGTTTGAGAAAATAACGTCCTTAATTTTTTTTTACTCTTCCGTTCTTTTTAATACTTCTCTTCCCCCACACCAATCCCCCCCTTCCCCCTAGGGGGAGATCTTTTCTTACCGACTGATGCACTTGAGACTACTGACAATACCAAACAAGAAAAAAAATGAATACATCGGCCCTCCGATGCCATTTTTTTCCGTTGTACTACCATTTTATCTTAACCCCCGTTTACCGCGCTAAAGACAGGTTGCTGTCTATTCCTTGGCTCCTCCACGGGCTCCAGCCTTCATCACCTCGTCAATCAGTAGCAATTGGGTTGCAATCACGGCCCTGTGTGTGTGTGTGGATCGCATTTGTGAAATATTCTCTAGAATAACCCAGGATTCAGTGAAACTTAAGATTGTACTAAAAAAAATGGATAAAAAATTAGAACTTCAAAAAGTTACTTGTGTCTCTTCGTGTTGATAAGTATCGTGTTGCGTTGAAGCATCCACACAAGATCCACATAAGATAATCTTGTCTGTCTAAGATTGATTCGTTTCTCCACTGAATGACTGCGTACTATTTTGTCACAACAAAACAATTAACATACGTTGCCTCGAGCTGTTGGCGCTTCACCCTCATGTTGTCGACAATTCCGTTGGCCATGGGGTCGGTCACGCAGCCAGACTCAAGGTCGAGTCCGAAGTGTGCGTCAGTGCCGTACGCCTCACGTGCGTGTCTGAGGAGGGTGTGCCTCAGGGCAGGTGCCGCACCTCCCTCAGTCGCAGACTCCGCCAGCACCTTGGGGATGGACATAAGGGCATCTCCGAAGGCCTTGATGCACGGCGTCAGGCTCTCCTTGATGTCCTTCCCGTCCGCGTAGTGGTCCAGGTGCACCTTGCACGAAGACTCGAAGTCTCCAGCTCCAGCAACAACGCACTTGTCCTCAAGTGCGTTCCTCACCGCGCGGAGTCCGTCACGCACGGCCTCCTTGATCTGCGCGATCGTGTGGTCGTTCGCTCCTGAGGGGGGATGGGTGTTGAGTTGAGGGGGGAAGTGTGGAACAGTGAAAAAAAAGAGAAAAGGCTGTTATCACCTTCGTTTGTACTGCTTAGTCACTACACAAGAATACGACGCGTGTTTGCAACATCAATACAGGTAAATCATGTATGCTAATTACCTAACAGATTCACGCGGGTGTGGACCATTGGTTTCAAAACAGTCTCGGGAGGGGACAAAAAAAAGGGGGCTAGGGAAGAGGGTGAAGACCCGTAGATGAATTAAGAGGAATCAGTGGAAATTTCCTCTGTGGGTAGAATTGGGAGCGGGTGCTCTGAATATTCTGAATGGAGAGGGTGCCAAAAGAGAGGGGGTAGTGCGCATACCCTTAAGCAGAATGGTGCAGGAGCGGGGGTTCTTTGGGTTCTCGATGAAGGTGTACTTCTCCTCGCCTGTGGTGTAGATAATTTTAAAATTTAGTTTTATTTTTTGTTGTGTCGACAATCGCCTAAGAACCCACCCGGGGCTAAAAGGGTCTGTACTCAATGTTGGCCGAAGCCTTTGTACTACGGCCGAGGCCGTTGTTTAGTAATCGTAAGAAAGGGAGAGGGGGGAGAAAAAGACTTTGGTAACTTGTTGGCTTAGCGTAGCCACCATTCAGACAGTCATCACTGTCAGAAAACACTCAAGAAAAGGCGGAAAGGCAATTTTTTTTCTCAAAAATATTTTCAAAAAATGATGCATCGAAAGCACATATTGATCAGATTAAATTCGACAAACAAACAAAGAGACATACCAAGGACGTGCTCGTGCACCTTGCCTGCGTATCCGAGCATGGACTCGTCTATGTCCTCGAAGTGGTTGAGGGCCTCTCCTCCACAGCAGAGCGCAATACGCTCCATGTTACGTCTCTTGGCACGACGGAGTCCGAGGATGCCGTTGCGTGCAAGGATGTCCAGGGAGAAGGGGTCAATTCCCTTCTGGTTCACCACCACGAAGCCCTTGTCCGATCCCGGGGGGCAGACCTTGTCCTTGAGTGCGACAATTTGTCTGCAACGGTCGTCCACGGTTTTGCGCTCCGCGACAGCCATCTTCTCCTTCTGGTCTGCGTTCTTGTAGTAGAACCCAGAGTTGAGCTCGGACTTCTCGTACTCGAGGGAGACGTTGCAGGTGAGGATGTAGCAGTTCTCGAGGTATTTGGGCATCTCAGAGTGGCGGCCTCCGTGGTCAAGCACGAGTCCGGGGATGAACTGTGTTTCCGATCCGAGCTTGTGCTTCATGTGCATGATCTCGACCATGTGGAGGTCGATCTGCTGGTCAGGGATGCGGATCATCTGGACGGCGTCGACAAGGCCGGTTGCAAGGTCGTCGACAAGCTCGATGGGGATCTTGGTTGCGAGGGCGGTTCTTGTGATGTTGTCGAGCATCTCCCGCTCGTTCTCCTCGGTGATTGCGATCTTGCGCTTCTCGAGGAAGCGGATCGCCTCTGCGGCTGCGACGTCGAAGCCTTCTGCGATGGTGCGTGGGTGGATGCCCTCCTTTGTCATCTCCTCCGCCTGCTGCAGGACCTCTCCGATCATGAGCACGGTCGAGGTGGTGCCGTCACCGGTCTCGTCGTCCATGGCTGTTGCTGCCCGCGCAATGAGGGCCGCGGTGGGGTGCTGGATCTGCATCTCCCCGAGCAGCACGCTTCCGTCCTTGGTCATCTTGATCTGACCCGCACCTCCAACAAGCATCTTCATCGTTCCCATCGGTCCCAGGTTGGTTCTCAGCACGTTCATCAGTCCCTTCGCTCCGCTGATGTTGAAGTTCATCGCCGCCTTCCCCTCAACGGAAGCACCGTTGGGATTGAGGTACTGCATTGCCGATGTGGATGCCATTGTTGGGTTTTTTTTGTTTTTTTTGTTGATTACTGTTTTGTGGAAATAGGCAGGATACAAAAGGGAACAAAAAATAAAATAAAAATTTTGGTGGTAAGATGAACCTAAGCCTCTTTATGTTCACCTTTCACATCACAATCATTTATCGTACAGCATCAGGTTGCACAACGGACGTTGTTGCAATAACAATTTTGTTGGATAAACAAAAAAGGGCATTGGGGAGGGAGAAAATTCTTTTTTTTTTTTTGTTCAAACATAACTAAATGAGGGGAGGGGATAAGAACGGATTGATGGGTTAGGGCAAAAAAAAAGGGGGTTCTGATGATATGATGCAGAAATAGCCACATGCTGAAAAAAGATGAAGTGCTATTTGTTTTCTTTTGATAATATAAAACGTAAGCCAACCGTGAAACCACATGGTCAAGCCATTTACTTCACCGTCGTCTAGAAAGGACTACAGAGGACCAGGGTATTTACCTCATCATTAAAAATACTCACAATGCCACACTTCTGCAAAAAAAGATCGGGTCTTTTGTTTGTGCGCTCAAAGCCGGGAAAACAAAAAGGTGAAAAAATGTGTTAAACTGAAGTACGGTTGTTGTGGTTAATTGAGTACTCATAGAAAACAAGCAAGCTTCTGTTTTTTTTTTTTTCAATCCGTTTTGTTTGCCCTGCAGCGCTGCCTCCAATCTTTTTAGAATTGACAACAAGTTGTTTTATCAAAAAAAAAGGTAGAGTTGAAATACAAAGCCCTCTCATGACAGTGTACCTTGGTACAATGACTGGCTGTACCGGGGTGGACAAAAAAAGGGGGGGTAGTCGACCCTTTTTGAAGGGGTCCCCTACATAACAAAGAAAAGCATGGTGAGATGTACCCAACACACTGTATCAAGGCATCTCAACATGAGTCTTTTCTTTTGTTGCAGTATCGACAATCTCACTATACACCTACATACAGGTAAAGATCTGTACGCAAATGGTGCGTCGTTTTTTTTGTTGTTTTTTTTTTTTATATGGCATAATTCTGTTTGATCACAGGAGAAGAGGGGATAGGGGGGAAATGGGGGGAAGGTAGTAGGTGGTAGTGCTATTGAGACTGTTCCTTCTCTTTCTTCGCTGTCGCATCATCAGATGCAGCCGGGGTTCCCTTCTCCTCGGAGTCCTGCTTCTTGGACCCAAAAATTCTGTCGAAATTGTTGCCGTAGTTCTTGTTGTATCCCCAACCGTCCTGTTTTGTTAGTTTTGTATGGTTGATGAGAGATAGGTTTAAAAAACAATATAAACCATCCGACTAATAGAGAAATGGAGTAATCGGAACGCAAGTTTTTTTACAAAGTTTTTACGGTGTGGACTATGCGACCTTCGACCACTATGTCACCAAAAGGGAGGGGGTTTGTTCAAGGGAATGGCGTCATTTTTCCTCCCGAGAGGAATACTCTCCTACTCTTTGTAACTCAGCTTGAGGTTGCAGCAATGTGTTTGAGCAAGGGGGGAAAATGATTGGCATAAATTCAAGAAAGATTGAAACGTGCTAAAACGCAGTCAATAAAGATGGAGTTGCCCTCATCAGCGTCTCTTTTGGGGTGAGGGGTGGGGGGTGGTGGGGAAATATACCTCGTTGGGCTTGAAGGCAATGTCAGAGCTGTGCATAGAGCTGCCGGAGCTGTACCTTTTTGCTGACTGGAGCGCCGTTCTGCATGCTAAACGCTGCATCGTTTTGTGTTGTTTGATGGCCTAGGTTGGGGGATGTGGGGGTGATGAAAATAAAATCGAAAAAGTCGAGAAAAAAAATTTGCCCTGATTGATCTTCCCAGTAACTAGCGAATGCTGCCTGAGTATAAAATTTTGATAACGTCTCCCTTGGTATTTTTTTTTAGGGTTTTTTAGGCCCATGTTTGTACCAAAAAAAGAGCCTAAAAAATGCCTAAAAACCCCGAAAAATCCTTAAAAACATCTCCGGACACTTTTTTTTTTTTGCGTTTTGTTAGAGGCGGTAGGTACCTTGTTATTGTTTTGGGGGGGAAATCAGATAAAGCAGCACGGTTTTGTCTCATCTCCCAAAGGACACTCCAGATGAATGCCCTACACCTCTCTTTACAACACAACACAGTGGGGTGTTAAAGAGGAAACGTTGGGTGCCCAACATACTTGCATGTTTTGAGGAGGTAATACATAGGTAGTGGGATGGTTAACAAAAAAGGGGGAATTTTTTGTCATGAAAGTGTTAAGAGAAGTCGGTTTAAAAGAAAAAGAGAGAAAAAAGAAAAACGGAAGATTTAAGATGATGCGTAACCTCTCTGGAAACACATATCTTTTTTGTCTTCACAATCGTTATTGCTTGGAAATAATGCGCTTCAGACGCGCAAAAAGAAAGAAAAAGAAAAAAGAAAAAAAAAAATGAAGAAGAAAAAAAATGACCTAAGTCTCACATCCCCTCCATTAACCAAGCTCCTCTATAGAAAAGCGCGTGTGTAGAGAACACAACTATTTTTTTAAAAATAGAGAGAAAAAAGTTTTGTTAAAGATGATACTAAGCTTCATCTTGCTGCGAGTCGCCTTGCAAAAGGTTTGTTTGATTTTCTTTTATACTACGATCACAATTTAGCCATGGTTTTTTTCTTCTTGCTGAGGCACCTTACAAAAGAAACCCCCTTTTGGGATGGATGTGTTGCATCACCACGATGACCACATGATGCACATTTAATCTTTTACCAAAAAAAAACCCCATGGTGAGCGCTGAGTGATCGCCCGAAACCTTGATTCCTCAGATTTGCACGGAGTTCCGCACTCACGCACAATGGGGCCTAGCTCTGATATCAGGTTGACCTTAGCGTAAGACATGGTTCGTAGTCATGTCTGAGTCAGACTGATTTTTGGGCCAGGCCGAGGATTGGACTCCTCTCGCACTTATCTCGCACTCCTCGCACTCGAGTGCGAGAAGGGTACGAGCGAGATGAGTCAGTCTGACCTGACTCAGTCTGACTACAAACCATGCTAAGAGGAAAGAAAAAGAGTGTTTTATTGAACAACACCTCAACACATTTTTCATGTCATTGAAAAAATTGAAGAGGGGATGGGGAGGGGGAGAGGGAATGAGGCTCTAAAACAATCAGCTTGAGTATTTAAAAAAGGAATAAATACTCAGCTTTTTTATCATTGATTCGAGAGCAAGAAAAAGGGGACTATTCTGAAAAAAATCACATCACCCCACAATTCTACGTTTCTGTTATGAAAAATAAAAAAAAATGCTCCCCACCCCACCCCACCTATGAAAAACAGTAATATACACATCAAGGATGTATTTCCGCCCAAAAATTCCATAAGAAGGGGGGTTTTATATCATAGTCGGCCCCCCAGTCTTTGACGCAACGAAGTAAAACCTTTGCACCGCACAGCAAAACTTCCCGTTTTTGAGACGCGTATTTTGTTCCGCAAAACGTTTTTCGAAGAGCGCGCGGAGTGCCTTGTATTGCTCTGGTGCAGTGGTCTCTAGGTCTGCAATGAAGGAGAGATCACTGCCACACGTCTCCCCTGTGAGCAATGCGAAGACGTGCTCTGCGGGGAAGTAGTGGTGCTGGGAGGTGATCCATGATTCAAACGAGGAAAGGTCTGGGGTGCTGAGAAGCTCGTGGTAGGTGTGCGGTGCTTGGAGCATTGTGCCTTGCGGTGCTGGGGAGGTGATCTTCAACTCCGATAGGCAGGCTTCGAGGATTGCATGGTGTGGGTCGTTCAGAAGCGGCATTTGTGCCGCAAATACGCCACCTGGGGGTAGCGCCTTCCAAATCTCGGGCACCAACGTGGTGTGGTCCGGAAGGTGGTGCAGAGAGGAGTTAGCAAGCACAACGTTCACCCCTTCGTCGCTCTCCATGATGTCCGCAGCGGTCGCCACCTCTTTATGCACGAAGGACACATGGCTGTCAATACTGTTCTGCATCGCCCGCCGCAGCCTCTCCTTATCCCGATCAATGCACACCAGCTTCGCTGTCGGCCAGTGCTGGCGCAACAACGTAATTGAATGCCCATCACCACACCCCACATCCGCCACAACCGGCCTCGCCATCTTCCTTCCAGTACGATGAAGAAGATTCTGCAAAGGCATTGCACGGATCACATCCCTAAAGTATTGTGTCACCATTTTTTTTTTGGTATTTTTTTACGTCCTTAGATGAGATGAGGAAGTGAGGAAGTGAGGAAGGGAATAAAAAAAAGGTAAAGCAAAAGAAGAATTTAAAAAACCTTTAGGATCTGAGGAAGAAGGGGAAAAAAAAAAATGATAAAAAAGACACATCGTCAGATGCTTTTTCTGGAATAGATTTTTCCTCCCTTTTCTCCTTTTCTCCCTCCTCCTCCTCCAGCAGACCTTCTTTTTTAGGCAGTTTTTACGTTGTGGCTTTGGTTTTTCATTTTCACGCCTTCTTCTTTGATGATACGACGAAGTTCTGCGTAGAGCTTGGTATGGGTTGCAGTAATCTTCTCACGAGAGAGGAGGTGCGCGATATTGGTACAATGGAAAGTCTGCATTTCAACAGCATTTTCCACTAGCAGGGTATGCAGGCTGACGAGAACGGTATTCAACATGACAGGATCGTCCAAGACAGATGAAAACTGCAGTGCAGCCAATGCTGCATCACGTACCACCCATGTCGCTGTCTCCTCTGCTTCAATCACCTCCAGTAGTGTACGCAGGGTAGCCCGCTTTGGTGGCAGATTCGCAAGCTTCAATGCTTGAATGAAGATCATGAGAGAAGAAGGGTGTCGTGCACGCTCGCACAGCGTTTCGACCTCGGTGATCAGGTCTGCATTGCAGATGCCCATAGACAGAAGGCTTCTGCATAGTTTTGATGCGAGTGGTGCGTCGATGTCGTGACCCAGTGTGGAGAGTGATTGGAGCCGTTTTACAGAGCGTCGTGCCACCCCTGCCATGCCAGGGATGCGTCCTAGGACAAATGCTGCAGAGGCAAGTCCGCGGACAGAGAAGTGTTCGATTTTGGAGTCGAGGACGCCAGCATATCCAATAACGCTGTCCTGCAGCTTTGTGTTCTCTTTCAATGCGCGGCTCAAGCGTGCCAGAACGCCAAAGAGCTTTTCCAAGCGGGCAGGTTCCCACCCAGAGATGTCCTGCACATCGATGCTCATGAGGAGTTGTGTTGTGTACTCCTCAGAGCGGTGCACCGTCGCAAAGGCCTCAGCAATGGCGATGATATCCCATGAGTTTGCAGTGGCAATGACGTTTGAACGTTGCAGAAGCTGGGCAGTCCTTTCATAGAGCGCGGGGGCGACGACCTTGGAGGTGGCAAGCGAGGTGCAGAGGCGTGCTGCCTGGGCAGGGGTCAAGGTGTCTTCGCTATGTGCGCTGATGACCTGGTCCGCGACAGTGGCAGCATTACGGTCACCTAACTTCCCAAGCGACACAAGCAAATGCATCAAGGAATCCCGCGCCAGCCCCTTCTCAGACGCAGCTAGGGTGGCATAGAATTCAGTCAAATTCGAATTCACCGCTAGCCTTCGAAACTGATATACTACACTGCGAGCAACATCAGGCCGGACGTTCGCCTGAATGTCTGATAACGACAACATCTCAAGCGCAGTGCGGACCGGCTTCGTCGCAGCCTTGCTCGCCCCCCTCAAGAGCGATACCGCATAAGCAATGCTCTCCCCCTCATGCACGGTGTTCTCCATGATTGCATCCACCATATCTTCGTGGTCTGCTGTTTTGAGGACACCCAACGCTTCAATAGCGACCCCTGCTGCACGTCTGTCGATGTGGGTTCTGATGGACAGCATGCGTGCACACTTCTCTCCCAACATCGCGAATGATTCGGAATGGGTTGGGCTCAGCGTTGTGACCGCATCTGCAGAGAGCTCTAGGAGCATTCCAAGTTGCCTGTCTGTTGCCTTCACCAATGCATAGTCGTATTTATGAAGCGAAGCTGTCAAAAAGGCGACAACACTGTGCGAAGGGGGTATCCCACAGGCGTGAATCCTCCCTAAAAGAGGGGGGAGCCAACGGTGTGCACCGAGCTCGGAGAATTGATACGAGAGGGTGGGCTCATCTCGCAGGACAGCGACGGTGTTGACAGCCTTCTCTGCAAGCTGGAAGGGCATCTGCTGTTTCCCCTCTTGAACCTGCACTGTCCCACACAATGGATACAACGCACCCATCAGCATCGAAACCTGCCCACCAGAGAGCATTGAGATATCCCTCTCCAGAAGGCTCTTCATCACTGCGACCACTACCCTATCCAGCGAGCACGATGCTGGCACCCCCACCTCCCTCCGCCCCGCATCACCTACAAGCAGGTTGTGCGCATACGACAACGCAGCGACCAACCGCCCTGGTTCACCCTCCTCCCCAACTACACTCATAAAGAACGCTGCAGGAAGCGTTGCCTTAGCACGGATGCACGCATGAATGACTGCCCCCGACACCGCATGGTTTGTCACCATATCCTCCTTCATATCCTCACGGAAGAGACCCAACAATGCCGGCACCTTCGTCCGATCTAACACTGATGCAGACGCTATGACTGAGGCAAGCTCTGTGTAAGATGACGTACCCTGCAGGGACTCCGCAAGCTGCGTAACAAAGGCCTCCCGATACGACCCGGAGTACGAGAGGTCTGCCAGCGCCCAGACAAAACAGCGCAGCTCCCTCGGGGGGAGCTTCACCTTCGCATGGTGCAGCGCTGCGTCGCTCATCAGCACCTTCATCCCTCCACCACTTCGTGTCTGCGGATGTAACTGCAGTGCCGCAGCTGCCCATACGGTAACAGCCATTTCCTCCTTTGGAACGCATGCAACAGAAAGTTGTGACAACTTTGTAATCAAAATGGGTTCTTGTATATTCATGACAGCCGCGCTGACCAAAGAAAGCGGGCCAATGATATCCTTATGACCCTCAATGTTATTCGATGCGACCCAGCGCAGATGTTTCTTGACAATCCGAAGAAGTGTGGTCTTATCGTTTATGCGATGGCGGAGACGTACCAAAGAGTGTGTCGGCTTGCTCCCTAAGGCAAACCCAGAGAGAATCTCCGTGATTCTGGACAACGATGCATCACCGTCAACAGGGTACGTCCCATCTCGATCCCAGTCCGCAAGCTTCGTGACATACTGCTTCGCCGCCTTGACCCCTTCCGGTCCGTTCACAGAAAGTGCCTCTCGTAAGCTCGCATTACACAAAGAAGTAATCGTTCTCCTCATTTTATTACCCTTAGCGGTGTTACATTCGAGATATGATACGTCTGGTGATAAATGGTGTGGAGGGGAGGAGAGGGAGAGGGAGAGGGAGAGGGAGAGGGAGAGGGAGAGGGAGAGGGAGAGGGAGAGGGAGAGGGAGAGGGAGAGGGAGAGGGAGAGGGAGAGGGGGAGGGAGAGGGAGAGGGAGAGGGAGAGGGAGAGGGAGAGGGAGAGGGAGAGGGAGAGGGAGAGGGAGAGGGAGAGGGAGAGGGAGAGGGAGAGGGAGAGGGAGAGGGAGAGGGGGGATAGAAGAAGGGTAAAGGAAATGTGTGATTTTCGTTATTTTTTTTTGTGTTGTTGTGTTGCCATCAGGCGAGGACAAAAGAAATTCGTATTTCCTCACAACTCTCTCCCCCCCTCCACCCTTTGGGTTACAATAAAAACCCAATTAAAAAAGGACCCAAAAAAAAAAAAAAAGGGTAAAACCCTCCCGCTATGCCCAGAACATCGAGTGGTCGGTGGTTTTCGACCTCTTCGAAGATCCCATGTCGTAAATGACTCTCTGGTGACCCATCTCCTTGATGTAATTCTCCCATATCTGAGTAGGTTGGTGTTGTGTAGTGAAAGCAAAAAAAAAAATTCTTTGTT
Source organism: Rhynchopus sp. YZ270_cl-10 (assembly GCA_964035575.1). Taxonomy (NCBI): domain Eukaryota; phylum Euglenozoa; class Diplonemea; order Diplonemida; family Diplonemidae; genus Rhynchopus; species Rhynchopus sp. YZ270_cl-10. Next base: position 838,031 of record OZ037909.1, on the reverse strand, counting down.
TGGTTATAAACAACATAAAGTCGCCAGTTTTTATTGAGTGAAAGCAAAAAAAAAAATAAGAGAGGAAATCCATCTTGCTACATGAGCATTCTCAACATGATGTCCCACCAAAAAGTGTCACTTATCGTTCCCTCACCCCCCTTCTTGTAGTTGTTTGATGCGTTGACGCTTCCACACCAAGAAAAAATAATGTCTGATGGAAAAGGAGCCACTTTATTATTTCGCAGGGTCTATTATAAAAGAGAAGGGGTTAGCTTGCATAATCGTCTCCAATGTGAAAGGAAAAAGGAAAAAACAAAAAGGTTTAAAATGCGACAAAAATGTGTTCTAGACTTCTCGAGAAATAGGATATTTTGTGCAATGAGAAGAAGAAGAAAAAATAGTGCGACATAAAGTGAAGCGGGTACATTGCATCTGTTATCATCACATACCTTCATTTCATCACGGTCACGCACTATTTTGTATTCGATTTTCGGGTTCATCAGGGGGTAATGATACCAAGACAACATCTTCCCTCGCCGTACCATGATGCGTGCCCTGTATTTAAAGAAAATTTGAAGAGAGACGCCGTTTTTTGAATTCACATTCAAAACAAAACAAAAATAAAACTCTTCCTTTTTCAGATAGATATTCAGTCAAAAGAAACGAAAACAAGGAAAAAAAGAGAAAAAGTTTCTTTTTTTTCGTTGATCGCTCGAATTAGTGTCCCTGAATGAGTCTGGGGGAGTAATTCGGCAAGCACTATCTAAAAACAGAGTTTTATTTTTATATGACGATCCTCGTATATTCAAAAATATAAATGATTGACTGGTGTGATCACCCAAACGTATTCTCCGTGGTTCCCCGTGGTTCTTCCGTGGGTTGTCCGTACCCCCTGAATCACACCAACTTGGTTGTTTTGTTTGTAGAATAAATATAGTGATACGGGGTCTCATTCGTGTTTAGATGCAATTAAATGGGGGAGGCTAGAATGGTCAGAAGCTTTTCAGCTGGAAAACATACCATGCATCCATGTGTGTTTCATTATGAGATACGTCAAGCACAGTCCCCACCGCCTGCAAGGGTTTCACCGGATTGTGGTCGTTCAGATGGATGATTGATCCTCGCATGTCCTTCTCGAAGGTCCAGGGCCGTTTGTATTCTCGCTTCTCCATTGCAAGGTTACGGTACACACGGTCCATGTTCATCAGCTTGTCAAACTGCGACTCTGAAATGGTTTTCTTCAAAAATGAGGGCTGCTCCTTCCCAAGCATCGTGACTACGGTTCTTCGCAACATGCTTGCGGTACCCTATTCCCCTTTTCCCTGGTATCGAAGGTGACAATGTGATAAGATGGGAGACAATAAAAAAAAGGAAAAATGGAGAGTCTTTTTCGTTTAAAATCTGAGGATGCAAAATAAAGAGAGCTTTTTGTGTTACCTTGTTAACTTATTACTGGCGCAGAGAGAGAGAGGGGGAATGATTTCTTCTATTTTTTTTTTTTTCTCTATTTCTGTTGGATAATTAGAATAGTCTTTCCACCTAACACAGGTCTCCATAGTACTCTCTCGTTTGGTTTATTAAATCTGTGGACAGAGCAGACTAATGGGGGATGTAACCAGTGTGGGAACGGAAACGCCAACCCCTAAGTACAATGCGGTATTCGTTGCGAGCCAGAGTTTGCTTATTTTGGCGACTCTGGACAGCTCTTCACAGTTGGCTCCTTCAGTACCCTTCGGGGTGTGGAGAGAAGGCATATTAGCAACGCCTGTGTAAATGGAAAAGGCTCAGGAGGGGGGGTGGGGTGGGGGTGTATACACGGTGACACTATGATATGACAAATACATGTTGCAAGAACAATAACAAACACAAAGCGTTAATGGTAACTGATTGTTTAGTGTGCTTCTCATGTCATAGTGTCGTCGTGTGTGGAGGCAAAGTAGGTTGGATCAAAGCTGCGGTCATCACCCGTATTTCTCTCTCGCCACGCTCTGCAGGTTCCCCTCCCCGTCCCCCGTCACCCCTAGTGCCCACCCCACCACCCCTTCCCCGCCTAACTAATTATGGAAAAACCTTCTTCTTGAAGTGCTTTGTGACAAAGTTTTTGTCTTTTTTCTTCTGCATAACATCGCTGAGAGGGTTCTTCTCAATCCCGAAAAGAAATTGAAGGAAGACACGGTACTTATGCTTGCGTGGTGTTGCCCTCGGTGGGATAGGAAGTGTCAAAGACACGTCCGCAGCAGTGTGCAGGGCGCGTGCGTCCATGACCAGCAGATCTCCCAGGTCTGGCGACAGGTTGACTGACTTGTACTCCTCGGATGGAACCATTCCTTTCCTTGCAAAGCTGCAGTTCGCTTTGGAGCATTTCGTCCAGTGCGGTTCTTCGTTGTGTGTGTTCGGCACGACCATCAACGCGGAAGGGTTACCTTCGTCCTCCAGTGTGTGGTCCTGAAGGTAAAAAATGGTCTTATACTGGCAAAAGTCCTCAGAGTACATCGTCGTCTTGCCGTCCTTCATGGGGGGCTGGTTTGGGTAGTCTACGTGCCACCGGATCCTGTCGTTCACCGTCGAAAACACCTGTAAAATCTTGAACTTATCGGACGACGCAGGCTTTCCTTGGCAAGGCATGAGGTGGGACATGTACTTCATCATCTGAGGGGACGTCATGATCCTTTCTAAGGGTTTGTAGTGCCGGGGGTGGAGACCCATCATCACACGTCCGACGGTTTGTGTTTCGATTTTGTCGCCTTCGTTTGGCTTCCAGACGACGTCGGGCTCGTTGAGGAGAGAGAGAATGAACCTACGCACCTCTGCCGCTACGTCCTTGCTGAGCATGCCTTTGATGTTTGCGTAGCCCAGGTTCACGAGGTCCTGGCGCAGGTCTTCAGGCGATACTTCGGGCTCGCCGAGACTTTCGTATTTGTCGAGAAAGTCTGGGCCTAGACCTACGGAAGTTAAGAGCTCGTCGTCTGCACCTTGGAGTGTGTACTTGACGTGGGCTGCACCCAGAACCTTTGCGAGCTGTGGCGGGACCTCGTATTGAGAGGACTGCGGTGCAGGCTTAGGCTGGGTTGTGAGGATGGCTGGGACGGCTCGTGTGGCAGTTGCTGCTATACCCGACGTGTCTGGTGTGTACTGGTGGGAAAGCACCGTCAGTGTGGCGGCGGCAGCAACAATAATGAGCATGAAGAAAAAGAACCTATTGCGCTGTGTCTTGCGTTCACGGTACTGGCTGCTCTGGGTGCTCCCATCCGTGCTCGTTGTGCTGCTCTTTCGTGGAGGCTGCATTGTGCAAAAGAATGTGTGTGGGAAGTGAGTGTACTTCTGTTGTGGTGAAATCAGTCGTGTATTCTTATACCGAGTGTTTAGGGGGTTGGGTGGCTGCTCTCTTTCTTGAGGGAAATGGGAGAAGGTTCTCTGGCGTGATCCCAAGCGCAAGTGTTCACAGCGTAAAAAGGGGGTCGCAGTCAAATATTGGGGTAAAACCCCGGTCAAGTTGTTACAAAGTCTTTACGGTGCACTATGCGACCTTGGACCACGCCATTCTCTGAGGAATTGTGCATCTCCCCAACTTCGCAAAAACCTTGCACCACTTGATCAGGTGTGATTCGGTTTAAGTTGGGTGGCTGCTGTTTTTGTCGCAAATGGTGTGGCAAAAGGCGCTGCCAGTTTGGTCTCACGGCTGACTGTTTGTGTCTCCCCAACTTCGCAAAAACCTTGTGCCACTGGATCAGGCGTGATTCGGTTTAAGTTGGGTGGCTGCTGTTTTTGTCGTAATTGGTGTGGCAAAGGCGCTGCCAGTTCAGCCTCACGGCTGATTGTTTGTGTCTCCCCAACTTCGCAAAAACCTTGCGCCACTTGGTCAGGCGTGATTCGGTTTAAGTTGGGTTACAGATTGCCTACTTTGAATAGATCAGGATCAACAAAACAATTTACTTGCATACTCTCAGCTAAGAAACACACCCCCTCTGTCCAATCAAAATACTGATGGGGTTTACAACAATAGAAAGAAAAGTATTGTGAAGGGTGGGGTGTGGGGGTAGGGGTGGGAATGATCCGGGACCTAAGAGGTTGATCGCTTTCTTTGCTTGGGGGAGGGGAGGAAAACTTTTGACCTTTTCCCAGCTCAAACAGAGACACAGAGAAACAAAAGGAAAAAAAAAACACACCTGAACGACGGCTTCTGCCCTCCCTCGCCCCTCCTTTGTTTTTGTTTTTGTTTTTGTTTTTTTTTTTTTTAAATATTTTGTTATTTTTCGCATCCACATCCGGACTGTTTTTCCCTTGGGAGTCACCTCAAATGAGTAAAAACATTAACAATGAGAAATCATTTTAAAAATATGCTTCTAAACACAGTGATTCCCCCCGGTCGGCAAGCAAGTGTCAACTAACACTCAACAAAAAATAAATAAACATGATACGAGCTCTCTACGAGAGAGAAGAGCATATTGCCTTGAAGCAGGGCAACATTACTATTTCATTCCCAAGTGCCCATTCTTTTCTTTTTTTTTATGGTGATGAGTGTTCCTGGTCCAGATGTGCTGTCTGGTAGAGAAGTTTTTTTTTTCTTTTTTGTAAAACTAGAGCCCCTCTCCCCTCCCCTCACTCCCCTTCAAAAACTACTCTCAGAACGCAGTTTTGCTCAATTTTTGATCATAAGAAATAATAATAAAAGAGGTTGGTGAGATCCTCAGCCCCTCATTATTCAGTCACCTCACAAAAAAATAAAAATGTCTCTGCATCTTCCCCACCCCAGAATTGTTTGACGGTTTTGTTGGGCTCTTTTTTGCCCTTCCCCCCTTTTTTTCCGTAAGTGCCTTCTGCTCTACCATTCCGTGATAGTGTGGCCAAGACCCTCAAATTTGACTCTGCACTGGTCGCAAATAGGCATGCCATCTTCGTCCTCATCGACCCACATGACCGGCTCTGCAGGTGTTTATGTGGATTTGTTTACAATATAAATAATTGGTGGATACACCATTAGCAGTGAATTGGCAATGGAACAATGGGGCTATGGGGTTATTGATTAGAATACATAAATAGCTGCATTAATGAAAAACGACCCGTACTCCCCTTACCGTTGATAATGACACGGCTCACTGCAGACCTCCCTCGGGATATGGTGCAACAGATGATCGCCGATCGGGAGAGGTGAGTTGTTGGGTGTAGTTATGAATGGTTAACAGAAGTTTCTTAGAGTTCAGACTTTGAAGCAGATCCGAAGAAAGAAAAAAATACACAAAAATGGCATACCCTTGTCACAGTTCTGGCACAATTCCTGATCCTCATCGGCTTCGGCTAGCGCGGCGGCTGCCCTCTCCATTCTTACCTTAAGATGCAATTCGTAGAGCTTCTCGCGTTTCGCATCGAGCTCCTCTGGGGTGCCGAGGTCTGCTGAGTAGTCTGTTTTGTCTGCGATGTCGAGGATGGCCTCCTGGTCTTCACGTGTCACGCCTGCCTTCGTTCTGTCGAGCGCCATGAGTGCAATGATCTCACCGATACCATCCGTCTCAAGAACACGCTCCTCAAAGTGGGCCAGCACCGCCATCCCAAAGGACATAAGGTATTCAAAGCCACGCTCCAGCAGGTTCTTCAAGAAACGGTACACAAGCTCAACATCGAGGCAGTGCAGGCCAAGACCGCAGAACCATTTTCTCGTGTACACCTCCGGCAACACCATGTGGTCAGGGCTGCTGAAGTGTGCGAAGATCTTCGGGTGGTGCGCCTCAATCAGCGTCTACAAAAAAATGAGAATAAAAATGAGATGAGAAGAGTTGAGTTAGCAACAAAAAAAGAGCGGTCAAAATACATTTGTAAATTTAATAGGTCAACCGCCCCTTTACTTGGTTTCGTTTTGTCATTAAATAAAGAGAAGTTGAAAGAGTAAACGCCTCACCGTACACCGGCGGACGCAGGCACTCCTAATAAATACTGAATAAAAAAAATGTGCTTGATTTTAGACTACTATCACGGGATAGCAGCCGATTTTCACAGAATACTTGAAAGAGACCAATAGTAAAAAAAAAAAAAGCAAAAGAGGGTGAAGCACATGGCTCACATACCTGGAAGACGTAGGAGTTCGATCCGAATCCTGTGGAGGTGTGCTCCCAGTGTCCCTTGATGACTTCATTGTTCAGCACTCTGAGGATCGGTATGACCTCGTCCTCTTGCAGGGTGAGGAGCAGGAACGCGGCAACGTGTGCCATACCCTGTGGTGGGAAAGACAGAAGAGTAAAAGAGAGAAAGAGAAAGAGGGCACTAACACCTGCCAACTCTTTAGCCAGTTTGGGGCATCTACGGTGGTGCATTTGCCTTAATTTTTTTTATTTGATTATAGACCACTATCACAAGATAGCCACGATTTTTCTTCATAGGATCCTTCGAGAGCAAATAGCCAAAGAAAGCTTTCCAAAGGGGAGACTCAAAAGGAACTGCGTAGCTCGCCGCCCAGGCACGTCATCTAGATTAAGTTCTGTTAGAACTCAACTAGATGAAGGTCATTTGCTCACATGGGGGTGTCGTACAGGTTATTAGTTCAATAAAAGTCGGAGTCCTTCGTTGGCATTTTGTGAAAACTCAAATTACATACCTGCGAATAGTTGCCAAATTCTATGTACGCCCCGTTCAGGAAGTGCTCCATCCTTATTCTGTGGTCGTGTCCGGCGAAGGTGCGGATTGCGTCCTGGACGATGACCCTCTCGAGCTCACCATCTCGCTTCTCGATTTCGACCAGCTTTGCTGGCGCCTTGCTGACGTCCCCGATGATGGTGGTGAGCTCCTTGGCGTAGCCGAACGGCGCCTCGCCTGCCTTCTCAAGGTAGCCGAAGTTCTCGTTGAGCAGTGCGGCCTTGGTCATCTCACGCTCTGCGAAGTCGGCCTCACGGAGGAAGGGCTTCTGGTTGAACTTGAGGCCGAGGGTAGGGAGCGCCTTGGCGATGTCCCATTTGTTCTCGCGAAGTGCCTTCCAGCAGTCGTCCTCCGACTGCTTGCCGCCATGGCGCTTTGCAGTTTCCTGGACCTCGTACACACATGTGTACACCTCATGGCAGATGTCGTTCAGCTTCGAGATGCGGATCATCTGCTTGCGCTGCTTTGCCTTCGTCTCCCATCCCTCTGCAGAGGCATCCTCGGCCCATGCCTCAATAGGAAGACTCTCGATGTTCTGCACAAACGACGCAATAGCAGAGGTCACATCATCGTGGGCAGTCTTCAGCACCTTCGCGGCGTGCTCCTCGTTCAGAAACGTCAAGTCACGGAACTTCTCCCTCAAAGGCAAATCGACTCCCATATTGTCTTGTGTAGAAACGTCGTCCTGATACGTAAGGGGATAGTGAGGCGGGTTATGAGACTCACGGACAAGGTTGGGGGAACAATAAAATTCACAAACACTTTTTGAGGCAAAAAAAAAAAACTTTACAACTCCGCATCATTCTGTGTAAAAGGGGATGGGGGGGGATTGGGGGGTCCACGAAGAAAAATATCTTTAAGGATGTGCTACACAAAGTCCATTATTTGGGTACATAGGTGACAATGCATCCAAGGATGGCTAACGTGGTAAGCTTCCCCAACATTTAGAAGTTTTACGCAACACAAATCTAACAAAAATATTTCATTTCTCAGGAAAAACCCCAAATATCACACAAAAGCAATGATAAAGTTCAAAAATGGCGGACCAATCAGACATACAATCATAGAAGCCAAGTCTGAATGCATAATGAGTCAAATACCGTAATCGGAAGAATTCTGGGACGTAAAATTTTTGGGACGTAAAGATTCTGGGACGTAACAAAAGTGGGACATTTTAGGGGAGCCTATGCACCGGCTATTCCTTCATTTGGCTCGGAAAATTTGGCGCCTTTCGGCAAAAAAACCCAAACATAGATGAAACTACCCGATATACCTCACCAAAAATCACTTTCCGCCGGGTTTCAGGCACTTTTGAGCCTTTTTTCTTCAATTTTTTTTTTTGAAAAAAATCTGCAAAAAAACTGAAAATGGCAAAGGCAAATCCAGTGTAAAATGACAATTTTCAACAAAATGTGCGTTTAAATGTGCCAACGGGCAGCATTTTGTATAAAATTTTTGCTCATTTGAGTCCACATAGTCCCAAAAAATGCATTGCCGGGGTCGTAGGTCAAAAAAGACTTAGAAATTTCAATTTTAAATCAAAAGGAGCCAAAATTACCGGTTTTGGCTCCCCTAGACATTTTGGACTTTTTTAAACTTGGGACATTGTTACGTCCCAGAATTGTCTGTGCGACCGTCCCCCCTCCCTCACCCATGCACTTCCGTGCAAACTCAAACATGTCCAACAAATAAAAAAATATATACATACTTGCGCAATGTATGATCCCCGCCAACCAGCCCCACCCCACCACCCAGACCCACAAAAAAGTAATAAGCACCCGGAAAACCTACCGGACAATTCTGGAACGCAACAAAACAGAGACAATTGGGGGAAAATCTAAACCTTGTCACATTTTTACATCCCAGAATATCAACTATTACGGTAAGTACTTTTCAACTTTCAACTAAAGAAACGACACAAACACGGAAAGGAAGTGCTACTTATCAATTTCGTACACTTGTTCAGATATATGAAAACAATGGGTTGAAAATCGCCCGTTTCATACGCACGAAAACAGCGCGTTGAAAAGCGTCCGTTTCTTACGCACGAAAACAACGCGTTGAAAAGCGCCCGTTTCATACGCACGAAAACAGCGCGTTGAAAAGCGTCCGTTTCATACGCACGAAAACAGCGCGTTGAAAAGCGTCCGTTTCATACGCACGAAAACAACGCGTTGAAAAGCGCCCGTTTCATACGCACGAAAACAGCGCGTTGAAAAGCGTCCGTTTCATACGCACGAAAACAGCGCGTTGAAAAGCACCCGTTTCATACGCACGAAAACAACGCGTTGAAAAGCGTCCGTTTCATACGCACGAAAACAACGCGTTGATAAGCGTCCGTTTCATACGCACGAAAACAGCGCGTTGAAAAGCGCCCGTTTCATACGCACGAAAACAACGCGTTGAAAAGCGCCCGTTTCATACACACGAAAACAACGCGTTGATAAGCGTCCGTTTCATACGCACGAAAACAACGCGTTGAAAAGCGTCCGTTTCTTACGCACGAAAACAACGCGTTGAAAAGCGCCCGTTTCATACGCACGAAAACAGCGCGTTGAAAAGCGTCCGTTTCATACGCACGAAAACAATGGGTTGAAAATCGCCCGTTTCATACGCACGAAAACAGCGCGTTGAAAAGCGTCCGTTTCTTACGCACGAAAACAACGCGTTGAAAAGCGCCCGTTTCATACGCACGAAAACAGCGCGTTGAAAAGCGTCCGTTTCATACGCACGAAAACAGCGCGTTGAAAAGCGTCCGTTTCATACGCACGAAAACAACGCGTTGAAAAGCGCCCGTTTCATACGCACGAAAACAGCGCGTTGAAAAGCGTCCGTTTCATACGCACGAAAACAGCGCGTTGAAAAGCACCCGTTTCATACGCACGAAAACAACGCGTTGAAAAGCGTCCGTTTCATACGCACGAAAACAACGCGTTGATAAGCGTCCGTTTCATACGCACGAAAACAGCGCGTTGAAAAGCGCCCGTTTCATACGCACGAAAACAACGCGTTGAAAAGCGCCCGTTTCATACACACGAAAACAACGCGTTGATAAGCGTCCGTTTCATACGCACGAAAACAACGCGTTGAAAAGCGTCCGTTTCATACGCACGAAAACAACGCGTTGAAAAGCGCCCGTTTCATACGCACGAAAACAGCGCGTTGAAAAGCACCCGTTTCATACGCACGAAAACAACGCGTTGAAAAGCGTCCGTTTCATACGCACGAAAACAGCGCGTTGAAAAGCACCCGTTTCATACGCACGAAAACAACGCGTTGAAAAGCGTCCGTTTCATACGCACGAAAACAGCGCGTTGAAAAGCACCCGTTTCATACGCACGAAAACAGCGCGTTGAAAAGCGCCCGTTTCATACGCACGAAAACAACGCGTTGAAAAGCGCCCGTTTCATACGCACGAAAACAACGCGTTGATAAGCGTCCGTTTCATACGCACGAAAACAACGCGTTGAAAAGCGTCCGTTTCATACGCACGAAAACAACGCGTTGAAAAGCGTCCGTTTCATACGCACGAAAACAATGGGTTGAAAATCGCCCGTTTCATACGCACGAAAACAGCGCGTTGAAAAGCGTCCGTTTCTTACGCACGAAAACAACGCGTTGAAAAGCGCCCGTTTCATACGCACGAAAACAGCGCGTTGAAAAGCGTCCGTTTCATACGCACGAAAACAGCGCGTTGAAAAGCGTCCGTTTCATACGCACGAAAACAACGCGTTGAAAAGCGCCCGTTTCATACGCACGAAAACAGCGCGTTGAAAAGCGTCCGTTTCATACGCACGAAAACAGCGCGTTGAAAAGCACCCGTTTCATACGCACGAAAACAACGCGTTGAAAAGCGTCCGTTTCATACGCACGAAAACAACGCGTTGATAAGCGTCCGTTTCATACGCACGAAAACAGCGCGTTGAAAAGCGCCCGTTTCATACGCACGAAAACAACGCGTTGAAAAGCGCCCGTTTCATACGCACGAAAACAACGCGTTGATAAGCGTCCGTTTCATACGCACGAAAACAACGCGTTGAAAAGCGTCCGTTTCATACGCACGAAAACAACGCGTTGAAAAGCGTCCGTTTCATACGCACGAAAACAACGCGTTGAAAAGCGCCCGTTTCATACGCACGAAAACAACGCGTTGAAAAGCACCCGTTTCATACGCACGAAAACAGCGCGTTGAAAAGCACCCGTTTCATACGCACGAAAACAACGCGTTGAAAAGCGCCCGTTTCATACGCACGAAAACAACGCGTTGATAAGCGTCCTTTTCATACGCACGAAAACAACGCGTTGATAAGCGCCAGTTTCATACGCACGAAAACAACGCGTTGAAAAGCGCCCGTTTCATACGCACGAAAACAGCGAGTTGAAAAGCGTCCGTTTCATACGCACGAAAACAACGCGTTGATAAGCGTCCTTTTCATACGCACGAAAACAACGCGTTGATAAGCGCCAGTTTCATACGCACGAAAACAACGCGTTGAAAAGCGCCCGTTTCATACGCACGAAAACAGCGAGTTGAAAAGCGTCCGTTTCATACGCACGAAAACAACGCGTTGAAAAGCGTCCGTTTCATACGCACGAAAACAACGCGTTGAAAAGCGTCCGTTTCATACGCACGAAAACAACGCGTTGATAAGCGCCAGTTTCATACGCACGAAAACAACGCGTTGAAAAGCACCCGTTTCATACGCACGAAAACAGCGCGTTGAAAAGCGCCCGTTTCATACGCACGAAAACAGCGCGTTGAAAAGCGTCCGTTTCATACGCACGAAAACAGCGCGTTGAAAAGCGCCCGTTTCATACGCACGAAAACAGCGCGTTGAAAAGCGTCCGTTTCATACGCACGAAAACAACGCGTAGATAAGCGCCCGTTTCATACGCACGAAAACAGCGCGTTGAAAAGCGCCCGTTTCATACGCACGAAAACAGCGCGTTGAAAAGCGTCCGTTTCATACGCACGAAAACAGCGCGTTGAAAAGCGCCCGTTTCATACGCACGAAAACAGCGCGTTGAAAAGCGTCCGTTTCATACGCACGAAAACAGCGCGTTGAAAAGCGCCCGTTTCATACGCACGAAAACAGCGCGTTGAAAAGCGCCCGTTTCATACGCACGAAAACAACGCGTTGAAAAGCGCCCGTTTCATACGCACGAAAACAACGCGTTGAAAAGCGCCCGTTTCATACGCACGAAAACAGCGCGTTGAAAAGCGCCCGTTTCATACGCACGAAAACAACGCGTTGAAAAGCGCCCGTTTCATACGCACGAAAACAGCGCGTTGAAAAGCGCCCGTTTCATACGCACGAAAACAACGCGTGGAAAAGCGCCCGTTTCATACGCACGAAAACAGCGCGTTGAAAAGCGCCCGTTTCATACGCACGAAAACAACGCGTTGAAAAGCGTCCGTTTCATACGCACGAAAACAACGCGTTGATAAGCGTCCGTTTCATACGCACGAAAACAACGCGTTGAAAAGCGCCCGTTTCATACGCACGAAAACAACGCGTTGAAAAGCGCCCGTTTCATACGCACGAAAACAGCGCGTTGAAAAGCACCCGTTTCATACGCACGAAAACAGCGCGTTGAAAAGCACCCGTTTCATACGCACGAAAACAACGCGTTGAAAAGCGTCCGTTTCATACGCACGAAAACAACGCGTTGATAAGCGTCCGTTTCATACGCACGAAAACAGCGCGTTGAAAAGCGTCCGTTTCATACGCACGAAAACAGCGCGTTGAAAAGCGCCCGTTTCATACGCACGAAAACAGCGCGTTGAAAAGCGTCCGTTTCATACGCACGAAAACAACGCGTAGATAAGCGCCCGTTTCATACGCACGAAAACAGCGAGTTGAAAAGCGTCCGTTTCATACGCACGAAAACAACGCGTTGAAAAGCGCCCGTTTCATACGCACGAAAACAGCGCGTTGAAAAGCGTCCGTTTCATACGCACGAAAACAACGCGTTGAAAAGCGCCCGTTTCATACGCACGAAAACAACGCGTTGAAAAGCGCCCGTTTCATACGCACGAAAACAGCGCGTTGAAAAGCGTCCGTTTCATACGCACGAAAACAACGCGTTGAAAAGCGCCCGTTTCATACGCACGAAAACAGCGAGTTGAAAAGCGTCCGTTTCATACGCACGAATACAACGCGTTGAAAAGCGCCCGTTTCATACGCACGAAAACAGCGCGTTGAAAAGCGCCCGTTTCATACGCACGAAAACAACGCGTTGAAAAGCGCCCGTTTCATACGCACGAAAACAGCGCGTTGAAAAGCGCCCGTTTCATACGCACGAAAACAGCGCGTTGAAAAGCGCCCGTTTCATACGCACGAAAACAACGCGTTGATAAGCGTCCGTTTCATACGCACGAAAACAACGCGTTGAAAAGCGCCCGTTTCATACGCACGAAAACAACGCGTTGAAAAGCGCCCGTTTCATACGCACGAAAACAACGCGTTGAAAAGCGTCCGTTTCATACGCACGAAAACAACGCGTTGAAAAGCGCCCGTTTCATACGCACGAAAACAACGCGTTGATAAGCGTCCGTTTCATACGCACGAAAACAACGCGTTGATAAGCGCCAGTTTCATACGCACGAAAACAACGCGTTGAAAAGCGCCCGTTTCATACGCACGAAAACAACGCGTTGAAAAGCGCCCGTTTCATACGCACGAAAACAACGCGTTGATAAGCGTCCGTTTCATACGCACGAAAACAACGCGTTGAAAAGCGTCCGTTTCATACGCACGAAAACAACGCGATGATAAGCGCCAGTTTCATACGCACGAAAACAACGCGTTGAAAAGCGTCCGTTTCATACGCACGAAAACAACGCGTTGAAAAGCGTCCGTTTCATACGCACGAAAACAGCGCGTTGAAAAGCGTCCGTTTCATACGCACGAAAACAACGCGTTGAAAAGCGTCCGTTTCATACGCACGAAAAGAGCGCGTTGAAAAGCGCCCGTTTCATACGCACGAAAACAGCGCGTTGAAAAGCGTCCGTTTCATACGCACGAAAACAACGCGTTGATAAGCGTCCGTTTCATACGCACGAAAACAAGGCGTAGATAAGCGTCGTTTCATACGTACGAAAAGAGCGCGTTGAAAAGCGCCCGTTTCATACGCACGAAAACAACGCGTAGATAAGCGTCCGTTTCATACGCACGAAAACAACGCGTTGAAAAGCGCCCGTTTCATACGCACGAAAACAACGCGTTGAAAAGCGTCCGTTTCATACGCACGAAAACAGCGCGTTGAAAAGCGTCCGTTTCATACGCACGAAAACAACGCGTTGATAAGCGCCAGTTTCATACGCACGAAAACAACGCGTTGAAAAGCGCCCGTTTCATACGCACGAAAACAGCGCGTTGAAAAGCGTCCGTTTCATACGCACGAAAACAACGCGTTGATAAGCGCCAGTTTCATACGCACGAAAACAACGCGTTGAAAAGCGTCCGTTTCATACGCACGAAAACAACGCGTTGATAAGCGCCAGTTTCATACGCACGAAAACAACGCGTTGAAAAGCGTCCGTTTCATACGCACGAAAACAACGCGTTGAAAAGCGTCCGTTTCATACGCACGAAAACAGCGCGTTGAAAAGCACCCGTTTCATACGCACGAAAACAGCGCGTTGAAAAGCGCCCGTTTCATACGCACGAAAACAGCGCGTTGAAAAGCGTCCGTTTCATACGCACGAAAACAGCGCGTTTAAAAGCGCCCGTTTCATACGCACGAAAACAGCGCGTTGAAAAGCGCCCGTTTCATACGCACGAAAACAGCGCGTTGAAAAGCGCCCGTTTCATACGCACGAAAACAACGCGTTGAAAAGCGCCCGTTTCATACGCACGAAAACACCGCGTTGAAAAGCGCCCGTTTCATACGCACGAAAACAGCGCGTTGAAAAGCGCCCGTTTCATACGCACGAAAACAACGCGTTGAAAAGCGTCCGTTTCATACGCACGAAAACACCGCGTTGAAAAGCGCCCGTTTCATACGCACGAAAACACCGCGTTGAAAAGCGCCCGTTTCATACGCACGAAAACAACGCGTTGAAAAGCACCCGTTTCATACGCACGAAAACAACGCGTTGAAAAGCGTCCGTTTCATACGCACGAAAACAGCGCGTTGAAAAGCGCCCGTTTCATACGCACGAAAACAGCGCGTTGAAAAGCGCCCGTTTCATACGCACGAAAACAGCGCGTTGAAAAGCGTCCGTTTCATACGCACGAAAACAACGCGTTGAAAAGCGCCCGTTTCATACGCACGAAAACACCGCGTTGAAAAGCGCCCGTTTCATACGCACGAAAACAGCGCGTTGAAAAGCGCCCGTTTCATACGCACGAAATCAGCGCGTTGAAAAGCGTCCGTTTCATACGCACGAAAACAACGCGTTGAAAAGCGTCCGTTTCATACGCACGAAAACAGCGCGTTGAAAAGCGCCCGTTTCATACGCACGAAAACAGCGCGTTGAAAAGTGTCCGTTTCATACGCACGAAAACAACGCGTTGAAAAGCGCCCGTTTCATACGCACGAAAACAACGCGTTGAAAAGCGTCCGTTTCATACGCACGAAAACAGCGCGTTGAAAAGCGTCCGTTTCATACGCACGAAAACAACGCGTTGAAAAGCGTCCGTTTCATACGCACGAAAACAACGCGTTGAAAAGCACCCGTTTCATACGCACGAAAACAGCGCGTTGAAAAGCGCCCGTTTCATACGCACGAAAACAGCGCGTTGAAAAGCGCCCGTTTCATACGCACGAAAACAGCGCGTTGAAAAGCGTCCGTTTCATACGCACGAAAACAACGCGTTGAAAAGCACCCGTTTCATACGCACGAAAACAGCGCGTTGAAAAGCGCCCGTTTCATACGCACGAAAACAGCGCGTTGAAAAGCGCCCGTTTCATACGCACGAAAACAGCGCGTTTAAAAGCGCCCGTTTCATACGCACGAAAACAGCGCGTTGAAAAGCGTCCGTTTCATACGCACGAAAACACCGCGTTGAAAAGCGCCCGTTTCATACGCACGAAAACAGCGCGTTGAAAAGCGTCCGTTTCATACGCACGAAAACAGCGCGTTGAAAAGCACCCGTTTCATACGCACGACAGTGCTACCAACGCGACAAGTCGCGCGCGACTCGCGACAAACCACCCGCGACAGCGCGACAAAATGAGTTGTCGCAAAAATCGAAAATTTTTTTTTTCCATTTTGAGACACTTTTTTTTTTTTTTTTGTTAGGAAAAATCGCGTTTTTTCCGGGTACTTAGCAAAATTTTGGTCAAAAAATGATGGCTTTTGCTTACGTCGCTACTGTACCGTCTGCGATGGTTTTTTCTGGATTTTTTTTTTTGGATTTTTTTTTCCAAAATCGCCCACACCCAAAAAAAAAAATTTTTTTTTTTTTTGGTGAAAATTTTTGTGATGTCGAAAAAAAAATTTTTTTTTGGGCGCGACAGCGCGACAAGTGGCACTTTGTCGCGCGACTAGAATCTCTTGTCGCGTTGGTAGCACTGCGCACGAAAACAGCGAGTTGAAAAGCGCCCGTTTCATACGCACGAAAACAGCGCGTTGAAAAGCGTCCGTTTCATACGCACGAAAACAACGCGTTGAAAAGCACCCGTTTCATACGCACGAAAACAACGCGTTGAAAAGCGTCCGTTTCATACGCACGAAAACAGCGCGTTGAAAAGCGCCCGTTTCATACGCACGAAAACAGCGCGTTGAAAAGCGCCCGTTTCATACGCACGAAAACAGCGCGTTGAAAAGCGCCCGTTTCATACGCACGAAAACAGCGCGTTTAAAAGCGCCCGTTTCATACGCACGAAAACAGCGCGTTGAAAAGCGTCCGTTACATACGCACGAAAACAACGCGTTGAAAAGCGCCCGTTTCATACGCACGAAAACACCGCGTTGAAAAGCGCCCGTTTCATACGCACGAAAACAGCGCGTTGAAAAGCGCCCGTTTCATACGCACGAAAACAACGCGTTGAAAAGCGTCCGTTTCATACGCACGAAAACAGCGCGTTGAAAAGTGTCCGTTTCATGCGCACGAAAACAACGCGTTGAAAAGCGTCCGTTTCATACGCACGAAAACAACGCGTTGATAAGCGTCCGTTTCATACGCACGAAAACAACGCGTTGAAAAGCGTCCGTTTCATACGCACGAAAACAGCGCGTTGAAAAGCACCCGTTTCATACGCACGAAATCAGCGCGTTGAAAAGCGTCCGTTTCATACGCACGAAAACAACGCGTTGAAAAGCGTCCGTTTCATACGCACGAAAACAACGCGTTGATAAGCGTCCGTTTCATACGCACGAAAACAACGAGTTGAAAAGCGTCCGTTTCATACGCACGAAAACAACGCGTTGAAAAGCACCCGTTTCATACGCACGAAAACAGCGCGTTGAAAAGTGTCCGTTTCATACGCACGAAAACAACGCGTTGAAAAGCGCCCGTTTCATACGCACGAAAACAGCGAGTTGAAAAGCGTCCGTTTCATACGCACGAAAACAACGCGTTGAAAAGCACCCGTTTCATACGCACGAAAACAGCGCGTTGAAAAGCGCCCGTTTCATACGCACGAAAACAACGCGTTGAAAAGCGCCCGTTTCATACGCACGAAAACAACGCGTTGAAAAGCGCCCGTTTCATACGCACGAAAACAACGCGTTGATAAGCGTCCGTTTCATACGCACGAAAACAACGCGTTGAAAAGCGTCCGTTTCATACGCACGAAAACAACGCGATGATAAGCGCCAGTTTCATACGCACGAAAACAACGCGTTGAAAAGCGTCCGTTTCATACGCACGAAAACAACGCGTTGAAAAGCGTCCGTTTCATACGCACGAAAACAGCGCGTTGAAAAGCGTCCGTTTCATACGCACGAAAACAACGCGTTGAAAAGCACCCGTTTCATACGCACGAAAACAACGCGTTGAAAAGCGTCCGTTTCATACGCACGAAAAGAGCGCGTTGAAAAGCGCCCGTTTCATACGCACGAAAACAGCGCGTTGAAAAGCACCCGTTTCATACGCACGAAATCAGCGCGTTGAAAAGCGCCCGTTTCATACGCACGAAAACAACGCGTTGATAAGCGTCCGTTTCATTCGCACGAAAACAACGCGTTGAAAAGCGTCCGTTTCATACGCACGAAATCAACGCGTTGATAAGCGTCCGTTTCATACGCACGAAAACAACGCGTAGATAAGCGTCGTTTCATACGTACGAAAAGAGCGCGTTGAAAAGCGCCCGTTTCATACGCACGAAAACAACGCGTAGATAAGCGTCCGTTTCATACGCACGAAAACAACGCGTTGAAAAGCGCCCGTTTCATACGCACGAAAACAACGCGTTGAAAAGCGTCCGTTTCATACGCACGAAAACAACGCGTTGAAAAGCGCCCGTTTCATACGCACGAAAACAGCGCGTTGAAAAGCGTCCGTTTCATACGCACGAAAACAACGCGTTGATAAGCGCCAGTTTCATACGCACGAAAACAACGCGTTGAAAAGCGTCCGTTTCATACGCACGAAAACAACGCGTTGAAAAGCGTCCGTTTCATACGCACGAAAACAGCGCGTTGAAAAGCGCCCGTTTCATACGCACGAAAACAGCGCGTTGAAAAGCGTCCGTTTCATACGCACGAAAACAACGCGTTGAAAAGCACCCGTTTCATACGCACGAAAACAACGCGTTGAAAAGCGTCCGTTTCATACGCACGAAAACAGCGCGTTGAAAAGCGCCCGTTTCATACGCACGAAAACAGCGCGTTTAAAAGCGCCCGTTTCATACGCACGAAAACAGCGCGTTGAAAAGCGTCCGTTTCATACGCACGAAAACAACGCGTTGAAAAGCGCCCGTTTCATACGCACGAAAACACCGCGTTGAAAAGCGTCCGTTTCATACGCACGAAAACAACGCGTTGAAAAGCGTCCGTTTCATACGCACGAAAACAGCGCGTTGAAAAGCACCCGTTTCATACGCACGAAAACAACGCGTTGAAAAGCGTCCGTTTCATACGCACGAAAACAACGCGTTGAAAAGCGTCCGTTTCATACGCACGAAAACAGCGCGTTGAAAAGCGCCCGTTTCATACGCACGAAAACAGCGCGTTGAAAAGCGTCCGTTTCATACGCACGAAAACAGCGCGTTGAAAAGCGTCCGTTTCATACGCACGAAAACAACGCGTTGAAAAGCGTCCGTTTCATACGCACGAAAACAGCGCGTTGAAAAGCGCCCGTTTCATACGCACGAAAACAGCGCGTTGAAAAGCGTCCGTTTCATACGCACGAAAACAACGCGTTGAAAAGCACCCGTTTCATACGCACGAAAACAACGCGTTGAAAAGCGTCCGTTTCATACGCACGAAAACAACGCGTTGAAAAGCGTCCGTTTCATACGCACGAAAACAGCGCGTTGAAAAGCGCCCGTTTCATACGCACGAAAACAGCGCGTTGAAAAGCGTCCGTTTCATACGCACGAAAACAGCGCGTTGAAAAGCGTCCGTTTCATACGCACGAAAACAACGCGTTGAAAAGCGCCCGTTTCATACGCACGAAATCAGCGCGTTGAAAAGCGTCCGTTTCATACGCACGAAAACAACGCGTTGAAAAGCGTCCGTTTCATACGCACGAAAACAGCGCGTTGAAAAGTGTCCGTTTCATACGCACGAAAACAACGCGTTGAAAAGTGTCCGTTTCATACGCACGAAAACAACGCGTTGAAAAGCGTCCGTTTCATACGCACGAAAACAGCGCGTTGAAAAGTGTCCGTTTCATACGCACGAAAACAACGCGTTGAAAAGCGTCCGTTTCATACGCACGAAAACAACGCGTTGAAAAGCGTCCGTTTCATACGCACGAAAACAACGCGTTGAAAAGCACCCGTTTCATACGCACGAAAACAGCGCGTTGAAAAGCGCCCGTTTCATACGCACGAAAACAGCGCGTTGAAAAGCGTCCGTTTCATACGCACGAAAACAGCGCGTTGAAAAGCGCCCGTTTCTTACGCACGAAAACAACGCGTTGAAAAGCACCCGTTTCATACGCACGAAAACAGCGCGTTGAAAAGCGTCCGTTTCATACGCACGAAAACAACGCGTAGATAAGCGCCCGTTTCATACGCACGAAAACAGCGCGTTGAAAAGCGCCCGTTTCATACGCACGAAAACAACGCGTTGAAAAGCGCCCGTTTCATACGCACGAAAACAGCGCGTTGAAAAGCGCCCGTTTCATACGCACGAAAACAACGCGTTGAAAAGCGTCCGTTTCATACGCACGAAAACAGCGCGTTGAAAAGCGCCCGTTTCATACGCACGAAAACAGCGCGTTGAAAAGCGTCCGTTTCATACGCACGAAAACAACGCGTTGAAAAGCGTCCGTTTCATACGCACGAAAACAACGCGTTGAAAAGCGTCCGTTTCATACGCACGAAAACAGCGCGTTGAAAAGCGTCCGTTTCATACGCACGAAAACAGCGCGTTGAAAAGCACCCGTTTCATACGCACGAAAACAACGCGTTGAAAAGCGTCCGTTTCATACGCACGAAAACAACGCGTTGAAAAGCGTCCGTTTCATACGCACGAAAACAGCGCGTTTAAAAGCGCCCGTTTCATACGCACGAAAACAGCGCGTTGAAAAGCGTCCGTTTCATACGCACGAAAACAACGCGTTGAAAAGCGCCCGTTTCATACGCACGAAAACAGCGCGTTGAAAAGCGCCCGTTTCATACGCACGAAAACAGCGCGTTGAAAAGTGTCCGTTTCATACGCACGAAAACAACGCGTTGAAAAGCGTCCGTTTCATACGCACGAAAACAGCGCGTTGAAAAGTGTCCGTTTCATACGCACGAAAACAACGCGTTGAAAAGCGTCCGTTTCATACGCACGAAAACAACGCGTTGATAAGCGTCCGTTTCATACGCACGAAAACAACGCGTTGAAAAGCGCCCGTTTCATACGCACGAAAACAGCGAGTTGAAAAGCGTCCGTTTCATACGCACGAAAACAACGCGTTGAAAAGCACCCGTTTCATACGCACGAAAACAGCGCGTTGAAAAGTGTCCGTTTCATACGCACGAAAACAACGCGTTGAAAAGCGTCCGTTTCATACGCACGAAAACAGCGCGTTGAAAAGTGTCCGTTTCATACGCACGAAAACAACGCGTTGAAAAGCGTCCGTTTCATACGCACGAAAACAACGCGTTGAAAAGCGCCCGTTTCATACGCACGAAAACAGCGCGTTGAAAAGCGTCCGTTTCATACGCACGAAAACAACGCGTAGATAAGCGCCCGTTTCATACGCACGAAAACAGCGCGTTGAAAAGCGTCCGTTTCATACGCACGAAAACAACGCGTTGAAAAGCGTCCGTTTCATACGCACGAAAACACCGCGTTGAAAAGCGTCCGTTTCATACGCACGAAAACAACGCGTTGAAAAGCGTCCGTTTCATACGCACGAAAACAACGCGTTGAAAAGCGTCCGTTTCATACGCACGAAAACAGCGCGTTGAAAAGCGCCCGTTTCATACGCACGAAAACAGCGCGTTGAAAAGCGTCCGTTTCATACGCACGAAAACAGCGCGTTGAAAAGCGTCCGTTTCATACGCACGAAAACAACGCGTTGAAAAGCGTCCGTTTCATACGCACGAAAACAGCGCGTTGAAAAGCGCCCGTTTCATACGCACGAAAACAGCGCGTTGAAAAGCGTCCGTTTCATACGCACGAAAACAACGCGTTGAAAAGCACCCGTTTCATACGCACGAAAACAACGCGTTGAAAAGCGTCCGTTTCATACGCACGAAAACAACGCGTTGAAAAGCGTCCGTTTCATACGCACGAAAACAGCGCGTTGAAAAGCGTCCGTTTCATACGCACGAAAACAACGCGTTGAAAAGCGCCCGTTTCATACGCACGAAATCAGCGCGTTGAAAAGCGTCCGTTTCATACGCACGAAAACAACGCGTTGAAAAGCGTCCGTTTCATACGCACGAAAACAGCGCGTTGAAAAGTGTCCGTTTCATACGCACGAAAACAGCGCGTTGAAAAGCGTCCGTTTCATACGCACGAAAACAACGCGTTGAAAAGCGCCCGTTTCATACGCACGAAATCAGCGCGTTGAAAAGCGTCCGTTTCATACGCACGAAAACAACGCGTTGAAAAGCGTCCGTTTCATACGCACGAAAACAGCGCGTTGAAAAGTGTCCGTTTCATACGCACGAAAACAACGCGTTGAAAAGTGTCCGTTTCATACGCACGAAAACAACGCGTTGAAAAGCGTCCGTTTCATACGCACGAAAACAGCGCGTTGAAAAGTGTCCGTTTCATACGCACGAAAACAGCGCGTTGAAAAGTGTCCGTTTCATACGCACGAAAACAACGCGTTGAAAAGCGTCCGTTTCATACGCACGAAAACAGCGCGTTGAAAAGCGCCCGTTTCATACGCACGAAAACAGCGCGTTGAAAAGTGTCCGTTTCATACGCACGAAAACAACGCGTTGAAAAGCGTCCGTTTCATACGCACGAAAACAACGCGTTGAAAAGCGCCCGTTTCATACGCACGAAAACAACGCGTTGAAAAGCGCCCGTTTCATACGCACGAAAACAGCGCGTTGAAAAGCGCCCGTTTCATACGCACGAAAACAACGCGTTGAAAAGCGTCCGTTTCATACGCACGAAAACAGCGCGTTGAAAAGCACCCGTTTCATACGCACGAAAACAGCGCGTTGAAAAGCGCCCGTTTCATACGCACGAAAACAGCGCGTTGAAAAGCGTCCGTTTCATACGCACGAAAACAACGCGTTGAAAAGCGTCCGTTTCATACGCACGAAAACAACGCGTTGAAAAGCGTCCGTTTCATACGCACGAAAACAGCGCGTTGAAAAGCGTCCGTTTCATACGCACGAAAACAGCGCGTTGAAAAGCACCCGTTTCATACGCACGAAAACAACGCGTTGAAAAGCGTCCGTTTCATACGCACGAAAACAACGCGTTGAAAAGCGTCCGTTTCATACGCACGAAAACAGCGCGTTGAAAAGCACCCGTTTCATACGCACGAAAACAACGCGTTGAAAAGCGTCCGTTTCATACGCACGAAAACAACGCGTTGAAAAGCGTCCGTTTCATACGCACGAAAACAGCGCGTTGAAAAGCGCCCGTTTCATACGCACGAAAACAGCGCGTTGAAAAGCGTCCGTTTCATACGCACGAAAACAGCGCGTTTAAAAGCGCCCGTTTCATACGCACGAAAACAGCGCGTTGAAAAGCGTCCGTTTCATACGCACGAAAACAACGCGTTGAAAAGCGCCCGTTTCATACGCACGAAAACAGCGCGTTGAAAAGCGCCCGTTTCATACGCACGAAATCAGCGCGTTGAAAAGCGTCCGTTTCATACGCACGAAAACAACGCGTTGAAAAGCGTCCGTTTCATACGCACGAAAACAGCGCGTTGAAAAGTGTCCGTTTCATACGCACGAAAACAACGCGTTGAAAAGCGTCCGTTTCATACGCACGAAAACAACGCGTTGATAAGCGTCCGTTTCATACGCACGAAAACAACGCGTTGAAAAGCGCCCGTTTCATACGCACGAAAACAGCGAGTTGAAAAGCGTCCGTTTCATACGCACGAAAACAACGCGTTGAAAAGCACCCGTTTCATACGCACGAAAACAGCGCGTTGAAAAGTGTCCGTTTCATACGCACGAAAACAACGCGTTGAAAAGCGTCCGTTTCATACGCACGAAAACAGCGCGTTGAAAAGTGTCCGTTTCATACGCACGAAAACAACGCGTTGAAAAGCGCCCGTTTCATACGCACGAAAACACCGCGTTGAAAAGCGTCCGTTTCATACGCCCGAAAACAACGCGTTGAAAAGCGTCCGTTTCATACGCACGAAAACAACGCGTTGAAAAGCGTCCGTTTCATACGCACGAAAACAACGCGTTGAAAAGCGTCCGTTTCATACGCACGAAAACAGCGCGTTGAAAAGCGCCCGTTTCATACGCACGAAAACAGCGCGTTGAAAAGCGTCCGTTTCATACGCACGAAAACAGCGCGTTGAAAAGCGTCCGTTTCATACGCACGAAAACAACGCGTTGAAAAGCGTCCGTTTCATACGCACGAAAACAGCGCGTTGAAAAGCGCCCGTTTCATACGCACGAAAACAGCGCGTTGAAAAGCGTCCGTTTCATACGCACGAAAACAACGCGTTGAAAAGCACCCGTTTCATACGCACGAAAACAACGCGTTGAAAAGCGTCCGTTTCATACGCACGAAAACAACGCGTTGAAAAGCGTCCGTTTCATACGCACGAAAACAGCGCGTTGAAAAGCGCCCGTTTCATACGCACGAAAACAGCGCGTTGAAAAGCGTCCGTTTCATACGCACGAAAACAGCGCGTTGAAAAGCGTCCGTTTCATACGCACGAAAACAACGCGTTGAAAAGCGCCCGTTTCATACGCACGAAATCAGCGCGTTGAAAAGCGTCCGTTTCATACGCACGAAAACAACGCGTTGAAAAGCGTCCGTTTCATACGCACGAAAACAGCGCGTTGAAAAGTGTCCGTTTCATACGCACGAAAACAACGCGTTGAAAAGTGTCCGTTTCATACGCACGAAAACAACGCGTTGAAAAGCGTCCGTTTCATACGCACGAAAACAGCGCGTTGAAAAGTGTCCGTTTCATACGCACGAAAACAACGCGTTGAAAAGCGTCCGTTTCATACGCACGAAAACAACGCGTTGAAAAGCGTCCGTTTCATACGCACGAAAACAACGCGTTGAAAAGCACCCGTTTCATACGCACGAAAACAGCGCGTTGAAAAGCGCCCGTTTCATACGCACGAAAACAGCGCGTTGAAAAGCGTCCGTTTCATACGCACGAAAACAGCGCGTTGAAAAGCGCCCGTTTCATACGCACGAAAACAGCGCGTTGAAAAGCGTCCGTTTCATACGCACGAAAACAACGCGTAGATAAGCGCCCGTTTCATACGCACGAAAACAGCGCGTTGAAAAGCGTCCGTTTCATACGCACGAAAACAACGCGTTGAAAAGCGCCCGTTTCATACGCACGAAAACAACGCGTTGAAAAGCGCCCGTTTCATACGCACGAAAACAGCGCGTTGAAAAGCGCCCGTTTCATACGCACGAAAACAACGCGTTGAAAAGCGTCCGTTTCATACGCACGAAAACAGCGCGTTGAAAAGCACCCGTTTCATACGCACGAAAACAGCGCGTTGAAAAGCGCCCGTTTCATACGCACGAAAACAGCGCGTTGAAAAGCGTCCGTTTCATACGCACGAAAACAACGCGTTGAAAAGCGTCCGTTTCATACGCACGAAAACAACGCGTTGAAAAGCGTCCGTTTCATACGCACGAAAACAGCGCGTTGAAAAGCGTCCGTTTCATACGCACGAAAACAGCGCGTTGAAAAGCACCCGTTTCATACGCACGAAAACAACGCGTTGAAAAGCGTCCGTTTCATACGCACGAAAACAACGCGTTGAAAAGCGTCCGTTTCATACGCACGAAAACAGCGCGTTGAAAAGCACCCGTTTCATACGCACGAAAACAACGCGTTGAAAAGCGTCCGTTTCATACGCACGAAAACAACGCGTTGAAAAGCGTCCGTTTCATACGCACGAAAACAGCGCGTTGAAAAGCGCCCGTTTCATACGCACGAAAACAGCGCGTTGAAAAGCGTCCGTTTCATACGCACGAAAACAGCGCGTTTAAAAGCGCCCGTTTCATACGCACGAAAACAGCGCGTTGAAAAGCGTCCGTTTCATACGCACGAAAACAACGCGTTGAAAAGCGCCCGTTTCATACGCACGAAAACAGCGCGTTGAAAAGCGCCCGTTTCATACGCACGAAATCAGCGCGTTGAAAAGCGTCCGTTTCATACGCACGAAAACAACGCGTTGAAAAGCGTCCGTTTCATACGCACGAAAACAGCGCGTTGAAAAGTGTCCGTTTCATACGCACGAAAACAACGCGTTGAAAAGCGTCCGTTTCATACGCACGAAAACAACGCGTTGATAAGCGTCCGTTTCATACGCACGAAAACAACGCGTTGAAAAGCGCCCGTTTCATACGCACGAAAACAGCGAGTTGAAAAGCGTCCGTTTCATACGCACGAAAACAACGCGTTGAAAAGCACCCGTTTCATACGCACGAAAACAGCGCGTTGAAAAGTGTCCGTTTCATACGCACGAAAACAACGCGTTGAAAAGCGTCCGTTTCATACGCACGAAAACAGCGCGTTGAAAAGTGTCCGTTTCATACGCACGAAAACAACGCGTTGAAAAGCGTCCGTTTCATACGCACGAAAACAACGCGTTGAAAAGCGCCCGTTTCATACGCACGAAAACAGCGCGTTGAAAAGCGCCCGTTTCATACGCACGAAAACAGCGCGTTGAAAAGCGTCCGTTTCATACGCACGAAAACAACGCGTTGAAAAGCGCCCGTTTCATACGCACGAAAACAGCGCGTTGAAAAGCGCCCGTTTCATACGCACGAAAACAACGCGTTGAAAAGCGTCCGTTTCATACGCACGAA
Organism: Rhynchopus sp. YZ270_cl-10; assembly: GCA_964035575.1. NCBI lineage: Eukaryota > Euglenozoa > Diplonemea > Diplonemida > Diplonemidae > Rhynchopus > Rhynchopus sp. YZ270_cl-10. The sequence goes on along the minus strand of OZ037909.1, from coordinate 811,861 downwards.
AACAACGCGTAGATAAGCGCCCGTTTCATACGCACGAAAACAGCGCGTTGAAAAGCGTCCGTTTCATACGCACGAAAACAACGCGTTGAAAAGCGCCCGTTTCATACGCACGAAAACAGCGCGTTGAAAAGCGCCCGTTTCATACGCACGAAAACAACGCGTTGAAAAGCGTCCGTTTCATACGCACGAAAACAGCGCGTTGAAAAGCACCCGTTTCATTCGCACGAAAACAGCGCGTTGAAAAGCGCCCGTTTCATACGCACGAAAACAGCGCGTTGAAAAGCGTCCGTTTCATACGCACGAAAACAACGCGTTGAAAAGCACCCGTTTCATACGCACGAAAACAACGCGTTGAAAAGCGTCCGTTTCATACGCACGAAAACAACGCGTTGAAAAGCGTCCGTTTCATACGCACGAAAACAGCGCGTTGAAAAGCGCCCGTTTCATACGCACGAAAACAGCGCGTTGAAAAGCGTCCGTTTCATACGCACGAAAACAACGCGTTGAAAAGCGCCCGTTTCATACGCACGAAAACAGCGCGTTGAAAAGCGCCCGTTTCATACGCACGAAATCAGCGCGTTGAAAAGCGTCCGTTTCATACGCACGAAAACAACGCGTTGAAAAGCGTCCGTTTCATACGCACGAAAACAGCGCGTTGAAAAGTGTCCGTTTCATACGCACGAAAACAACGCGTTGAAAAGCGTCCGTTTCATACGCACGAAAACAACGCGTTGATAAGCGTCCGTTTCATACGCACGAAAACAACGCGTTGAAAAGCGCCCGTTTCATACGCACGAAAACAGCGAGTTGAAAAGCGTCCGTTTCATACGCACGAAAACAACGCGTTGAAAAGCACCCGTTTCATACGCACGAAAACAGCGCGTTGAAAAGTGTCCGTTTCATACGCACGAAAACAACGCGTTGAAAAGCGTCCGTTTCATACGCACGAAAACAGCGCGTTGAAAAGTGTCCGTTTCATACGCACGAAAACAACGCGTTGAAAAGCGTCCGTTTCATACGCACGAAAACAACGCGTTGAAAAGCGCCCGTTTCATACGCACGAAAACAGCGAGTTGAAAAGCGTCCGTTTCATACGCACGAAAACAACGCGTTGAAAAGCACCCGTTTCATACGCACGAAAACAACGCGTTGAAAAGCGCCCGTTTCATACGCACGAAAACAGCGCGTTGAAAAGCGCCCGTTTCATACGCACGAAAACAGCGCGTTGAAAAGCGCCCGTTTCATACGCACGAAAACAGCGAGTTGAAAAGCGTCCGTTTCATACGCACGAAAACAGCGCGTTGAAAAGCGTCCGTTTCATACGCACGAAAACAACGCGTTGAAAAGCACCCGTTTCATACGCACGAAAACAACGCGTTGAAAAGCGTCCGTTTCATACGCACGAAAACAGCGCGTTGAAAAGCGCCCGTTTCATACGCACGAAAACAGCGCGTTTAAAAGCGCCCGTTTCATACGCACGAAAACAGCGCGTTGAAAAGCGTCCGTTTCATACGCACGAAAACAACGCGTTGAAAAGCGCCCGTTTCATACGCACGAAAACACCGCGTTGAAAAGCGTCCGTTTCATACGCACGAAAACAGCGCGTTGAAAAGCACCCGTTTCATACGCACGAAAACAACGCGTTGAAAAGCACCCGTTTCATACGCACGAAAACAACGCGTTGAAAAGCGTCCGTTTCATACGCACGAAAACAGCGCGTTGAAAAGCACCCGTTTCATACGCACGAAAACAACGCGTTGAAAAGCGCCCGTTTCATACGCACGAAAACAGCGCGTTGAAAAGCGTCCGTTTCATACGCACGAAAACAACGCGTTGAAAAGCACCCGTTTCATACGCACGAAAACAACGCGTTGAAAAGCGTCCGTTTCATACGCACGAAAACAACGCGTTGAAAAGCGTCCGTTTCATACGCACGAAAACAGCGCGTTGAAAAGCGCCCGTTTCATACGCACGAAAACAGCGCGTTGAAAAGCGTCCGTTTCATACGCACGAAAACAGCGCGTTGAAAAGCGTCCGTTTCATACGCACGAAAACAGCGCGTTGAAAAGCGTCCGTTTCATACGCACGAAAACAACGCGTTGAAAAGCGCCCGTTTCATACGCACGAAATCAGCGCGTTGAAAAGCGTCCGTTTCATACGCACGAAAACAACGCGTTGAAAAGCGTCCGTTTCATACGCACGAAAACAGCGCGTTGAAAAGTGTCCGTTTCATACGCACGAAAACAACGCGTTGAAAAGTGTCCGTTTCATACGCACGAAAACAACGCGTTGAAAAGCGTCCGTTTCATACGCACGAAAACAGCGCGTTGAAAAGTGTCCGTTTCATACGCACGAAAACAACGCGTTGAAAAGCGTCCGTTTCATACGCACGAAAACAACGCGTTGAAAAGCGTCCGTTTCATACGCACGAAAACAACGCGTTGAAAAGCACCCGTTTCATACGCACGAAAACAGCGCGTTGAAAAGCGCCCGTTTCATACGCACGAAAACAGCGCGTTGAAAAGCGTCCGTTTCATACGCACGAAAACAGCGCGTTGAAAAGCGCCCGTTTCATACGCACGAAAACAGCGCGTTGAAAAGCGTCCGTTTCATACGCACGAAAACAACGCGTAGATAAGCGCCCGTTTCATACGCACGAAAACAGCGCGTTGAAAAGCGTCCGTTTCATACGCACGAAAACAACGCGTTGAAAAGCGCCCGTTTCATACGCACGAAAACAACGCGTTGAAAAGCGCCCGTTTCATACGCACGAAAACAGCGCGTTGAAAAGCGCCCGTTTCATACGCACGAAAACAACGCGTTGAAAAGCGTCCGTTTCATACGCACGAAAACAGCGCGTTGAAGAGCACCCGTTTCATACGCACGAAAACAGCGCGTTGAAAAGCGCCCGTTTCATACGCACGAAAACAGCGCGTTGAAAAGCGTCCGTTTCATACGCACGAAAACAACGCGTTGAAAAGCACCCGTTTCATACGCACGAAAACAACGCGTTGAAAAGCGTCCGTTTCATACGCACGAAAACAGCGCGTTGAAAAGCGCCCGTTTCATACGCACGAAAACAGCGCGTTGAAAAGCGTCCGTTTCATACGCACGAAAACAGCGCGTTTAAAAGCGCCCGTTTCATACGCACGAAAACAGCGCGTTGAAAAGCGTCCGTTTCATACGCACGAAAACAACGCGTTGAAAAGCGCCCGTTTCATACGCACGAAAACAGCGCGTTGAAAAGCGCCCGTTTCATACGCACGAAATCAGCGCGTTGAAAAGCGTCCGTTTCATACGCACGAAAACAACGCGTTGAAAAGCGTCCGTTTCATACGCACGAAAACAGCGCGTTGAAAAGTGTCCGTTTCATACGCACGAAAACAACGCGTTGAAAAGCGTCCGTTTCATACGCACGAAAACAACGCGTTGAAAAGTGTCCGTTTCATACGCACGAAAACAACGCGTTGATAAGCGTCCGTTTCATACGCACGAAAACAACGCGTTGAAAAGCGCCCGTTTCATACGCACGAAAACAGCGAGTTGAAAAGCGTCCGTTTCATACGCACGAAAACAACGCGTTGAAAAGCACCCGTTTCATACGCACGAAAACAGCGCGTTGAAAAGTGTCCGTTTCATACGCACGAAAACAACGCGTTGAAAAGCGTCCGTTTCATACGCACGAAAACAGCGCGTTGAAAAGTGTCCGTTTCATACGCACGAAAACAACGCGTTGAAAAGCGTCCGTTTCATACGCACGAAAACAACGCGTTGAAAAGCGCCCGTTTCATACGCACGAAAACAGCGCGTTGAAAAGCGTCCGTTTCATACGCACGAAAACAACGCGTAGATAAGCGCCCGTTTCATACGCACGAAAACAGCGCGTTGAAAAGCGTCCGTTTCATACGCACGAAAACAACGCGTTGAAAAGCGCCCGTTTCATACGCACGAAAACAGCGCGTTGAAAAGCGCCCGTTTCATACGCACGAAAACAACGCGTTGAAAAGCGTCCGTTTCATACGCACGAAAACAGCGCGTTGAAAAGCACCCGTTTCATTCGCACGAAAACAGCGCGTTGAAAAGCGCCCGTTTCATACGCACGAAAACAGCGCGTTGAAAAGCGTCCGTTTCATACGCACGAAAACAACGCGTTGAAAAGCACCCGTTTCATACGCACGAAAACAACGCGTTGAAAAGCGTCCGTTTCATACGCACGAAAACAACGCGTTGAAAAGCGTCCGTTTCATACGCACGAAAACAGCGCGTTGAAAAGCGCCCGTTTCATACGCACGAAAACAGCGCGTTGAAAAGCGTCCGTTTCATACGCACGAAAACAGCGCGTTTAAAAGCGCCCGTTTCATACGCACGAAAACAGCGCGTTGAAAAGCGTCCGTTTCATACGCACGAAAACAGCGCGTTTAAAAGCGCCCGTTTCATACGCACGAAAACAGCGCGTTGAAAAGCGTCCGTTTCATACGCACGAAAACAACGCGTTGAAAAGCGTCCGTTTCATACGCACGAAAACAACGCGTTGAAAAGCGTCCGTTTCATACGCACGAAAACAGCGCGTTGAAAAGTGTCCGTTTCATACGCACGAAAACAACGCGTTGAAAAGCGTCCGTTTCATACGCACGAAAACAACGCGTTGATAAGCGTCCGTTTCATACGCACGAAAACAACGCGTTGAAAAGCGCCCGTTTCATACGCACGAAAACAGCGAGTTGAAAAGCGTCCGTTTCATACGCACGAAAACAACGCGTTGAAAAGCACCCGTTTCATACGCACGAAAACAGCGCGTTGAAAAGTGTCCGTTTCATACGCACGAAAACAACGCGTTGAAAAGTGTCCGTTTCATACGCACGAAAACAACGCGTTGAAAAGCGTCCGTTTCATACGCACGAAAACAACGCGTTGAAAAGCGCCCGTTTCATACGCACGAAAACAGCGCGTTGAAAAGTGTCCGTTTCATACGCACGAAAACAACGCGTTGAAAAGCGTCCGTTTCATACGCACGAAAACAACGCGTTGAAAAGCGCCCGTTTCATACGCACGAAAACAGCGAGTTGAAAAGCGTCCGTTTCATACGCACGAAAACAACGCGTTGAAAAGCACCCGTTTCATACGCACGAAAACAACGCGTTGAAAAGCGCCCGTTTCATACGCACGAAAACAGCGCGTTGAAAAGCGCCCGTTTCATACGCACGAAAACAGCGCGTTGAAAAGCGCCCGTTTCATACGCACGAAAACAGCGAGTTGAAAAGCGTCCGTTTCATACGCACGAAAACAACGCGTTGAAAAGCACCCGTTTCATACGCACGAAAACAACGCGTTGAAAAGCGTCCGTTTCATACGCACGAAAACAGCGCGTTGAAAAGCGCCCGTTTCATACGCACGAAAACAGCGCGTAGATAAGCGCCCGTTTCATACGCACGAAAACAGCGCGTTGAAAAGCGTCCGTTTCATACGCACGAAAACAACGCGTTGAAAAGCGCCCGTTTCATACGCACGAAAACAACGCGTTGAAAAGCGCCCGTTTCATACGCACGAAAACAGCGCGTTGAAAAGCGCCCGTTTCATACGCACGAAAACAACGCGTTGAAAAGCGTCCGTTTCATACGCACGAAAAGAGCGCGTTGAAAAGCGCCCGTTTCATACGCACGAAAACAGCGCGTTGAAAAGCGTCCGTTTCATACGCACGAAAACAACGCGTTGATAAGCGTCCGTTTCATACGCACGAAAACAGCGCGTTGAAAAGCGCCCGTTTCATACGCACGAAAACAACGCGTTGAAAAGCGCCCGTTTCATACGCACGAAAACAACGCGTTGAAAAGCGCCCGTTTCATACGCACGAAAACAACGCGTTGAAAAGCGTCCGTTTCATACGCACGAAAAGAGCGCGTTGAAAAGCGCCCGTTTCATACGCACGAAAACAGCGCGTTGAAAAGCGTCCGTTTCATACGCACGAAAACAACGCGTTGATAAGCGTCCGTTTCATACGCACGAAAACAGCGCGTTGAAAAGCGCCCGTTTCATACGCACGAAAACAACGCGTTGAAAAGCGTCCGTTTCATACGCACGAAAACAACGCGTTGAAAAGCGCCCGTTTCATACGCACGAAAACAGCGCGTTGAAAAGCGCCCGTTTCATACGCACGAAAACAGCGCGTTGAAAAGCGTCCGTTTCATACGCACGAAAACAGCGCGTTGAAAAGCGCCCGTTTCATACGCACTAAAACAGCGCGTTGAAAAGCGCCCGTTTCTTAAGTACGAAAACAGCGCGTTGAAAAGCACCCGTTTCATACGCATGAAATCAGCGCGTGAGTACCGCTGCTTTTGACCGTCGACGCAGTGCACGCGTCTGTAACAATACCGTATTACCCTCTATACACGCACAACAGCATCAAAAGGGACGGAGTTCAAGCTAAAGTGTGAAGAAGACACACACACAAGCTGTTCGACCTACGCGAGAAGATTAAGGATGTGGAGATGCATGTTGTGTAGCTAATGGCCGAGGACTGCAGGAACAATGACATGATTGCATGCAACTCGGGACGCTTACTTCGTGCTGGGTGAAGGTATGGACACACCAACATTCCATCAGGAGGCACTCATATCAACCACCACACCGCAGATTGAGGAATGCGATAAGGAGCTCTACATGCTAGAACAGGAACGACATCGTGTGGTGAAGACACGTGTTAAAGACAAAAGTATAAGACGAACAGAGTCGACAAGTTCTGCGTCGTCTGACCCGTCCATAAAGGGTTTAGAACAAAGCTTGGTCGCCTTCCGGTGCCCAAGTTCCCCCCTTTTTGTTTTGTGTGATTTTTCTTGTTACTTCCACAAAAACATGATTGATCCCTATTGTTTTCTTCATTCCTCAACGATACAAAAAACAATACCCTCCCCTCACCCCCTGATCCCCCCCTTTACACGTACTTCTGCCCGGATCAGACTTCATCTGCCGCCATCTTATTTTAATATTTCCCCAGCCAGAGGCTAAGTTAAATTTTACTCCAAAGACTGTCGTCCGTATAGTACCCACCCCACTTCATCAGGATTTACCATTTGCAAACCTAAACCACTTCCTCAAACAACAGAACCAACACAGTCATAAAATGGGACAGAGCATCAGCGGTTTGTTCAAGAACCTGTTCGGAAAGCAGGATGTGCGTATGTTGATGGTGGGTCTTGACGCGGCAGGTAAGACGACGATTCTGTACAAGATGAAGCTTGGTGAGATTGTGACGACCATCCCGACCATCGGGTTCAACGTGGAGACTGTGGAATACAAGAACATCAAGTTCACGATGTGGGACGTCGGTGGCCAGGACAAGCTCCGCCCTCTGTGGAGACACTACTTCCAGAACACAAACGGTGTGATCTTCGTGGTGGACTCGAACGACAAGGACCGTGTGGCACAGGCACGCGACGAGTTGCAGAAGATGCTCTCCGAGGACGAGCTGCGCGACGCATGCCTGCTTGTGTTCGCAAACAAGCAGGATCTGCCCAACGCCATGACCCCTGCTGAGGTGACCGACAAGCTCGGCCTCCACTCCCTCCGCCAGCGTGAGTGGTACATCCAGGTATGCAGTCCACACTCTGTTTCCTCACTATATTTTGTTGTCCCATTTTGTTCTTCACGTTTAATAGTAAACACACACGAGGCTCAGGTTCATCTCGCCAACTTTTCTTTTTATTATATTACCAACTGTAATTCACCTTCCTGTACCACCTCCGTTTCTCAAACAGGGATCGTGCGCGACAACCGGAGAGGGTCTGTACGAGGGTCTTGACTGGCTTGCGGCAGCAGTGAAGAAGGCAAAGTAAGACTACGATGCGTGCCATGCTGCAGAAGGAGTCCACAGAAAAAAAAAGCAAGTACCAAATAACTGTTTAACCCCCTCCCTCCGCCCCATGATACTGGACAGTATAACCCTCAGCCACCACAATACCACATGCGGAGGTTGCGTTGAAAAGAAAAAAAAAATTCGCTCATGTTCCCAAGTTTGGATTGTGCTGTTTGCGACCTTCAAGACTGTGCGCTGCGTGGTGTTTTGCTGGAGTTTTATTTTAATTTTAAAAAGCAATGGAGTTACTTGACAAGAACACGAACCTTTACTAACAAAAAAAATAAAAAAGAGAAATATCACTTTTTTTAAAAATGAAGAGAGAGAGAGAGAGAGTAATGCATGTGTTTATTTTTTTAATTGTCTTGCCCTGATACTATGGATTGGACAGTGGTACTGCAACTCCATATTTTTTTATATTTTTTTGTGATTCCCCCCCTATTTCATTCCCCCCCACCACCACCACCACCCCCTACCCCATCCAATTTTAAGGGATCTGGCTTTGTTCACGTTGATACTAGCTTAGTGACATGCCGTTTGGCTTGCTGCGTATGTAACGCAAGAAACAAAACAAAAAAGAGAGAGACAAACGATTCGTCAATTTTGTTTACGCCCCTTTTTTTTTTTTTAAATGCCCACATCCGCTGTGGTGTCTACAATTTTTTTTTAAAAAGAAAACTTCTGCCCCCTTCCCCCCATCCGCTTTTAAAACTATATTCTCGACATATTCTTGTATTCTATTTGTTGTTTTTTTGTATAATTCTGATGAAGCATTGGAGGACGAACAAAAAAAAGAAAAAAAAATATAGTGGAGTTCATCTTCGGGTGTCTACACTACAACAACCAAGTTTTCAAAAAATAGAAAATTGGACTGATTTTCATGCAATGAAATGAATGCAAGGTAATACATACAACTCTGTTGGGAAGTCAAACGACTCTGTCACTTGAAGAATGGTTAAGGGTGCGAGCTCAGTAATTTCTTTTTTTTTTTAAAGTAAACGAATTACCGCAACCCTGTCCATTTGAGGCAGATTTGGAGGGCACAAAGGGGGTGGGCATATTCCATATAGCTGGGGTGGTGTAAAGTTTTGCTTAAATAAAAGTAAGGTGGGTTGGGTATATGTGTGGCTGTGCTTCGTGAACACCAAATCGTTCCGTCGTGCACCCCTCACTCTTCTTCCCGCCTCCCCCTGCTCACATTATTGTGTCTGTCACTTAAAAAAGGTTAGTGATTCCAGAAAAAAAAAATGCACAGATACCAGAAAAAAAATCCCCTTTTTCCTAGCGCAATTTCAGACCAAGAAACTCTGTATACTTCTGAAGTGCTTCTTATGTCGCTTCACAATACAAAATGCACGCACAGTACCAACACCCGCTTCTATCAGCATTGGGGTCCACTACCGAGCGCCTCGCCCTCCGTATAATACTTTCTGGCGTTGCAACCCATATGCATTGGTACGTGCCTCCGCCCTTTCAAGCCTTTTGTCAACTCTTCTTCTCCCCACCCACTCTCCAATCCAATTCCAGGTTTTTCTTACACATTGTTTTTCTCATTTTTAGATGGTGTACATTGCGGGTCGTCGTAATGCTCCTGTTTATACAGCAAAGGTACAGCAGACAGTGGACGAGGTGAAGCGGGAGATGTCTGATCTGCGCCACAAACGCTGGATGGCTGGGATGACGTCGGAGAAGTACTTCCCGCGGGGGCGTGGGCGGACTCATGAGTGGTCTGAGAAGCGTTCGGTGCGGATGGGGATCCCTGCGGAGACGGGCATTGACAGTGAAGACTACGACGTGGCCTTCGGTGCGTGGTACAACCTTGCTGTGCGGAAGTTGAGTGTCGAGGAGACTGCTCTTGCAAGCCCACCTGCGCTGCTCTCTCCTAACGACAGCGGCAGTGACAGCGGAGAAGGTCCGACACTCCCAACTGCAGCCCCAGCCACACCATCGCCCTCCCCAAGAAGGCACACAGAGCTCCCCCAGCTCACCCCCCTCACACCAGAAGCCCCCGTCCGTGTCATGCAGCACAACCCGTACCCCCTAATGAGCCTCGCCCGCAACACGTCCCCCTACTACTGCACCTCCGTGTTCGAGGTCGGCATGCCCAACGGATACGGCCAGCACATGATCAGGTGTCACTCAACGCTCTTCACACCCATGGCACATCGCATGCCCTCGGAAATGTTCTCGGGACATTATGTCACTTAAATGTTACAGTGGGGTGGGGGGGAAGTCTCGGACGATGATTGTTTTGTCCTTTGAAAAATAGCATCATTGTCAACAAAATACTGTCTCGAATGAGGCCTGCCGTATGTTATTATGTGGTAAGGCTTCTTCTCATTTAGGTCCAATTTGGACTACGGGTTTGGACCTAAATGAGATGGGTGAGTGGATCCATATCGGTGATTCTCAAATGCAACAAAAAAATGCAACCAAGAAAGTGTAGATTAGACAGGTGTCAACTACACTGTTCGAATTTTACAACGCAAACAAAGTCTCTATTTGTTTAGCAAGAAAAATATGACAATAAATTAACAGAGAAAGAGCCCCCCTCCCATTTTACAATCCCTCAGCAGCTGTTCCATGATGACAACAAACACATCACACACACTTTTTGTATGATTCCCTCTGATTCATTTCGTTAATGCACTACCACACTCTGAATGCCCAATGCTGCTGTCGCCACCTTGCCTCAGTGAAGGTACTCCATCACACCTGTCAGGGGATCTCTCAACACGACTTATGATGACAACAAACACATCACACACACTTTTGTATGATTCCCTATGATTCATTTTGTTAATGCACTACCACACTCTGATCTGTCAATGCGCTTTGCCCTTCCTCTCTGTAGGGGACCAAGCAACGAAGGCTTGGGGTTATCTTACAAATGCTCTCTCTTTCAGAAGCCCGCCTCACGAGCCTCTGGTGCCTACGTGCACAGCGGTGCTACAGCACTTTCAGCTTTGTACTCTTGGAACTCCGCCTTACACTATTCATAACAATGGACCCGATTTTATGATGACAACAAACACATCACACACACTTTTTGTATGATTCCCTATGATTCATTTTGTTAATGCACTACCACACTCTGAACATACTGCGCACAACCTGCAAAGCGCGTTGCTGCCTTACGCTGTTAGAGTTTGTAGACAGTCATCACGTCCTTTGGTCATAGCAACACACCCCATTCACTACAGAGCACTTTACTTAGTCACAAATACTAAAATGGGACAGAGCATCAGCGGTTTGTTCAAGAACCTGTTCGGAAAGCAGGATGTGCGTATGTTGATGGTGGGTCTTGACGCGGCAGGTAAGACGACGATTCTGTACAAGATGAAGCTTGGTGAGATTGTGACGACCATCCCGACCATCGGGTTCAACGTGGAGACTGTGGAATACAAGAACATCAAGTTCACGATGTGGGACGTCGGTGGCCAGGACAAGCTCCGCCCTCTGTGGAGACACTACTTCCAGAACACAAACGGTGTGATCTTCGTGGTGGACTCGAACGACAAGGACCGTGTGGCACAGGCACGCGACGAGTTGCAGAAGATGCTCTCCGAGGACGAGCTGCGCGACGCATGCCTGCTTGTGTTCGCAAACAAGCAGGATCTGCCCAACGCCATGACCCCTGCTGAGGTGACCGACAAGCTCGGCCTCCACTCCCTCCGCCAGCGTGAGTGGTACATCCAGGTATGCAGTCCACACTCTGTTTCCTCACTATATTTTGTTGTCCCATTTTGTTCTTCACGTTTAATAGTAAACACACACGAGGCTCAGGTTCATCTCGTCAACTTTTCTTTTTATTATGAATGAAACAATTTTATTATATTACCAACTGTAATTTTTATAACACTTCTGTACCAACCTCCGTTTTCTCGAACAGGGATCGTGCGCGACAACCGGAGAGGGTCTGTACGAGGGTCTTGACTGGCTTGCGGCAGCAGTGAAGAAGGCAAAGTAAGACTACGATGCAGTTCTTCCTTTTTTTCTCTCTCTTTTCTCCTTCCCCCATACGGCTTCTCTCGTATCCCCACACACCGCTAAGCAACTGAATACTTCAAGAAACCCCCCCGCCCCCCCCAGCCCCCTTAAGAGACCCCCGCCTTGCCTACTCTCGTGGCTGCAAAGAGTTAAAACAGAAAAAAAAAATGTACAAAAAATACTTTTATAAAAAAAAATGCGTCACGAATTCACACCCCCCCTACGGACCCCCCTCCCCCATCTGAACTCTCCAGTCTTGTATCGAAATTTTTTTTCTTCAAAAGAATAATATTGCTGAGGATCCAATGGGTTTTCAATTTTCGCGTTATTTACTACAAAGAAATGCAAGAGAAGGGAACACATTGAGCAGTAAATAAGACCTCATGCAAAACATTGACACTACGACAAAAGAAGAAAGACAAATAGACAAGAAGTACAGAGTAAAGCACATCGGGGGTGGCCAAGGCAGCAAGTGCTGTCCTTTAACCCCCCCCTCTCCACCCCACCCCCAAACCCTCGTCCGGGAAAATTAAAAAAAACAAACCGAGGTGATGTGCCCGGGATTCCATGTTCAAACATCAGAAAATATACGTTTTTTTTTTTTTTTAAAAATTGCGTTGACTATAGTTTCTGGTTTGATTCCCCCCCTGCCCCCCCCCTTTTTTGTTCTGTTTTAGCATATTCTATTACAGAAGAAAGTGTGTCGAACCTACAGCCATTATGAAATGTCATTTTATGACGAGGTGGATTTGCAAAAATTGCAAATAAAAAAAAGAAAAAAAAAATAATATTTGGAAAAGGAAAAGGTGGAACATTGCGCAACGAATCCGCGTGATACACCGTTTCAAAACTTTTTCAAGATCAAATAAAGACAGCATGAAGTACGCCTTTAAGACTTTCAGACGAACAACGAACAAAAAAAATGGTTTCTTTTTTTAAAATACATATTTTATCCTATAGATTTGCCCTCCCGCCAACCGCACCCCCAAACATAACACATTTTTTTTTGAGTCATATCACCTCAAGAACAGTTAATGACATGCACACTTTATAAATAAAGGGGGGGTTTTTTGTTTTAGGTTCTTAGTGACTGCGTACGCGAAGGCGTTTGCTGGAACTTAACGTTTTCTTTTCTTTCTCCTTAGTGGGTTTACCCGTTGCTTGGGGCCTTTTTTTTATTTTTTTCCGTTTACTTTTCCCCCCCTTCCCCCCTCTACGCCCACCTCTCTCCTCTGGCAAAAAAAAAAAGCAAAAAAAAAAAAAAAACCAACAAAAAAAAAAACAAAAACAAAACAAAAAAAAAACCAAAAAAAAAAACCTAAAAAAACAAGAAAATAGTGACCCCCCCTTTTTTTTTGTTCTTCCCTTCCCCTCCCCCCTTTCTATTTTCCCCTACCCTTTTTTCACAACTTCCCTCACAATCCGTACCACAGCCAGGAAACACCGTTCCTCTCCCCTTCACCACCCCCCTCAAGAGAACTCTTCGTAGGTTTTTTTTGTTCTCTCTCTAGGAACAGAGATGCGGATGTGGCGGTAACGCGTTACTCTCTGTTTTATTCTATTTTTTTTTCTCTTGTTTTCTGTTCTCCACGGGTATCTGATACGTTTCATCTGTGCGCCACCTAAGTGGGTCTTATTGATGATGAGTCATCGCAAACAGAGCTGTGCAAGGCAACGATGTCCGAGAGGTCTTCGTTGTCTGTTCCCGTTGCTTGTCCTTCTTGACTACCAGACGTCGTTGCTGTGCTCTGCGGCGGATACGAAGACAGTGACGTACACGCAGAGTGTCTCGCCGAGCAGTTCGTATTCGTTGCCGACGGGCACCGCATCGTTCTCTGGGTCGCTCAGTGCAACGGTATCGAACAGCCCGACCTTGACCACAACAGCGAGTCTCAGTGCTTCGTTCAAAGGGCATAACAACTTCACAACAGCAATGGCGCCAAGCCCCACCGTGCTGACAGAGGGCCAAGAGTTTCGGATCAAGATCATTAGTGTTCTCGAGAGCGAGGCCACGACCGAAGTACAGAACGCCTTCATCATGAACAGCACAACAGACATCATGACCTTCCGGGTGCACACCTGGGCCGCAGCCCTGGCAGGGGACTGCAACGCCTACTCCGCCACACCAAGCTCGTTGCTCTATGAAAGCACCAACTACGGCTTCTCGTATGAAAGCTTCGCCCACAACGCGATGTACACAAGCGAGCTGTACGCGACCCTCTCAGCACCAAAGGCAGGGCATAAGTTCGTTATTTGCTACTACCATCATGTCCCAGAGCGGTACTCTTACACCTATGCCAACAGCTGGGTGCTCTTCACACTGGAAAATCAAGCGATGACTGCCACAGAAGTGGCACCGGGGGAGGTGTACGTGTTTGCTGCGAAGGAGGCTGTAGCGCGGTACAGCTTTGCGAGCGCAACGGAGGGGCAGTTTGCGGTGTTGCAGCTCACCTCGACGGAGACCTTCAACTTTACTTACTCCCCGAGCTCGTGCAAGGAGGCGGATGTGTTTTGCAAGAAGGGCGACTTCCTCAAGCTTGTCCCTGAGGGCACGCCTTGCACCCAGGAGCGCACTGCGCAGGACCTGGGGAGCGGGCTTTCCTACTACGGGTCTGCGACGGTGGACGACTACGGGTACTGGGTGTCAGACAGCAGTGTCTTCTACAGCATGCGTGAAGGTGCCACTGTGGGCGGTGTGGGCCTCTTTGGCACGCAGTTCCTGAACCCCCTCGTGGACGTGTGGGATAGCTACGGCGAGTACCCCTCTGAGGCAACCAACACAAAGCACGCCTACGTCTACGTCACCTTCCCCGCAGCCAACACCTCCTACGACGTCTGCTACACAGGGCAGCACCAGCGGCTGAACGTCCGTGCCCAAAACACAACCGCCATCCCCGACACCCCCGTCTGGACAAAGCTCTTCCCCACAGCATACTCCACAGCAAACCCCCACGGGTCCTTCTTCTCCGACTACGAAAGCATCACCTGGAGCGTCACGGACACCACACCCAATTCGTGGGGGGAGATCACCTTTCAGGACCCGGCGTCGTACCTTGACTCCACTCCACATCGGAAGAACGGTCTTTCGGATGCTTTGAACGTTGCGCAGAACAATTGGCACATTATTGAGAACTACTACACGCCTTTGGGCGGGGATGCGTACAAGATCATTACGGCGGAGGTGTTGGCTGGCGATAGGTACCGCTCTCCACTGAGGAATGGGACAGAGGGGGGGCGGGGTAAATCACTTGGGTCTGTGAGTCCGCGCGGCTGCTGGGATGTGGTTGCGACGGAGAGTTTGTACGAGGGCAATGCTATTGCCCCACAGGGCTCCTTCGACCTCACCTGGGAGCGCACCCACCAGGGCGAGGTGACCGGTGCGGTGTACATCCCTTCGACCCTTGCCGACCACTCCGTCTGCTACAGGCGTACCTGCAACAGCGCCAACTCTGCCACCGGGTGCCCCCTCCACGCAGGCTGGCGTATGATGCGGCAACGTCTCCGCCCTGCAGCCCCCCTCGCATCCGCTACACTCTTTGGACAGCCACCACCGCCACCTACCACGTGGTACATGAATGACACCAGAGAGGGTACATGGGGCCCGTTGGTTATAGAAACGGTGGCGGTGGATCTTAAGCTTGACCAAAGAGAATGGAGTGGGTTGGGGAACGGTTCGCGTGTTCGCTTGGTTCGGTCGGACCGTGGGTGTGTGAGTCCGAACTTCATGAGCGGGGTGGGCGAGGGGGGTGCGGAGGGTGTGGACGCGGGGTTGACGGAGTGCAACTCGCTGTCTGCGGGGGAGGTGGGGAACCGGTTCTGCCTGGGGTCTGCAGCGGACTATGAGAACGCGACGACGGCAGCGTTCTACATACGTGTCCCCTCGAAGCTCACCACATACCGCGTCTGCCTGCAGCACGGCCTCTGGAACTGGCGAGAAGTGTCCCCAGCAGGACACCGTCCACAGAACGATGTCTACTACCCACAGCCAGACCCCTTCCTCCAGCGCATGGACTGGCAGTCGCCTGCACAGTATCAGCCCACCGACAACCCCCTCTTCTCCATCTCAATAGTGACAACAGAGAACCGCGAGCAGCAGCAGACCTACTTCCTCATCGACTCTGCGCAGGCTGACCTCACCATCGCACCACGCCAGCAGTGTGCCGACGGTTGCGAAGCCTCTGGTGACGTCCTACGTGTCGTGCCACACGACACCGCATGCGACATTAACTACCTCAACTGGAACCCAGCCCTCGCAGACACGCTCCTCTCCGGGCGTTGCCCCACAGCGGGGTGGGGCGGAACGGACATCACCTACAGTGGCCTCTTCGGGTCGGGCGCCTGTGCACGCAACGTATTCATCTCACAGGTGTGCAACCAGTCCAAGGTGTGCGACAACAGCGCCGCAGCAGCAAGTTTGCAACACATGCTCCAAAGCACGGACACCCTCTCCGACGACGTGATCCCTGGTGACACAGTTCTGTCGGAGCGGATCACTGCGTCTGTGGGGGTCATCACACTACCAAGTTTTGACAAGGCAAGCGTCTTTGACAACACGTATAAGGTCTGCTTTAAACAGGCCGGACTGCAGAACTGGATTATCGCGAACGAGACGATAACTGTGAAGCGGACGGATATTGCGTACATCAAGGTGATGCCTGCACCTGCAGACCGGCACCTGGTTGCTGGCGAGCATACGACGTTTTCAGTTGAGTGGCGTTCCATCAACAGTGAAGAGTGGAAAGCGTGGAAGGCGCGTGGAGGGCTTGCAGCGAAGCTTATTGAGGTGGACCCGCTGAACCCTCTTGAGAACCAGAACTGCCTGCTGCCGCCTGGGTCAACGGAGTCTGCACAGTTCTCTGCGTACGCCACATACGCAAATGAGAGCGGGCCAAAGGTCTTCGACTTCCACGTCACTGCACCACACCGCACTGGCCGCTACCAACTCTGCATCAAGGTGGGCTACGAGATGTCCTGGTACGCACTGTCGGACCTCTACACTGTGTCGGATAACGGCCTAAGGTGGTTCGTCCGCCCCGGGCACGCCCCCAAGAACAACGGCGTGACAACAGTGCAGCTGCGTCGCTGCACAGCGTCGTATTCCACCCTCTGGCGCGTGACATCCTGTGCACGGCTCACTTCCACTGAAAAGTTCCAGATCTCTGCAGGAAAAGACTCCGCAAAAGTGGTAGAAAGCACTCAAAGCTGTCCCACAGGTCTGCACGCAGGCGTCAACGGTGGTGGTGCAGCAGGTGTTGTCGACCTGGGGCCGGGGAGCGGAGTCTCGGATACAGCTGACTTCTCGGTGACGCTTCCACCTGCGGCAAACGACATCCAGAAGATCTACAAGGTGTGCGTCAGGACCGAGATCAAGGACCCCAAGTTTGGCCCCACCCCACGCACGATGTGGGTGGAGGTGACACAGGACACAGACTCTGCAGAGGACCGTGAGGAGGTACGCTACCTGCAGGACGGTGCGAGTAGGCCCGTCTTCATCACCGAACCCTCAGATATCTTCTACGTCAACATGTCCGCACGTCTTACGCCTGTCAACACACAGAGCAGCGCAGTCGAGGTGTTGTCCGGTGTGTCCACAGTGTTGGTTGATCAGCCCTTCTCTAGTGCACCGTCGTCGGCCCCACCGTTGTACGGGTTGACGCTGCATGCCTACAGCACATCGAAGTTTAAAAGTTTCTTTGGTTATCAGAATCTGTTCAAGTTTGTGCAGAGACGTGGTGGGAGTGGCTCCTGCCTTGATAACGCTGTAGAGGGGACGACGAACGTCAACATTGGGAGCCTCTGTACCGCAAGCAGCAGCCAGACCTGCCCGCACGTCACGAATTACACGGGGAGTGCGCTTCCGGTTGCGTTCAACCTGGTGTTGCAGTTCCCAGTCACACCAGGGGAGTACATCCTGTGCTACAAACTGACACATGCGGACCTGACGTCGACACATGCATGGCAGATGGTGCCGATGAGGCCAGGGCAGAACTACTCAGACATCACAGAGGCGCAGGTGAACCCGAACTACACCATCACAGTGGTGGACTCCTTCCTCGGTGTCGACGTGACGCCAACGAACCTGACGCTGATTGACTCCGCCGTGAACAACAGCGTGTCGCTTGCATCGTGGTGCAAGTCCGGCACATCAAGCTTCGGCATGGATTGTGCAACACAGAACAACTTCGGCTACCAATTCGACCTCGTGAGCGTGGCCAACGGTACGGCAGTGTGCCCCACCCCGTACGCATCGCCCACAGGGTCAACCTCTGTCGACAGCACGCAGTGGTTTGTCGTGTCGCCCGTGTCCGCCATATCAGCTGCACTCAAGTCGCCGTCGGGCGCAAACTCATTGGGCTCTTACTACTCAATGCCACCTGCAGCAGCAGCGCTGTCGGGGCGGTACAAGGTGTGCCTCTACAAGGCCGCACAGACAGCAGGGGCCAACGCCTCGACCGGCCATGTGTCGCGTGGGGGTGTGACCTACCAAGTGCTGAACAAGGGTGTCACAGAGGAGGGCGGCGGGAGTGGCTACTGGAAGCAGGCAAACCTCGCCCAGTCCGCAGACCCAGCATTCATCACAGTGCAGTCGTCGCTGCTGTACAACTCATCGATACGGTTCTCGGAGTTCCACGCGGACATCCCAATGAAGTACTCCGACCAGCTTGTTGGGCAGTACCTGACCGACGAGGATAACGGACAGTTTTCGCGGACACCGTTGGTGCGGTCGGGCTCTGTGGTGGAGTTTGATGTGCAACTGTCGCTTGCGGACGGGTCTGCAGTCTCCTTTGGGCGGTACCCTGTGACTGTGGTGCGATGCTTCTCGCCGCCAACAGACAAGAACTGGGAGGGATTGAAGTGTACACACTACAAGCCGCCGGACCAGCAGGGCGATGTTGGTGTCTTCTCTGTGCAGAACTTTGCAGGTGAATGTCCCGCAGAGGCGGCTACGAACTTTGGCTGGCCGTCATCGGGGTTGAAGCAGTTCCTGCGCGACGGGGCTGCGTCCTTCAAGCTGCAGTACCGCAGTCGCTGCTCCGGTGCCTTCGGGTGCGGGGTCCGCTTTGTGTCTAAGATCTCAGATACATTGACAGTGTACTCCCGGCCCTTCTGGGTGAACGTCTACAGGAGATACCCTACCGACATAAGACTGACCCAAACAGATGTGCAACCACCCCGCCCTGCTTCGTCTGTCACGAAGACTGTGAACGGGAATGCGGAGACCTTTGTGAGCATTAATTGCTTCCACCATGTGAGCTGCCCGTTGATTATTGAGGGCTACTGGGCGGGGTTCCGTGAGTACGGTTCTAAGGGGAATGTGTCAGTGCTGCACTCACATGCATCGTACGGGACATCACGGCTGAACCAAACGATCAAGGTGTTGGAGCCTGTTGTGGTGCCGGCGTCGGTGGTAGAGGTGCCCTCGACGGAGTGGTCGAACAACGGCGACTTGAGACACACATACAAGATATCGCTGCAGCCGTACACGGCGTCGGCGTCGCTGTACCTGCAGGCACGCTATGGCACACCTGACCAGGTACTCACAAAGCTCATTAGCATCAACGTCAAGCGGCGTACACCTGCCACCATCCGTATGGGCACGGTGCGTCCACTGGACGCAGGGCTGGCCCTCGGAAGGAGCCCCGCACCAGCCTTCTCCTCAGTGCGCGTGGGCACCTCGACCTTGCTGGCACAGGCAGGGTCGCACCTAGAGTCCTTGGTGCCGTACGAAGTGACCTACCTCCCCTACTCCGCAGACGGATCCCTCATTGCACCAGAGGAGGGTCTCGACGGCTGGTTCGTCAGTGCTGAGGTGATAGCACCAGGTGCCATCAAGAACGCCGTGCTGGGTGTCATTGTGGCAGGCGACCCTCCGCAACTGTCACCGGACAACTTTGAGACGACGCCAAACACATTGTCAACTCCTGTTTATAAAAATCCGTTTTCGGGGTGGCAGCATGAGAAGGTGAGTGAGTGGAAGATTCTGTTTCGCATCCAGAACAACTTTGGGTGTTCCCGGTTTTCGGGGGGGTGCGAGATTAAGTTTACGTTGACTAATCAGAAGAAGACGAAGTCTATGAGCATTGTTCTTAAGACGCCTGTACGTGTTGTGGCGTCGACTCTTCGCGTCACCCTTGCACCTGGACAACACACTGTGCGTGAGGGCAAGCTTGTTCTTGTCGAGCCCGGCACACTCTGCGGGCTTGCCTGCTTCATGTCGGATGAGTTCCACTACGGACACGCCTTTGCCCTGCTTGCGGGGCCCGACTTCACTGACGGCGTAACGCTCTCCTCTCAGGTCACCCAGCTGCAGGACCACAACGACCTTCCTGACGGGTGTGCCTTGGAGAAGCCGTCCGGTGCCTGCTCGGTCTTCAAATACCCATTCCGCTCTATTGTCAACACAACCGGCTCAACGATGGATCAGAGATGGGCTGCACAGTGGCGGGTGCGCACGAACAAACCATGCATCAACTGCGAATATACCTTTCATTCGACGATAGGGGGTGGTCCAGAGAGCTTTACGTATAAGGACAATGTGGTGGGGAGTGCGCGGTTTTCGTTGGAGGACGAGGCGATGGAGTTGCGGTGTGTGGCGTCGCCGTCTGTTGTGACGTTCTATACGGATACGCCTGCGAGCCTGCCGTTTGAGATTGTGGCGACGGCGATGTCGTCTGCACCTATTGCGGCCAACGAGGTGCGCCAGCGGGCGATCTACCCGAAGTGGTGGGTCTTCTGCGACCCCACGCAGCTGCAGATGCGCGACCTTTCAGACAACCTTGTCCTCGAGAAGTACGGCTCCATCCGCACGGGCAGCTCCTTCTCAAGCAGAATGACAGAGGGCGAAGGTGTCACCAACATCTCCGGTCTGCACTTCACCGGTACCGCACCAACCTCCACAGGAGCCCTCTCCGGGCAGGTCATCATCAAGCTCACCGCTATCGCCACCATCTACAGCAACAACAAAACCGGCTCCGTCGCCTCCGGGCAAACAACACACCACTGCACCACCACCGTCCAGGTGAAACGCGTTGTAAACGACCTCACCTCAAAGATCTCCGTCGTCCTGACCGGTGCACGCCAACTCTGCGCCAACACAACAAACTGCGACCACTGGGGTGCGACCACCGACGATGTGTTGAGGGGGCTGACCATCACGTCTTCTTTTACCGATGTCTACAAGAATGGGGTGGAAGTGGTGCGGACTGATGCGCGCAACACTACCATCCGGCCTTTGGGTGGGCCGAACACACGCCCACGCAACTACTCACCTGCGTGGAAGTGGAGCGCCTCGCCTTTGGGATGGACGACTGCGGTGGTCTTGGACTCAGAGGCGAACCCTGCTGTGCCGCATTTACAGAACGGTGTTTCGTACACTAATGGGGAGGTCGATTTGGAGCTGTTCCGTTCGTACACGAATCTTTCGGTGATTACCATGAAGTACCGCACTGCTGTGCAGAGCCCTGGACGCAAGCTCGTCTTTGAGGTGTGCAGCTCTGCGTACAACTCTGTCCGGGAAACCGATGAATACCTTCTCCCCTGCAGACGCGTCTACCTTTGGGTCACCGCACCCTCCTCTGTCACAAAACACACCATGGTCTGGAGCGCGCCACGCGAGGGTCCACAGTACCGTGGCTCCTCCGCAGCGTGCGGCCGTACACCCTCGGAGCTCTCGCTCACCCTCATCACCTACTATGCACTGCAGAACGGCCCGGTGGACACGAGGTTCTTTGTGACCGGGGTGCCGATAGAGTACGCAGTGACGTTTCCGAATCAGGAGATGGTGAAGGTGGGGTCGTCGCTGAAGGAGGCGCGGCTGTTGGTGACGAATGGGGTAGTGTCCTCTGGGGATGCGAATGTGGATTTGATGGAGGAGCAGCCGAACTTTGCTGTGGTGCGGTTTTATGGGGCGCAGCTGTCGGGGAACATTACACAGCGGTACCGGTTTGGGGTGCAGGGGGTGGCGCGGTCGGACCCACCAGAGGACTTCCAAGCTACGGAGACGACACAGCGCTACCTCTTTATAGAGCCTGCAGAGGAGTACCGCACCTTTGAGGTCTCGCACAACGGTGTGCAGCTCGACGACGACTGCCTCTCCACACGTTACCTCCAAACCCACAAACACTCCTACCGGAACTTCGAGCCCTCCCCCGGGCTCGGATGGGACTTCACCCAACAAGCCGTCGCAGGCCTCCCCTTCCCAGTCCAAGCCACCGTCCGCACCCCTCTCCAAGAACGCGCCTGGACCTTCCAAAACGCCTACGTCCGTGTCACAAAAGACTCCTGGACGGGTTGCAACGATGGTGGTGTGTTGAAGATTTTTTCCCTGAAAAAATCGTTGTCGAGTATAGCGATTCGTGAAGGGAACCTCTCAAAGTCGTGGGTGCTGGAGAATGCGGAGGGGATGATCCAGACGGAGATGGGGTCGGCTACGATATGGCCTGTGTTCTCTGCGCCGTGTGAGAGCTGTGTGATGCGGTTTGATTTGTGTTTTGTGAGTGCGACGACGGCGTCGGAGTGTCTGCGGATGACGCGGGCGACGGCGGCGAAGTCCGACTCACAGCCGCCGTACCTGAGTCGCACGCAGCTGACAAAGCCGTTCACTGTCGGGATTGCACGCCCGACGGCTGTCACCGTCAAGACACAACACCTCCCTCTGACGTGGCGCCCCAGCATGCAGCCCGACCTGCAGCACATCCGCGTGGGACAGCCGTTCTCCATAGAGCTGCAGCAGATCCTCATCTTCGCAAACAAATGGGCGCTTGCCTCCGACGGCGGTCTCGCCTCTGTGGAGGTCGAGGCGGAGTGGGTCAGCGACACCACGTCGTCGCTCTCCACGAAGCTCATGAAGTACGGCAACGGCGGGTTCCTCCACGAGACGCACTTCCAGAACGGACTGCCCCCGCTGGGTGGCATCTGTGGAGCTGCAAGGGCGGACTTCATGGCTGCACGCGCAAGGGTGGCTGTGAGCAAGAATGCATGGCCCTTTGTCCGCTTCGCCTTCTCGCGGCCGTGCTCGCAGTGTGCAGTGCGTGTAACCTACAGGATGCAGCACCAGGCAGCAGACGCACCATCGCACTCCTTCCTCATACGCGGATACGCGGAAGGCGACGGTGTCAGTTTGTTGCCAAAGATCGGGGCGACCCTGAGCTTCGCAGTGTCCTCCTGTGGTACGCAGTGGATGCTTGTCCTCCCTGCTGCGCACAAGGCGGTCCGCAAACGCAAGAACTTCGCTGTCACCGCACTGCGCGTAGACGACCACAACATCCCCACCTTTGACAGCACCGGGCCTGTCCTCATCATCGCCAAGGCGCAGGACTCAGGGAGCAACGGTGGAGGTGGCTCTGCAGTCATCACCTCCCCGCACCAGGTGCACCGCGCCGTGCCCAGTGTCGAGGGGTCGGCAACACTGCGGATGTACCTGACACGCGCCTGCTACGCCTGCTCTCTGAGTGTCGAGAACCAACACCACCACTTCACCTCTGTGGTCGACGCAACACAGCTCATCGTGCTTCCCACTGAGGACATGAACACACCGATGCTACAAAAGGCGTTTCACCGCACACAGAACAGCACCTGGCGCTTCAGTATGTACGCAGCCGACGAGCTTGGGGACCGTTCCTATGTGGAGTCAGGACCGACGTATTCGGCCTTCCTGCCTAGATACCAGGTTTTAGTGAAGCATGGCCACACGATTGAGGTGCAGAAGAACAACGAGGTGTCGCAGCGTGTACAGCACCATGGGAATGAGACGACGTTGTACCAGGGCAACCCTGGGGTGCGGGTCACTTCTGGGGGCTCGTTGTACAACGGCCTGCCGATGGATGTGCGCAGCTCTGTTATGAGTGCTGCGGCTGCGGGGGAGGTGTCACTGAGCGTCGACAGCGAGCCTGTGGAGGGCTTTCCTGTGCGCTTTGCCTTCTATTCTAGCGACTTCCACGCGCCCCTCGCAACACCACCAACGTACTACTACGGTACAAAGCGTGCCCCGCTTCTGGCAGCATCGATACCTGCAGACACGATGATGATTGAATCCCCTTCCTTCTCCTCCTGCAAGAGCCCCGTCATTGACGGGAATGTGTGCAACATGCTTGTCTACACCGCAGGCACTCTTCAGAAGGAAGGCTGGGTTAAATACATCTGGACAAGAGCACACCCAAAGGGCGCCTTCGTGACAATCTCGCACACCTGCGATTCATGCTCGTTGTTGCACCCCACAGAGGTTCCGTTGGTGGAGGGGAGGGCGACCTTTTCGATACAGAGCCAAGGGTTGGTTGCGGAGGAGTGTAAGTGTCAGATAGCTGTCGCACCGCCTGCATTTCTTTATGATGAGGTGAAGTTTGTGGTGGAGGGGGATGACCAGAAGGAGCGGTTCTTTATTGTGTTCAAACGCAGCTTTGTGACGGAGTGGGCGTACGGTGACTCGGAGACGTTGCTTATACAGAAGGTGACGAAGACGGTCAACTCCAGCGGAGCGAACTCCTCTGGCATGCCGCCTCTCACAACCATATCGTACACCGGCCACAGCATCCAGGACCGCGTCGTCGACATCAGCCTCCGCTCCCTCGACGTCACCGGGCATATTGTGCACCTCAAAGACCTCGTCTGGGAGAAGGCGGGCTATGTCATTGTCGACGACACCCTTATGTCACCTCCTGGCTGTTTCTCTTGTCTCCACAAGGAAGCGGTCAGTCTGACGCGGACCTGCGGTGTTGTTATCAAGAACAGTACAACAGTCACGCTGCAAGGGTTCTTTGTGGCAGAAGGGGTGTGTGTGTTGCAGAGCTTTGCGATAGCAGGGCTGCCGCATTCGACAGGTGCGTCGACAGGGGTGGGGTCGGTATTGACGTTGAATGTACAGCAGTTTGGGCACACAGAGTTGAGCCCTGCTGGGGTCCTTCAGACAACCGGGATTACCTCTGAGGGGTCTCCCGCAGCGGTGGTTGGTGTCGGTGTGCGTTTCACCATCAACTCCCTCGATATCCACGGTGCGCTGTGCCTAGGGGACCACCACAGCACCATCGAAATCACCGGAGGTCTCAGTGAAAACGACACCTCCACGCACCCCTCAATCAAAATGACCTCCGGGCAAGCCACCTTCTTCGTCGACCATCCTATCCCAACCGATTCCGTTGCAAACCCTGGAGGTGAAGGGATAACGTACGCAATGACTACATCACTCCCGGTTCTTTCGATGAAACCCTCCGCATTGCAGCGAGGCGACGTTCCACAAATTGATGTTGTGCAGGTGGTGGGGGTGTCTGTGGGGCCGGTGCACTTTGTAACAAGACCGTCGCACTTTGATGCTTTTGGTGTCTTCATTAACCGCCGCTATACACAAGGGAATGAGAGTGTATTGCGCTACCTTCTGACACATGAACACAGTTTCTCTGCTTCCAAACGCAACACCTATCTCGACGCAAAACAGCCACCTGGGGGTCTACAAAGTCAGTTCTATGTGCCCCCTGCAGAGAACCCGATGCGGTGGGTGCGTGGGTTCCCTTTTGAGATCGAGATAGTCGTGCGGTCGCACAGCGGCAACGTATACGCAGAAGGTGTCTCGCAAAGGGTCCGGTTCACCCCGGTGGCGATTCCGTGTGTAGAAGAAGATCAGGCGTACTTTGAGAATTCGTGTCTCGTGGGTGGTGTCTGTGAGTCGATGAGAACAGAGAGCCTGCCTGAGTGTAGGTCCTCAGGGTGGAGGGTAAATGGGCAAGAAGTGGCGTCGGTGTTCGACTCCTACACCGAGGCTGGCCGTGCGTTGTTGAAGGTGACATACTTCGGAAAGCCGAAAGGCATCCTCCGTTTCACCCTGTCTACGACAGTGAGAGCGTTCTTCACATCGTCCTCGCAGCTGAAGACACCCGAGCAAAACACCATGCTCGCGTCGGTCATCTTCCAAGAGGTGTACCAAATTGCCATCCGAGGGTCGCCAATAAAGGACTGTACGTTCACGTCGTTTCCGCAGTGGAAGTATGTCTTTTTCTCCACGATAGGATGCATTTTAAGTACCCTCAGGAGTTGCAACTTTCTTTTTATTTCGATGCTTTTAAAGTTTTGTTTCCCCTTCTGGAGTGTTCCGCACGAAGGGGGCCTTCTCGCTTGGTGCGTGATCAGTTTTAAGATATTATTTTATTGTTATTATTTTCTAATCTCAGATGCCCTATGTCTCCTGCAAGCCAAACGCACGACTCAACAGAGCCCCTTCTCATTGACCTGCTGCTGCTGGACCAGTGGGGGGAGGTTCTCCTGGGCGACAACGACAGCAGCCTCGCCGTCACAAGCCACTGCAGAAACGGCTACTCTTTGGCCGGCATGCTTGAGGAAGACGTATGTCCATCCCCTTATCCCCTTCGCGCTGACTGTGAGGGACATTATTTTATCAACTCTTCACCCCACCCTTTTTCACTGCAAGACCTAAGTTCATTTTAACAACTTTTCTTTCAAGGCTACAGGATACGATGTGGGGATTAGACCTTATTAACCCCCCCTATTTTGCTTTTGTAGATGTACACATGAATCACATTCTTCTTTGATACAAAAAACGGCAAGCTAATAGATGGTCTGCATATTTTGCGATGTGTGAGATACAGTACCATTTAAAAGAGGGGGTGGGGGTGGGGGGGTGGCCTTCATTGTGTATCATTGTCCATTTCCCAACCTTTACCACCAACACTACCATTTTTTTTTTGCAGGGAGTCCTTGACCTGTTCTCGCCTATGGTCTTTCCTGTACTGCAGGGGGTAGCTAGTGTCAACATCTCCTTCAGTGCGGGCTGTCCGGAGATGGTTCTCACAGTCACCTGTCTGAGCGGGCCCCTGGATACGTTGCAGCTGTGCTCAGGGCAGCAGCTGACCACCCTTCCCTTTGCAGTGAAAGGCCCAGCAGGCTTGCTCGAGGAAGCAAACCCCATTCGGATCGACCTCTCTCTGGGTATGCCCGCAAAACGGTTGTTTTTGTGACATATTTTTTTGAACCAATCTTTAAAAAAAGTATTGCCTTGGGGTCAGAGGCTACCAAGGTGTGCTGTCAGGCCCTGACAAATCAATGCTGCACAAATCCTGCTAAACAAAACACAAATATTAGAACCTGGTACGGATCTCAAAGTAAAAAAAAGTAGAGCGCGGGAGTCTGATCTCATATTTTTCTCTCTCTCTCTCGACGTTTGTATGCTGTCCTGTATATCGAGTATAATATTTTGGCATGGGCAATGCATCGATGCTTAAAAAAAGCGGCATTTTTTATTTTTGCTAAACCAATACCAACAAAAACCAAAAAAAAAAAAAAAAACACAGGCACCTTCCTAACAAGAACAGAATACGCAAACTTTGTTGAGTTTTCACTCGACCCTACTGTCGTTGGCGCTGCTATGCTGTCACTTCTCCGCGGCGCAGTGCAGGTATGTGAGGACATTCTTCCCCCCTCATTTTTCTTCCTCCAAATATCTCTTTTTTTACTTGCAATTTCCTCCCCTTATTGGGGTCAAATAAGAAGGGGATTTTTTTGACCAGTCCACGTGTACCTTTCCCCTACAATGGGCATGTGGTCGAATCCTCGTGTACCTCCTGGCAGTGTGCGAAGACAACCGTCTATTGCCTGGAAAGAAGTGAAGTGAGATGATCCGGTGATCAATTCCGGGATGTTCGGCCAATCGGTGTCGGCACCTCAACTCGTTTCTAGCGGGGAAACGCACTGCCATAGTTTTTTTTTTGTTTGTGCGTAAAGTGTAATAAATATTCTGTGGTGATATATTTTATTACTGCAATACGCTCCCACTGACTACCTGGCAAGAGGAAACCCCTTTGAGGCCAAAAAGGCTTCATAAAATCCCAAACCCTCATAACACCCATACCACTATCAGGTCGTCAACGACTGCTCCGCTGAGTTTGTGTGCAGAGTGGATAGTGGTGTACAATGGTCTCCCACGATGACAATGGATAGCACCGTTTGCACGAAGTTGCCGACCTTCAGAGGGACGGGGAGGGTCCAGCAGGCTGTCGCTGGGGAGGTGGTGTCCATGGTGGTGCTGCAGGTGCGTACGTCTGTGGTGGTGGATGTGGTGGTGTTGGGGGATCGTCTCTCTGCGTTGGTGTCTTCAGATTTGCAGAAGGGTACGGGGTCGTTTCTGCGTCAAAAAGCGTCCAAAGTCTTTGCCAATGCAAACCCAGCCACCGTAGCCGTCTCTGCCATCCCCACCCCTGTCCCAACACCGGTTCCCACCGCAGAACCCCCACCCCTCACCTCCCTCCCCCCCACCATGCAACCAGAAACCCCTTCCCCCGCCCCCGCCACGCCACAGCCAACCGACCCCTTCGACTGGACCCCTCTGCTCCCAGGGTCGTTCCTATCCCCGTGGGTGGTTCTCTCAGTTCTGCCTTTATGTGTGTTATTGATGTAGAACAACAACAAAAAATGGTCTTTTTACCCTGATTTTTACAAATCGTGGGTAAAGTCCAGGGGGAAAAAAAACTACTCCAATTAACCACCTGTGTTTACAGATAGCGTGGTTCTTGTAGAAGGCTTTTTGGGAATATAAATAGAGATAAAATTAAGAAAAAAAAATCTGATTTTTTGGAAATGAAAGCTGGATGTATCAATAAGGCGAATACGCCTTAAAAACGCAAGAGTTGTCAAACTGAAGTTCGTATTCGTTGAGATGAAGTTTAGGAGGGCTAAGCACTGTGAGGCTTAGGGTTTATGATATCAATTCTTGTTTTTGGGGGGGGGAGGGAATTAGTGTAAGAAGGGGGAGAAGGATGTATTGTATCACCTATCTCGGATAGGGGTGCATGCATCGAAAACGGGCCCCCACCTGTAAGAAGGGGGAGAAGAAGTTTCAGTGTGATTTTAAAGTCCACTGTACTTCTCTCTCTCTCCCTCTCCTAATTCCCCGAAACCTTTTGCTGGAAAAGGTTTCGGGGAATCACAAGCTTTGTGGAAATCAGCGCAGGCTGTTGCTCCGCGATATCGAAGGTGATCAAGGTGACTAAGCGCGAGAGAGAAATACAACAAAAAAGATTGATGAATAACCAA
This sequence comes from Rhynchopus sp. YZ270_cl-10, assembly GCA_964035575.1. NCBI lineage: Eukaryota > Euglenozoa > Diplonemea > Diplonemida > Diplonemidae > Rhynchopus > Rhynchopus sp. YZ270_cl-10. The sequence continues at coordinate 782,991 of OZ037909.1, read as the reverse complement.
TGTTCAAAACATTAAGTAATCTAATCAGACTAAGCGCGAGAGGCTTTAGAGTCATCTAAAAAACTTTTCTTTGCTTCCCCCCCCCAATTTTCTTCTTCCTTTTAGTAAGTTCTCCTAAGATTTTAAGAAAATGAAGATCGGTTCACCTGCCTTTCCCATACCCACTCTGAGGCGTACTCAGCAGAGCGGTGTTCTCTATATTATTTTTTAAAAAAAGGTTAGAGTTCATCTTCTCTCAAACCTTTTTCTTTTTATATGACAGTCACACCCTAGATATTTCCTCCCCTCCAATTCAATCAAATTTTATATTCTGGTTCAGTTTTGGTAGTCTGGATTCACCCTCTCCCCCCCTTTTCTCTTTTCCCCTTTTCTTCCCCAAAAACGAAAGAAAAAAAAAAAGACTCCTCTTTTTCTCAACTCACTCTCCCCCTCTCCTCCCCACCCCACCACCACCACCACCACTACATTTATCCCAGGCTCTTTTATACTTTGTGTTCTTCCATTCTTCCATTCTTCCTCCCCTACCCCACCACATTCCTCACAACCCCTCCCTTCAATCCTTTGAGAGGCTGTGAACTAATCACGAAAGGGCTGACGTTTTCAGAGTAGAGATTTTTCTATTTGATTACGTATATTACCGCCCTATTCATTTTTGTTTTGCATAGTTTAACTCAAAAAGATAGTGGAGTTCATCCTCGGGTGTCTACACTAATACAACCAAGTTTTCAAAAAGAAAAATTCCCCACCTCTAAGCCCCTTCAATGCATCGCAATTAAAAGGGGGAACTTCGTAGGGACGTTTGCTCATCCATTCGTTTCTTCTCTGAGAGATGTTTTCTAGGTGAAAAAAAAGCGGTTCGGTGGAAACCTCTTTTGCTATTCCCTTGAAAAAAATGGGGGTGAACGCGGGGTGTATTTGGGTGCCGATTGTGTGTGGTGCAGTGGTGGCGACGGTGGGGGTGTGTGCGTTAATTAAAGGAAATGCAGAAGAAGGGCTTTCATTTGATGACGCAAGATGGAAGGCCTCCCTTGAGTCGTCCACGAGAGAAGGCAACGCGCGACTAAACAAAGCGCTTCGCTCCTCCGTTGTACAGACCCTCCGAGAGACGAATAACCTCCACAGACGTGCCCTACTCAGCTCCCTTCGGGCTAATATTTCTTCAGAATCCTCTCTCGCCTTATTACTGACACATCTCCCATTTGATGTGGATGCGGTATTAGGTAGAGTTACCTTATCAAATCCACCATATGGCATGCAATTCACCACAATCCATGGAATTTCTGCAAAAACAAATGTTTCAGAAGATAATCTCCAACGGATCGCAAAAATCGCACACCGAGAAATCCGTTTAGCGCAATGGAATGATAGTTATGGTGTCAGGGTTGGGCAGACTGTCGCAGTTGGGTTGGATTTTGGTTTATTAGGGGTAGGTGGTGTGACTGTGGTTGCGGTGGGTGGAGGGTATGAGGTGATATTCAGTGCGGTGGCTGGGGGTGGGGTGGTGGAGGAGGTGCGGACACAAGGGGAGGAGTTTGCAAAGGAGATCTATGTGTTGGGGAGGGGTGCGCCAACAGCGTTGCCACCAGGGGCGATAGTTGCGTGCAGCAGGAACGACACAAACGGAACCCACGCACTGCAGGGCGGCAATATCAGCATCACATTGCACAGCATTATAACGCAGCTCTTCACAGATTATATTATGTCCTTGAATCTTACGTCCAACGAAACTGAGGTCCTTCTTGGGGCACGTTTTGATGTTTTCTCGAATTATTCGGATGCTATAGTATCAGGTAGCAGCAACCTTGAGCACATCCTTGGCCAAGATTTCCTTGCAGACTTCTACCGCAGTACTGCGGGGGGCATTGTCCGGTTCCGTCTCAGATCCGGTTTGGGCGCGTTGCTGAGCATCAACCCTGTGGCCAGCGGGGCTCATTCATATTGGCATGTTGTCATCGAAACTGAAGAGGCACTCCCCTTGATGCCACCCTTGGTGCTCAAAGCAAAGGAGGATGTGGTGGTGAGGCGTTTCATGCTTGCAGGTGTAGCGTTGGTATTAGTGTTTATGATGCTGACGTGGTGGACGTTGAGGATATTAGTGACAAAGCCGTTGGAAGCCCTAGATTTGCAGTTGATGTGTGCAGTGCGGATGGATGTCGACAGAAACCAACCAGAGTTTGAAGCCTCGCAATCGCCGCTGACGGAGATATATGAAGTGCACAGGAGGATACGAAAATTTTTGAATATGTTGCGAGAAATTCGGCAGTACCTCCCGCAAACCTTTCTGGAACACCTTGACGAACAGGACGACAGTTCAGAGTATTGTTTCTCCGAGGACTTTGAAGACGACATCTCTGACATGATGCACAGCCCACGACACCCATCTCTCGGGCAGGTCGATTGCGCGATACGCACCACAGGGGACATCTCCTCTCATCTCGGCGACAACAATGGGGCCCTCACCCACAGCCCATCCATCAGTTTTGGCCAGCAAGCATACCAACGAAGCTTCATCGAGCGAGAAGCCTCGAAGATGCAGCTAGACAACAACCTCGCCCTTCCCTTTGGGAACGATGAAGGTGCCTCTGAGCATACCATTGAGCTAGGGGGGCACGAGGAGAATGGGGAAAATGGGGTCAAGATAGAGAGGAAGCGGCATCGAAAGATGCGCTCCCCTGGGGCATTTACCTTGGCGAAGAAGCATGTGACGCAGGTGAGCATTGGGTTGAGGGACTTTCAGGAGCACGTCAAGGCACTGCAGGACTCCGCAGCGATTGTCGAGTGTCTGACCACATGGCTGCAGTGCTGTACCATGGATGCGAAGGACTTTGGCGGCAACCTCGAACGCTTTGTGGGGGACTGTTTGGAGGTCAACTTTGGCGGTCTCTCGCAATGCTCGCGGGCCAGCGCCGCAGCAACGAAGTATGCTCTCAGGATACGCGACCGTGTTCTAGGCACAACACTGCTGGGCGCAGCGGAGACAGAGCCCTGCATCGGCATCGCAACAGGCCCGGCTCTGGTAGGAACGCTGGGTGGGGTGGGGATCAAAAGCCCTGCAGTGCTGGGCCGCACAATCCAAATCAGCCATGCGATGCAGACTATTTCACGGGAGATGGGCATCGACATTGTTGCCGACGCGAACCACGCCGATGAGCTGCATGGTTCCTTCTCCCTCCTTCCTGTCGACTACATCAAATTTAGTGAAACGGGGAAAAAACACCTCGTATACTTTGTGTCTGGCTTTTTATCCGATAATGGAGAAGAATGGATGTACTGCTTGAGGGAGGCGTCTGGGAGCTACGAAGACATCTTCATGTCACTGCAGAAGGCGGGCGGCGAAAACGAACCCACCCTCATCTCTCTGATTGCCAGTATGGAAAGCCAGCCTGACCCCATCGCGAAGGTGGTCACAGCGCGGTGGCGGTACTATATGGAGGAATCAAGGGTCTTGACTGGGTCCAACCCGACTGAGTATTGCAGGCAGTACAGAGGCAAAGGGCTGACCCTTGCAAGTCCAGAAGAATGGAGAAAAAAGGGGTTTGCGCTTGGTGCCTGCCGGCTGAACTATGGGATGACCATCGTCGATGACATCGAGAACGCAGAAATGGCGATCAGCATCTGCCCCCCTGAGGGGTAAGACCACCATAACAAACCATGAGCAATGGGGGGGTGGTGGTCCATGCTATATCCCTTGATATGCACTGAGCGAAACTGCGGTTCAATACTAGAGAATATCAGAAGCGTTTTGTTTCAACTTTTCATATTTTTTCGAAAGAAAGAAAAAAAAGCTGGATAAAAAGATAGTGAAGACAGTCTGGCTACACTAAATTGATTGACAAATCTATAGTGGAGTTCATCCTCGGGTGTCTACACTAATACAACAAAGTTTTCAAAAAAAATGAAAAATAATGTTATAGACATGCATGGGAGGTAGTTGGAAATAGGCAACACGATTTCCATTGTGTTGCTTCTTATTTGGGGTGATACCTTTGCTTGTTTTCACTTTAAGTTAGCCAGGATTTGCTCTGACATGCTCACGCTATGTCTGTTGCAGGCTGCGTCAGTTACCTGATGTTCTTCAAATAGAAGGAGGTTGCTGTGAGGAGATCAGGAGGTGACTGTACGTCATTGGGATAATCCTCCGGTGCCGATTTTTTTTTTTTTTTGAAAGTTCGCTGCCAATGTTTGCGGCAACTTTTACACCATACCCAATTATTAGTTCAAAAAAAAAAAAAAAATGAAGTAAAGTTTTTGTGGAGCAGCTCGGGTGGTCTACACTACAAATTTTCAAATACCGTCTTTTGAAAAAATATGGACCAGAAATAACATGGACCAGAATAATGATGGACCAGAACAATTATGGACCTTTTGGGATTTTTTTTTATTATGGACCTATTTTTCTGGTCCGACATATGTGTGGGGGTTTTTTTGTACTTGTCCAGAATTTTGACAGGGAGTCGCGCGCGCGAAGCGCGTGCGACGACCGCTTGCGTGGGGAGAAAGCTCGGAATGGGTTTTTTTTTTTTTTGAACTTGTCCGGAAAGCTCGGAATGGGTCTACCGGGCCACATATGAGCCGAGATGCCCCGCCAACGTGCGGTACCGAAAGCTCGGAATGGGTCTGAAAATGGACAAGTTCAAAAAAAAAAAGCCTAACACAGATGGACCAGAAATAACATGGACCAGAACAATGATGGACCAGAACAATTATCATGGATGTAGAAAGTACGTGACGAAAAAAAAGTACTTTTTTTCCAAAAATCGGGTTACGTGATACTTCACGTACGTGACGTTTTTTGAAAAAAAAATTTACTTTTTTTACGTGATTTCGAAAAAAAAACAAAAAAAAGTACTTTTTTTTTCACGTGAAAATCAACGTACGCGAAAATAATGGAGCGTTTTCGGCCATAAAAATGCCCGAAAACACCCGCATTTGCATTTCCGGAATCCGCCCATTCTGTGGTGGGCGATATACAGAAAAATGGACAAAATTTTAGTGACTAAAATTTTCACGAAATATGAACCCATACCCAAATGGGTAAAAAACACGGGTTGCCTACGATCGTAGTACGATCTCTTACGATCGTAGCTCTTTTTTGATCGCACTACGATCGTACTACGATCAAAGTACGATCGTACTACGATCAAAGTACGATCGTAGTACGATCGTACTTACGATCGTATTATGATCGTACGATCGTACTACGATCGTACTACGATCGTAACGATCGTAGTACGATCGTAGTACGATCGTACGATCCTCCTTCTAAGGTGCTCGCTCTCCATACCTAGACCCTCGAATTTTTTTTTTTTGCCCCTATATTGGGCTAATTTCGACGATTTGAGGCCATTAAAAGCAAAATTTGGCACTTTTGAGCATCTAGGGGGGTCTAAAACGCGGTTCCGCGAACCCAAAATTTCGTGATTTTTACCAAAGACAAGTCGATTTTTGAAAAAATCTCAAAAAAAAAAAAATCCCAATTTTTTTTTTCACAAGTGTTTTGAGGCCTGCTCACTACACCCTGGGTACCCTTCTGGGACCAAAAAGTCAAAAAAAGCAAGAATTGGGCTGTTTTGAGCATCTAGAGTTAATTCCCCAGTCATTTTCTGTACCACCAGTGCATTTTGTATGGGCCAGCGCCTTGTCAAAAAATCGAAAAATCTCAAAAAAAAAATTTTTTTTTGGCCTTAAAGAGGTTTCCTCTTCACTGCCAGGTAGTCAGTGGGAGCGTATTGCAGTAATGAAAATATCACCACAGAATATTTATTACACACTTTACGCACAAACAAAAAATTATGGCAGTGCGTTTCCCCGCCAGAAGCGAGTTGAGGTGCCAAGACACCGATTGGCCAAACATCCCCGAACTGATCGCCGGATCATCTTACTTCTCTTCCTTCCAGACTATCCAAGGTTGCGTCTTCGCTCATTGCCAGGATGTTCATGACAATTCTACCACCTGTCCTTGCTGCAAGGGCAATATACATGCGGAGTGTGTCAAAACCAGCACCCAGGACAGCTCCCGCTTTGTCGATGGCGTCGTGGGATGTCCGGTCTGTTCTTGGAGGGCGGCCAAGACAGCCTTCAATTTCGACCCCTGAGTTGGGTTTTTGGGCACCAAAAAGTGCAAAAAAACGCAAAAATCGGGTGTTTTGATCTGGGGGTAAACCATATGCACTACTGCACAATATCGACTTTTCCTTAGCAAATTCCTTGGAGCAAGGATATCTCTAAATCCGTCCCTTTTTGGCCAAATTCCGAAATCCCAATCCAAAAAATTCCCTGTTTTTTTGGTTTTGTTTTTGGGCTGTTTTTTGACTTTTTTGTGGGGGGGAAAAAAATTTTTCCCGATATGTCGTCAGGGCTCTCGCCGGGGTCATTTGGGGTCCCGAGCTTTCCCCCCGTAAAAGCGGTCGCTGCGCGCGCTTCGCGCGCGCGACTCCCTGCCAGTGCAGGGAGGCGTGGCGCTTTCTCCCCTCTGATGCACAAAGGCAGGTGGGGAGGGGTGAACCACAATCCGTAGTGTGTCAGCCTTATCAGTAACCTCGGTACATTTATGAAAGAAACGGCAGTCATGGCACCCAAAGGTTCCTGGCGAAGCCACGGTACGCAACATTTGAGATCTCCTCCGTCTTCCAACCCTCATAATTGAATGCGATTGACACGTCTTCTCCTTCTTCTTGTGCACAACCTCAAATGTCTCTGATGCTGGATGCTTGCCTGCAACTGACGTGAACATCCGCACCCACAACTACAGCAACCGCCTGCAGAGCCAATTTTTTCCTCAAAAATCCGGGACTTTTTTTTTTTTCCTTTTCACCCAGTGGGTATTATCCTAAATTATTTTGGGTATTATGGGTACTGGGTACTGGGTACCCAGAGAAGGCACCTTGACAGCAGCGAAGGCGCAAGACAAGGTATGTAAATATGTTTAACTTTCTGGTGAATATTCAACAAAATAAGGCCGTCGACTCGTATTTCCTCCAAAAAGTCTCCATAACAATATTTTACACCCTCAGGCCAACTTATTTTTTAAAGAAATCACCTTCTTTAAATTCCCCACCACTCACAACTTCACTTTTAAACAGGTATCGCGAGTGCAACATCGAGAACCAACTGTGCAGAACGAGCGAACATATGGGGTGGAAAGGGGAGTGGGAACACTCTGTCAGTCACTGCTATAGCCATTAACCCAGGGAGCATAGCTAGTGCAAGAAATTCGACTTCGGGATCCGGAAAGTCTGTCCTCTGCTTGCGGAGGACTGGGCACAATAAAATATTGCGTTCCCCCAGAAAACTAATTTTGTCACAGTAATTTTTGCCCAGGGCATGCTCTTGAAGCATGGCGGCTTGGTGTGAGAAGGGGCAGTGTATTGTTTTGTTCTAGATTTCAACGGTTGTTAGAACGAGTCAAGTGGATGCTTATCTAAACACTGACTTTAGTACAGACCCGAGAGATCACACATGACTTTGAGGAAAGAACAAAGCAATGCATCTGTACCCGCACGCCAGGTTGTAGTTACTTCAGGATTTTCTTAAGTTTGCATGAAAGAGAAGGGGGCGAAACCTTTGTATACGTTTACGACGAAGGTAGTAACCTAATGACAACCATGTGGTGGCTGTAATTCACATCCCTTAGAATTACCAGAATTCAGCCTTTGTTGAAGTAACGTGCATACTTGTATGTGCGTGTCACGCTTCTCCACCCTTAAATGGGTGCACCGCTCGGTGAGCAGTGGTAACCCTTCTCGACTAGTGCAAACTTAAGAATTTTCTGCTGGAACTTACCAAAATCGATTTTCTTTCACCCCAAACACCCGCAACACCCCACCTGCTACTTCGGTAGCCTGTGTTGTTGGGAGTTGGTTCTCATGTTGATCCAGTGACTGTCTAGCACTGCTTCTTCTGAGCCCAACGTTGTTTGGCCTGTCGACGTAATAAATACGAAGACAGGGCGGCGGTGCCAACAATTTTCCAATGATGTAACGTTTTATCTGATTGATTATCGTTTGATATACCTTGTGTGTGCTTCATGCACACCATGCAAGGAATATCGAACGGTATTTCAAGCGATATTCGTTATTTCGTTTGGCAAACGTACTACGATCGTACTACGATCGTTTACGATCGTAGTACGATCGTAGTTGATCGTAGTACGATATTTTACGATCGTTACGATCGTTTTTTGGTACGATCGTAAACGATCGTACTACGATCGTAGGCAACCCGTGAAAAAAGTACTTTTTTTTTTTCAAAAAAAAAAAAGTACTTTTTTTTTTTATTTTTCGTCACGTACTTTTTTACTTTTTTTTTTCAAAAAAAAGTACGTGAAGTACTTTCTACATCCATGAATTATGGACTTTTTGGGATTTTTTTTTTTTTTTATGGACCTATTTTTCTGGTCCATAATTTTCAAAAGACGGTAATAATAAAAAATCTATTCCTTATTATAGTGGAGTTCATCTTCGGGTGTCTACACTAAAACAACCAAGTTTTCAAAAAATCATTTTATTGTGCAACAATCCCCCCTCCAATATTACCTCAAACATAATGTTCCCGCATTATTCAGTTATACTACAACATCATTTGCCCTACCCCCCCTTCCCCTCCTCCCACCAGGTGTAGCCATAAGTCGGGGATCGATCCCCGGGCCAAAATTCCCAGATTTTCCCCCTAACAAACTGCGTGGGAAATGCTGCCTTAGCAATATTAGATTTAAGGATCAATTTGAATCCTGGGCCGGAACACGGATTTGGATTCAGAGGATCCCAATCTTTCCAATAACGACATTTTCTGGGGGTGGAAAAATACCCTGCTTTCTTGCGTGGGGGTTGGGCCAAAAAAATATAGGCACCCGAACAATCCCCAGTGTATACTGTGTATACTGTGTGCGGAAATTGACCAAAAACGAGAACTTGTCCATTTCGGCAAATTGACCCCACCACTGGCCGGACGGATTCCGGAAATGCAAATGCAAGTGTTTTCGGTGTGAACTGTGTGTACTCTATGTACTGTGCGCTACCACAGCACAGGACCTCATAAGCTCTCAGTAAGCTCTCACAGGCTCTCACAAGGTTAACACCTTGCGCTTTCAGCGGTGGGTCGCGATTTTTTTCACAGTGTGCAAACGAACAGATTTTTGACATTTTTTTACCGTTTTCCTGATTTTTCCTCATAAAACCCCCCCCTAAATTAAGCCGGGGATCGGGGATCGGGGATCGCGGGTTTTGACCCCCCTAGTTACGGCTACACCTGCCTCCCACTTTTCTTTTCACCATTTCTCTACACCAAAGGTCGCATCACTTTCAAACCTTACCCCCCCCCCCTACCCCTCCCTCATTAAGAACCCCACCAGAAATACACCAAATACCACGATCCTACGCACAGAGGGGGTTGTGTCCCCCGGGGCTGCTGGGGGGCGGGGTGTGTTGTGTGTGCCATGACGCAGTGGAGGCTGTCGATACGATGCAGCATTATGACGTTGGTGTTGGTGTTGGTGGTTGTGTCTGTGACAGCGTTGTTCTGTTTGGGTACATTGTACGCAGCAGAGTCGAAGGAGACGTTGGACAATCTACATGATGCATGTATGAACGAACTGCACACCGCCATGGACGAACAAAACGTGCTGCTTACGAAGACCTGGACCAACCGCGATGTTGCATTATTCCTTGAAGACGCCGACACCGCACACCATGCACTCACAAACCTCCTCACCAAGGGCATCACCCCTGAACACCTCCTCACCATGTTCCTCTCCTCCGAAACAGCCGTTGCTGGATACGTCTCGGTGCACATAGAATCAGATGGTCCACACATCTCCTCGTACTTCATTGCAGGTGGGCATCCCCACACCCGCTACAGCTATACAGATCACAAAGAGAACGACGATGAAAAAGTCATATACTCCACCAGCACGACTGCAGAGACGCGAGCCCATCCCCTCATCGCGCGCTTCTCGAACCTTGCAGAGAAGATGTTTGCTGCAGATGCAGCGTTAAGCTACCATGTCGGGGAGACAGTCGGTACAGGGGTAGACTTTGGCTGGAAGGGGATGGGCAGCATAACGCTCGTCAAGTTTAACGAAACGTTCTACCAGGCAGCAGTCACAGCCATGGCGTACGAGTACCTCGCAGATCTGATGATCCGGATGGGCACAGCAACGGAAGGTGTGGTAGATGATTATAAGTTTTTGTACCTCCTGAACGGCGTCTCAGACGGCAAGCCCATGGAGGCTCCCCACCCGGACAACCTCCTATTGGCAGCCACTAGTGAGCTCCACTCCACAAAGCATACATTGGACAAAACTTTAGAGTGCCTTTTGTGTTTCGAGGTCTCAAGAGAGCTGTTTATTCAGTACTTATCCTTGAAGTATGTGGCGAACTATTCGCGAGCTGAGGTTACCGCTGCTGTTGACTCCTTGCATTTCGATGGTCTATACCTGGAGGAAGAGGAACATGGTCATGAGGATGAAGACGAAGAAGAAGGACACACAGATAAGCACGAGGATGAACACGCACCTGAACCTGAAGAAGGGCACGGAGAAGAACACACAGAAGGACACGAAGAAGAACATGAAGGCGAAGAACATGTTTGGGACGCGGACACGACTCTGGAGGACGTAGTGCACGCAGAGGTAAACTCCGACTTTGTGTCACGCTTCTATGCCGACATTGGTGGGCCCGTTGTGTTGCGGCTTCCTTCGGCGATATTGGAATCCATGCGTCCTGTTGACGCACATTCGGGACACGAGTACGCTGCGATGCTTAGTAAGGAAGTGGTTAACGAAGAAGTGCATACAGGACATGAAGAAGAAGGGCACACGGAAGGCCACGAAGAAGGTGGCCACGACGATCATGACGATGAAGGGCACGACGAGAACGAAACCCAGGCCATAGACCACGAATACTTCTTTGTCGACCTCAAGAAGGCCCACTCCGAGCGGTGGGGACGCGACTTCTGGGTGGTGCACGTACGGCCAGTATCTGCAGCCGCAGTGAAGAGTGCGGAGGAGACGGAGCACCTTGAGGTACTGGACAGACGCTTTGAGTCCTTGAAGGACCACCAACACGAGCTCGCCACCACCAACATGGTGCAGTCGCTTGTCGCGGTCACCTGTATTATCGTGGTGGCAGTGTTGCTGTCGTTTCTGTGCAGCAAGCTGATCATCATTCCTTTGCAGGAGTTGGAGACCTCGGTGGTCTTTGCCTTGAAGATGGAGGTAGATACTGTGAATCTGGACGAGCTGGCAGCACAGAGGTCGTACTGCTTTACTGAAGTGGAGCAGCTCAGGCAGCTGTTCTCTGAGCTGATGGAGTTGATACGGGAGTCGAAGCAGTACCTCCCGCAGGCGTTCTTGGAGCAGGTTGACGGTGGCTCGGAGGCTGCGTTCAGCGATCATTATCCACATGCACTTGAAGACGACGAGGACGACGAGGACCACATCGAGGACTCCACAGTACCCAGCACTGTGCCACCCACAGGCGCCCGCTCCGAGGGCAGCAGGTCGCAGCCGTGTCTCTCCTTTGCGCAGTCCTCCGTTTCCATGCAGAGTGGCGGTACATCCCCACACGGCAGCCAACGGAAACCCGGAAGCTTCGTCAACAGCCTTGGTACACCAGATGAGCTGGCCCCAGCCGACTCTCTCTTGACAACCCCTTCGCTCGCGCGCGGGGAGTCCAGCCGGAGCGGACATACCGCGTCCACAGAAGGCCTGAAGCGTCCATCTGACAACGAAAACCCTTCCTTCCGCGCAAACCACGCAAACCACGCAAAACGGAACCGCTCGCCAAACGGTTTTATCCTCTCAAAGAAGCAGGTGAGCCAGGTCACGCTTGGGGTGCGTGACTTTAGTGAATACATAAAAAGGCTGGCAGAGGCGGTGTTGATTGTCGACTTCCACTCAACGTGGATGCTGTGCTGTACAACGGATGCGAAGGACTTTGGCGGCAACCTCGAACGCTTTGTGGGGGACTGTTTGGAGGTCAACTTTGGCGGCCTCACATCCTGCATACAGCCGAGCTTGAAGGCTTCAAAATACGCACTTCGCGTTCGCGAACGCTGCATAGCAAATTCATTAGACAGCTACAGCGAGACAGAGCCCTGCATCGGCATTGCAACAGGCCCGGCTCTGGTAGGAACGCTGGGTGGGGTGGGGATCAAAAGCCCTGCAGTGCTGGGCCGCACAATCCAAATCAGCCATGCGATGCAGACTATTTCACGGGAGATCGGGCTTGACATCATCTCTGATGCGAGACATGCTGACGAGCTGCGGGGGTCGTTTTCTTTGCTTCCTGTTGATTATGTGAAGTTTAGTGAAACCGGGAAGAAGCATTTTGTGTATTATGTTGCGAACCAGGAGGTGAACAAGGGCGATGAGTGGATGTACAGTTTTAAGGATGCAGGCGAGTTTGAGCAGATTGTGATGGGTTTGAAGAACCTTGGGACGGAGCATGAGACGTTGCAGTCTCTTATCGAGATGCTTTCGACGTGTGAAGGGAGGGTGGCCCATTTAGTGTCTCTACGATGGAAGGCGTATTTTGACGAAGTGGTCACTACAACGGGGCGCGCCCCTTCTGAATACTGTCGACTGTGCCGCTGGAAGCCCGCCACCGTCCCCATGTACACAAGCAAGTCTGTTGCAACGGGGTCGCAACTGAGCCGCAGCTCCCCCCTCGACCTTGGAGTCATCATCAACGATAGCTTCCCGCGCGCCGTCTCCATAGGGAGCTCGCTCGGTAAGAGCACACCCAGTTCCACCAACTCCCTCCTCTCACCCTCCGCCAGAAAGCCCCCAACATACCGAGCATCTGCAGCAAAGTCGGCAGCAAGCACCGATGAAGAGCGTAGCATGGGTGATAGTGGGATTAAATTGGAGGTGTGAGGGAAAACAGAGCGAGAGGGGACAGCGGGGCTTTTTGGTTTGTGCAGGTGAGTTATCGTCGATGTTTCTTGGGGTCAGGCCAAGGGGTTAACTGCCTTGCCACATAGGGGATGAAGTGTGCCAGCTGTATTTCCTCCCGTTGGCAGGGTATGCTTCTGTTTTGTCAGGGAGGAGGACGTCCCTGTCCCTACTACTAGTGGACATGACGAGCTACACAACCCTGTGGTATTGTGTCATCATCTCTCGGCCGTATCGAGACAAACCAGTTTCTATTTACTGCCGCCTGTCAAGGTGAGATGCTGGCGCAACCCTGACAGCTCATTTTGCTCTTGTCATTGTTCTACACAGTAGGGTTGCTCACATGCCCCGTGTCAAGCACCCTCCCCCTTTTGTCATGCGTCCTTCACACTTCATTTATTGCTCATAAGCAACCCCCTTTTCGGTGTTTGTACTCCTTTAATTCTCTCTCCCTCTAATCATTCAAAAAAAAACGAAAGTGCGAGCAGAGAATTCGTCTTTCCTTACTTACAAAGTTTAAGCGGCTGTGGTCCCTCCAACACGATGATAAAGCCCACAGTCACCGTTCAAGCAAAACCTTACTATAAAATTTAAGGTGACCAACGCACAAAGGCTTGCGCATATTACCAAGCCCCTCTATTTAAGATGACTAATCACAAGAGGCTTAGGTTCATCTTTATAAACTTTTCTCTATTTGTGATTTCCCTTTTAAAGCTCATCCTCCCTTGCCCTTTGGTCGTCTGCCTTTCAGTTCTCTTTCGAGAATGCCCACATTTCTGTTGCCGCCCTTTGTTCACAAAAGATGGCATTAACTGTTTGCTACAAGAAAGTAGAGTTTCCCCCCTCCCCCGTGTCACAGTAACGAAGCATGGAGAGGCTTTGATTCGTTTCCACCAACCCTTCTCTTTTCTCCCCCCCTCTTCTCCGCTTTCCAGCGGGGAGCGCTATACTCAACCAATGAACGGAATCTGTACTGAGAGTCACCGCAGAGTGCCTGTCGGAAGTTTGTTTTTAGTTTTTTTAAATAGCTGTAAAAGGTTGCACTGTCTTGAGCACTGCTGGACTCGTGCACCACAGATTGCTTAATGTGGTGTGTTAGAAGCAGTTATGAGGTTATAATAGGAAGAAGTGGTCCGAAGAGGGAAGCATGGCCCAGTATCTGTATGTGTGTGCATCTCATATTAGGTACGATGTGCTCCTCTGATATTTTTCTACGTCTGCAGTGCAGGATATTTACCCAGGATTCTGTAGTGGTTGTCGAGACAACAGCAAAATAAATAAGTACTGATGTGTATGCAAGTCAGCTGTTACGTGTTACGTGTTACGTAATTTTTTTTCTCTCTCTTTTGTTTTGGCGCGTTATTGCCGGTAAATCGTGAGTGGCATGTTAAAACTTTTTATAAAAAAAGCACGTGGCAGGACACGTTCCCGTCTCTCTCTTACTCCACCAGAAAAAAAGAAATGACTGTGCAAACAGAAGAACCGTGGACACCTGTTCCCACCACTCTATTCCCTCAATAAAAAAAGTGTGTATTTTTATTTTTATACGGCCGAATGCAAAACTTCTTGATCAGACGACTTCGCTCCACTCTCAGGTGGAAGCAACACAGCGCACCTGATGACAGCACACGATGACTCTCTTCTACAAATAATCGTTGACAAGGGATGTAATCTTCTGTGCACAGAGACATAAGGACCACAATATGGATACGGCAAGGAATCCTCCACCGCCACCGCCACCGCCTCTGTTCTCTTACGATGCGGATCACTCACGTCCCCACCCTTTGCATAGCATGTTTCATCTACCCCTTTTTTGGTTCACAGTACGTTTAGTTGTGAAACACATCTTTTGCTATTTGGCGACAAACACACAGCTCCTTTGCAGGATTCTTCTGCTTGCAGAACCGACCCTGCAATGTACCCCATAATGGGAGCAGAATCGAAAGGGCCGAGAGGGGGGGGGAGACGTTCCGGCCCTTGGTCTCTTGATCTTGGTGTTCGATGAGGGGAGTACCTTTTTTTATCAGATGTAAACCACGAAATGGATGTAAGACTGCATGGTAGGGGGTTCCACCCCGGTCCACCTCTCATGTAAGGTACACTGTTCACGAGAGGGCTTTGTATTTCAACTCCACTTTTTTTTGGCGCTTCCTGTCTGTGGGGGTGACAACGCACGGCTTGGAACCTTGCACAACTGCTCTCTTTTCATCAAGAGAAGACCCGACTGATGAGAGGGGGCGAAGGATCTGAGAAGGGCCTCGTAGAAGGCGTGGGGAATGCAACAGTGGGGGGGTTGGGGGGTTGGCGGTGCAGATGACGATTGAGTTTTGACTCTAGTCTGACTTTGTGCAGAACATGAGAGGTGTAGTTATAGGTGGGAGGCAACAATGAGACATTACCCATACTTACCAGCAGTGTCGGAAATGCGAGGTGCGAGGGGGGGGAGGGGGGTTTTGCAGGGAACACGGCGGTGAAGTAACGGGTGTTACAAGTGGGGTTACAAGTGGAGTTACATGTAACTTTTGTTACATGTAACCCACTTGTAACCCACCAGTTACCACCTGATTTTGCCTGAAATTAGGTGAAGTACTGTGGTTTTTGGTGGTGGTACATGTAACCCACTTGTAACGGTTTTTTACTTGTAACGTTACTGGTAACTTCACTTGTAATGTACTATACTTCACCGTCGTGAAGGGGTGTGCATTCTCCCTCTGAACGATACGCTACCTTGGGAGGGGTCGGGGAGGGGGGGGTGATGATGCAAGGAGAAGCAGGTAGGGTCAGCTGATGGGCATCACCCGCATCGGCTTGCAAATTGTCCAGCACCACAATTTTTTGTCGGCTGCAGAGTATGTTGTCGTCCGTCGAAGACCACCACCGTTTCTTACCTATTGTGTGCAAAGCCGGGGTTGATGTACGTTGTGCGATTGTAAAGGTGGCAAATGCAGGAGGCTGATATTCACCTTCTACAAACATTTCTTGCACTCCCCTTGAGGAACCATTAGGGTTGGCTCATTGGTACTGATGCATCGGGCAGGGTGAAGTTTTTTTTTGCTTCTTGGTTTTGTCTGTTGCGGTCCATTTGGCCTTTTCCCCAGAGACCATGGGTACCATAGGTGGCCAAGGTGGGAGGGATGCAGAGGAGGGGTCTTGGGGAGACAGCCGTATGCGCCGCAACCCTTTCATGGGTTTTGCCGACAGCGCTATACGCAACCAAGCCTGTCATTTGCGGGTCACTGTGCTCAATGGTGCTTCGGTCTTTGCTCTTTTTGCGGGTGTACAGCTAGGCACATTCAATCTCTCACGATGTGGTTGTGTTGTGTTGGTCGGGCTATGGGTGGCCAACCTTTTTCTTTGATTGGATTATTGCAGCAAACGAGCCGTATCTCAGTTCAGTGCTTAGATAGATACCCTATGAGGTGGATGTAAGAGTTCATCTCAAATTCCGCACTTTCCCCGTTTCTTCCGTTTTTTTTTTGACGACATAAGGTACCCCCAGTTTCTTGTTTTCCAGATTGACAGTTCTAAACTATCCCACAGAAAAGCAACTTTTACACGGCGTGTTCCGCAAATCATCTCCCCCTTTTGTTCCCTTTTTCTTCCCCTCCTCTGTGGCCCCTCTTCGTCGCCGTTCACCAGTCCCGTGTTAAGTGGGACTGGGTGAAAGAGGGGCCTTTAAGATGAGATGTTCGCTAAAATGCACGGTGCTGGCACTGAGCATTTTGAGTGTGTGGTTGTGTGTGGTGGTGTGCTTTTTGTTGAACGTCACTGCGGCGGACCGGGTGATCACGGACGTGAAGAACGACGGGAACGAGAAGCTTGAGGAGTGCGCCTCTAAGGGGAGCGAGGCGGCGGACAGCTTCACCCGCGTCGTTGTTGCGTCCTCCAAGCTTTCGATCCAGATCCAGGTCCAACATGCGGGCAGGACTGCTGCATCTTTGCTCGAATCCTTCACCAACCTTTCCTCGACTACATCACTTTCTTCCCTCTCTGGAGAAATCGCTTCGCACAACAATGCTCAACTCAACAGCTCGTACCTCATTGCAGGCCGTGTGGTGTTCTCCGCATCTGCACTGCAGGACTGGGAGACGGCAGACCTGGAGGAGTTTTCAAACGGGAGTCAGTACACCCCGGTGTGGGGGGACCTGCATGGAGGCAATGAGGATCTGTGGAATGTTGCCACTATTACGCAGCTTGATGCGACGGAGAGGTTCTTCCAGCCGCTCTTCCGTCGAGGTGCGGACACTGGCGCCAACACGATGTGCCTCGCATGGGGCGCTGTGGTGGTGTCGCCTACTGCACGTAGCTTCTACTATGCAGCGTTTTCTTTGCAAGGTTTGCTCGACTTTGAGCTGCAAAACGCGATCCAAAGCTCTCTCTTCAAAACCCCGCATGACCGTCTCTTCATCCTGACGGAGACATGCGGTGCAGACGATGCTTCGGATGAAAGCTCGCTTGGCTGCACCGTAGCACGAAAGGGCCTCTACATCAACAGCAACACCGTAGAAAGCACGCACAACCACTCCGACTATGCAGTCAGCACCACAGCCGCGCGTCTCGTGGAACGCAACTACACCCGCACCTCGCTGTTCTCTGGGCTCAAGGATGTGGCCATCGTGTGGGGGGGCGATATGATCTTCATTGAGTCCATTAAGGTGAATGGCGGGGAGTATGTCCTCGTGTATTCGCTGCAGAGTGAGGTCGCGGCGACGTCGACTGTTGATGAGCCCGAGGAGTACGTCAATTTGTTGATCATTTACGTGGTGGCGACGACGGTCGGTGTGGGTGGGGTTTTTCTTGTATTGCTCATCCTGCTTACCCTGCGTCCTTTGGATAAGCTGATACAACAGTTTGAACGTGCTGCTGGGTTGTCCAACTTTGAGAGTGTCGAGGATGTGCTGCAGATTGACAGCAGAGGGGTGCAGGATACTTCTGATGCTTACAGGGTAGGCGGCATCCAGCTTGGCTCTGAAGATGAGCTTGGACACACCCACACAAGCCTTGCACGGCCGAATGTCAAAGGCGCGCAGGTCTTCCTCACA
Organism: Rhynchopus sp. YZ270_cl-10; assembly: GCA_964035575.1. Classification (NCBI taxonomy): domain Eukaryota; phylum Euglenozoa; class Diplonemea; order Diplonemida; family Diplonemidae; genus Rhynchopus; species Rhynchopus sp. YZ270_cl-10. Next base: position 765,057 of record OZ037909.1, on the reverse strand, counting down.
AACCATATGACCGAATTGGCTGAACTCAAACAATCAATCTACACCCTGCTCTTGACCATCAAAGACTACAAGCAGTACATGCCGCAGGCCGTTATCGAGCGGGTCAGCGAGGCATCGGAAGGCGTCCCCTCTGAAGGCGACTTCCATGGGTACGAAACGGATGAGTCGGAAGAGATCGACGCGAAGAACATTGACGCCGAGTCGGCGTGCTCTGAGGACGCTCTGTCGAAGGACCCTTCAAGCAGCACGCTTGGCGGCATGGTTGTCACTGCCTCTACCACGTCTGCGGACACTGCAGGACACGTCTCCAGCTCCGCAAGACCAGTCTCTCCAGGAAACACCGGGCTTCAGGTGCGTGAGTCGTTCCGCTTTGACAGCAACGAAAGGCGTGAAGTGCACGGCAGTGGTGGTGCTGGCGCGATCGAGACGCAACTCTCCATGGAGCCAGGCTTCGACGGGGAGCTTAAAGTCGGCACCCTCCGGGAAAAGAGCCCAAAGCAGCACCCCGCCGCTGCTCCCCTGAAGAAGTTGAAGAACCCGTCGTCGATTTCGCTTCACAGGAAGAAAGGGGTGACGCAGGTTTCTCTTGGCATGCGGGATTTTGATGAGTTCGCGAGGCGTGTGGTGGACCCGACTATACAGAGCGACACACATTCGATGTTTTTGCAGGCGTGCGTCGCAGATGCGAAGGATTACTCTGGGGTGGTGGAGCGCTTTGTTGCGGACAGCATTGATGTGAACTTTGGCGGGCTGCAGTCTTGCACACGCGGGTCTGTTAAGGCGACGCACTATGCTCTGCGGGTACGTGACCGCATCTCGACCTTACCTGCCTTCTTCGACTCCTACGACACGGAGCCTGCCATCGGCATCTCCTCTGGTGTAGCCTTGGTGGGCAACCTCGGCTGCACCTTCATCAAGGCACCCTGCGTGCTCGGCAGAACTGTCTACAACTCAAAAGCAATGCAGGCCATCTCCCGTGAGATCGGCCTCGACATCATCATGGACACGAGGCACACCGAGGAGCTAGGCGGCACCTTCAAATGCCTCCCCGCAGATATCATTCGTCTGACAGAGACCGGGCGCAAGCAGGCAGTGTACTTCCTTGTAGGCGTCTCGCATGCGAAGGAGGCAGTGGAGTGGCTCTACAGCATCCAGGAAGGGCGTGAGTCGACGTACGAAAAAACCTGGGCACAGCTGAAGACTGTTGGGGAGAAGGGGTCCATCTCGTTGATGTCGCTGATTGAGCAGCTTTCGAATATCACAGAGGAGCCGATTGCGCGGAATGTTGTCGCGCGTTTGAGGCAGTATTCCGATGAGATTCTGACTATGACTGGGAAGCCTGCTGGGGAGTACTGTCGGATTTACCGCAATCGGCAGGCCACACTTCCACAGCCAGAATTTCTTCGCCGTGTTCCGACGCATCGTGTGCGGAGTCAGCTGCATGGGTCGGCTGCTGTGGTGCGGTCGTCTTCTGCTGGACAGAGCCAGGGGACGGGGGGGACGTCTGGGGAGCAGAAGTCGCACCCCTCATCGACGAGCCACAACTCAAACCACTCTGCGCAGGCGAACCCAGGCAACCCTACGTCCTCGCAGACAGGGTCGAACCCGGCTCCGCATGCGACCCCGCCCCTGGTCACAGAGGGCTCGCTTGGCACCCTGCACAGCTCGATGAACACCCTCAAGAGCTCGCAGCCAACCAGCTCCCCAGCCGCGTTCTCATCTGTCTCACACAACACCTTCGGCCGCTACGATTCCGTCCCCCAGATGCGTGCAACACGAGGTGACGCCTCCCCTCAGATGGCAGGACAAATCGGTGAAGTGGCACGCAAAGGCTCCATGGCCGTGCTCTCCTCAGCCGCCCCTGTACCCCGTGTGTCATCAGAAGTGCACACAACACCAGATCTCAACAACGCACTAGACGAGTCATTTGACCTCGCCGCAAGTTTGGAGGAAATGCGTCCATCCGAACCATAGAAACGTTTTTTTTTTTTAAACCCCCGCTCGGGCTATCTCCTTTTTTTCGAAAAAGTATTGTGGGGAAGAAGTGTATTTATCTAATGAATTTTAAAAGGGGTGACCCTGGATTTTGACCCCCTTTTTTTAATTTTGTCGGGGAAAAAAATAGTTTGGGGTTTGGGGTCCAAAAATTCAAGGATTTTTCACTATTTGTGCTGTTATAAGGGGTTTAGAATTTTGTCTATCTTAGATAAAATCTATGGAATTAGTGTTTAAAGTTGTGGAATAATTTTCTCCCCCTCTTGCCCAAAAAAAAAAAACTCTGGATGCAACTGAACGAAGGGGCTGTGATATTGGTATAGGGGAAAAGGTTCTGGAACGTACAGTCTTCACCAACAAAGGGTGAAATTGTACAGTGTGTGTTTTTTTCTTCTTTTTTTCGTGTCTTTTTTCTTTTTTCTTTTGAAATAAATCAGATGTGTTTGCCTTTGCTCCCCACCTTTGTAAGACGAGATGTGTGATGTAAGAATGTGCGCCAGAGGCACAATTCATCTCACGAATCATTCTATTCTGCGCCTCTCTTCCTCACGAAGAGAGGTCTTCGTTTCATGCACTTCGTCTCCCCACCCCCTTTTTTATCAGATGTCAACCTCAAAATGGATGTAGGATTTGCATGGTTGGGGTGTCCACCTCCCGGTACAGCCGGTCATATACCGAAAGTATGTCATGAGCGGGTTGTATCTCAAGTCAAGTTTTTTTTAAATTTTCTCGGTCAGTAATGGAAAAAAATCCCGAAGAACAAAGCTAAACCCTTGTACAAAGGTTTGGTCAATATGGGTCGATTTCAAAACCCCCCCCCCCCCCAAAAGTTCTTTTTTGTCTTTTTCATGATATAGGCAGTTTTTTTGCAGTCTGAGGTCCGGAACCGCCCCAAAAACGATTTTCTGGGAGGTTTTGGGAGGTTTTGGGGCGAAATGGACCTTTTTTGACCATTTTTATGGTATTTTTAGGCTGTTTTTGGCCCTTCTTCTTACACAGCCTATTGGGGGTCAAAATAGCTATTTTTGACCAAAAAACATCAAATAAGCACCAAGAAAAGTGCCAAATGTGCCCAAAACAGGTCGGATTGGGCTCACAGCCCATTTTTGGGATATATTTGGGCCAACGGAGGCCTCCTGGCGTCAAATAAATTGTGTTTTTTGGTCAAAAATAGCTATTTTGACCCCCAATAGGCTGTGTAAGAAGAAGGGCCAAAAACAGCCTAAAAATACCATAAAAATGGTCAAAAAAGGTCCATTTCGCCCCAAAACCTCCCAAAACCTCCCAGAAAATCGTTTTTGGGGCGGTTCCGGACCTCAGACTGCAAAAAAACTGCCTATATCATGAAAAAGACAAAAAAGAACTTTTGGGGGGGGGGGGGGGGGTTTTGAAATCGACCCATATACAAAAAGCAAAACGTTTTTGTGTGGATTTTTGCAAAGTTCTGACGGGGAAAAAAATGGTTTCAGTCTGATATATGAATTTTCATTTTCGCAGTACTTTTTATTTTTTTTTCATATCAGATGTCAACCTCAAAATGATGTAGGACTGCATGGTTAGGGTCCACCCCACATCATGCAACAAGGTACACTGTTCACGAGAGGGTTTTGTATTTCAAGTCATTTTTTTTTGTTTTGTTTTGCTCGTTTTTGTTTTAGAGTTGATTCAATGATGATCATCTTTACCAAATCCCCCCTTTTTTTTATGCCTGCACCCAAGGTGACTGTGCTAAAATACCTCCATTTTTTTCATGGTTGGGGTCCACCCACGGTACAGCCGGTCATATACCAAGGTACACTGTTCACGAGAAGGCTTTGTATTTCAAGTAAACCCCCTTTTTTTAGATCACAGAGTTTCAGTCAAAACGTAAGGTTATTCATGCAACCTTTTCTTCTTCTCCCCCCCCTGTTGACAAAGATGACTGAGCACTGAGTCTCTCAGGTCGTCTTCCAGCCCCCCTCTTTTCTATTAAGGAAGTGGAGATTGCACAACCGATGCAACTGCACTTACCCCAAAACAATTTATCATTTTTTTTTCTCCCCCCCTTCCCAAATTCTATAGCAGTATCCTTTTCCTCTTCCCCTTCCCCTTCCTTCCCTAAGTCTATACCTTCTGTAGTACAAAGGCTTCAGGCCAACATCGAGTACAGATCCTACCCACTATGGTGGGTACTTAGGTGATTGTTGATGCAACGAAAAAGCCACTCTGCCTTATAGTTTATTTTCTTCTAAAAAGTTTGGGTACATTTAGTGCACCCTATTATACCTTCTATTCAGTAGAATAGTTAGTATATGGAATAAGCTTCTCTATCTTCTCCCTCAGAGACGGGTGCACAAACGAGGTTCAGTCATACATTTTTAGGTGACCTATTGAGAGGCTTAGTTTTATCTAAGGTTTTTTTTTTAACCCCCACCTCTCCCTTATCACAATCTATGTTGGTCGAAGATTGTTATTGATGACAGGGGGAGGGGGGGGGAAACGTATAACGGTGAAGTATGTTACATTACAAGTGAAGTTGCATGTAATGTTTCATGTATCAAAGGTTCCTTGTAACACTCGTTACTTCACCGTCGTGCAAAGAAGTTGTAAACCATACATCAAGAAAAATAAGAACAAAACAAAGAGCACAAAGCAAAAATAACAAAAAAAAACACAGACAGTGGAGATTGCACAACTGTGGCAACACTACCGAGGCAACTTACACTACTCCAACAATTTATCAAAAAAAAAAAAAAAAACTTCAATCCCCTCATTCAAACCCCCCATATCCGGCAGGGTTTCCTCTACCCAGTAACGTCTGTGCTTTACTGAAATGTGTAAGCAGCGATGTTTTTTTCCAACCTAGTATTGACCTCCTCCACTGCTTAGAAAAAACCATAGTTTTTTTTTATAGGGTGACTAAGCACAAGAGAGACCTAGGTGCATCTTATAATTTTGCTTTTCTTTATTTTGTTCTCTCGTTTCTTTTTTTTTCTTTTTTTGTGGAGAAGGGTGTTGACTATGTTCTTCTTTTTTTGGGAACATCTTTGTTGATCCATATACCTATGCTGGGGTGTTCCGGGGTATGGAATTTTGGGCACGTTCACAAGTTTTCACAACTTTTCACAAGTTTTCACAAGTTTTCACAACATAGTATTTGCCATTTTTATGTGAAGAGTTGTGAAAAGTTGTGAAGAGTTGTGAATTGAAATGAAAATTTGGATGAAAAAAACACAGATGTTGTGAAGAGTTGTGAATTGGATTAAAAAAAAGGGGGGCTTTTTTTCCAGGGTTTTTTGCAGGACTGGTCAGGTCAAGTGTGCTGTGCACAGGGCTAGCTAGCGTGGGTCCGTGGGTCAAGTTGGCCCGTACCACCCCACCCCCTGTGCGAAGGAGGACGACGGAAGTCCGCGGCTAGTTCGCTTGTTGTCTTTTTTTTTCAACATGTTCGCAACTCATAAAAAAGTAGCGTACCGTGCGCCTGCGGCGCAGCTAAAAATTCCGAGTGGCAGCCCGCAGGTCTACCCGAAATGTTGCGCACCTTGGCTTCGCCAGAAAAGTTTTGGTGCTATTTTTGCCAGGGGGTGACCTGTTTTGCTTGCTCTGAGCTGGGGTCTAAACGGGAGACTATACTAGATACGACGACACCCACTTCGAAAAGTGGGTGATCCCTTGCTGCTGTCCCCAGTTTTTTGTCAGAGGGGAAAGAAGGTTTCAACGCTCCCAAGGCCCACCCACAAGACCTGTCAACTCCCTTGGGTCGAGAGCCTCCAGGGCCCTCCTCATAGTTTCGAGAGCTTGACGAGTGCTCCTCGTTTAGTGTTGAAGCCAAACCGGATTTTGGGGACAATTTTATCCGAAAATGGCCCCGCCTATTAATGACCGGGCTCGTATTTTCCAAAATTTAAGTGGTCATAAAATTGTCCAATTTTCAACATTGACCCCACCACTGCACGGGCGGATCCCAAAAATGCAAACCGATTAAAAAGTTGAAAAAAACACGTGGCCCGAAAGGGCCCAAATTGTCGGGTAAGCCACACCGTTTTAAGCACTTTTTGCACACAGAACCTCCTGTGTTGCCAAACAACGTCCGCCAAGGTGCCCTGTACCTACCTGGGTAGGTGGGTGCCCAGGCACCACCTAGACCTCGCCACGTCACAACTGTTCACAACTTTTCACAACTCTTCACAACTCTTCACAACTTTTCACAACTTTTCACAACTCTTCACACGCACTTTTTTGTGAAGAGTTGTGAAAAGTTGTGAATTGAAATGAAAATTCCCAAAATTCCATACCCCGGGACACCCCATATGCTATCAATTTATTGAATGCATAGGTTGAAATACTTTTTTTTTTGAAAGATGTGTGTCTGTACACGAGACATATTCATCTATAAAAACAGCTAAAAAAGTAAGGGAACATTTTTCACACCCTCTATGCCTTCTTTTCGTTTCGAAAAGAATGTATATGAAATAATCTATAACTTTTCTGTCTTTTCCTTTATTTTCCTTCATTGCTCTCTTTTAAGGACTCTGTGAAGAAAAAAAATGGCTGATATCTTTTTGTGATATCAAACAAAACAAAATTTCTTTTTTCACCCCCTTTTTTTCAGCACCGTCTCTTCCCATTATTCTGCACCTCTCTCTTTGTCTTGCATTTTACCGTGCGAATATCCCCTACTATATTTCTCTGTGTGTAATAAGACGAAGAATGAAGCCAAATCCAACGAAACCTGTCTTTTTTTTATTTTAGCAGGTGAGGTGGGGAACATTTTTGATCCCTCCCTCCTATGCTATCAATTGATTGACTGCACATGTTGAAAATACTTTAGCAGGTGATGATTGTCTATACCGTACAATACATCATAAAACACAACATAACGAATTGAAGCGAAAAAAAAAAACGTGATGCATTCCCCCCACGAGGTGTCTACACTAATATGGATAGTTTTCAAACAAATAAACAAACAAAAGAAACGTTGCTGCGTTTGAGTTGGACGTCAGAGCTGGGCAACACCATCTCAATCCTATTAGTGGAGGAATAGCCTCGGTGCACATACTCGCATACAGCACATTATTTTTTATACATGAAGGAAACAATCCTAGGTTCAAATTGTAGATGGCTTTAGGGAGGGGTGCCTGCATTCCCTCGATTATTTCCACGGCGGATTAGTCAGGGGGATTAATGGAACTACTAGTCGTAACGACTAGCGCTCTACTCGTAGTGTTATTGGTCTATCACTAGTCGTAAAACACTAATAATTTGGACAGTAGTAACACTACAGGGGGTTCTAGTAGTCCCCGTGGCTGGTCTGTTGTGTCTATTTGTAACGGGGGGGGGGTGTGTGTGTGCTCCACACAATTTGGAAAATGAGGAGTCATCAGGGTGGCCACTCCACCTGATGCCCGGGTTCAACACATTTATTCAACAAAAATAAATAGACACTGTAATGCACCCTCCATGGAATATTTTTTTCCCCAGCTGAGAGGAAGCAAAAGTCACCAACAAGGTTTGCTGTAGTGCAAAGGTCGGCTACAAACAAAAAAAAAAAAAAAACTGTGGCAACACTACCGAGGCAACTACACTACTCCAACAATTTATCAAAAAAAAAGTTGCAAAAAAAAAAAGGGTACTCCCGAGAAGCTTTTGGGGGGCCATGTATTCCCCATCAAAACCCCCGCAAAAAAACGCAAAAAAAAAAAAAAAAACCCATTCAAACCCCCCTCCATTTTGTAAACGAATATTTCCTTCATTATTTAAGGTGACTACCAAGAGTCACAAAAAGACAAACATAAGCGATTGATGCATACCATTTAAAGCAACACAACAATCATACGGCGGCTTATCTTCATTCAAAATACCATTCTTCCCCCCCTTTTTTTAACCCCTTTTTTTCCTTTTTTCAGATAAAAGTGCCTCCGGTGTCCGGTGAGGCATTTGCACTTCCAACTTTTCTTTCTCTCGGTTCGATAACCGCGGAGTGTCAGTGCCTGCGTCCCAGAGGCGTTTGCACTATCAACTTCACTTTCTTTCTTTTCAAGGATTTGTCTTAAATTCTCACTGGGGTGTGAGAGCCCTGGGTCTTCTGTTTCCCCCCCTCTCTTTGAACAAAATTGTATTTTCTTTTTTTTTTGTGAAGAAAAGGTGCACATTAGACGATTCGTTCACCATTCACACGATTTTTTTTTTCTCAGATGTATGTGCACAAGAGAGGCACAGCCAATCTTTCAAGTTTTCTTTTTCCTTTATCTTTAGCTTTACTTTTTCTTTGTTTGAGGGCCTTTTCGTTTCTCAGTTAACAAGGCACCATAGGAGCTATTGGTGTTGTCAAAAAAAAGTCTCCATGCTAGAAGACAATTGGGAAATTACCCCTTAAGTGAAATCTCCCCACCACCCCTCTCCCCCCCCCTTCTATCCCCGCCTCTAAATGCTTACAACCATGTTTAAAAATCTGTTATTTTATTTTTAATAGGTGACCAAGTACGCGATACTTAGGTTCCTCCACAAACTGTTTTTTTTTTCTCTATTTTTTCTTCTTTTTTTGGGACACATAAATTTGCAAAGGTGACTATTGTGTTCTTTTAAAACGATGTTCTAGAGGTGATGTACGAGAGGCACCTTTTTTTTCTTTTTTTTACAAACGATTTTTGTCACACCCCCTCTCCCTAATGGTGGCAGTATTGTGATGGGAGCCCATTGGGATACGCAAAATACATCAAAATACATCACAATACACATGTACTGTGATGTATTTTTGATGTATTTTGCATATCCCAATGGGCTCCCCAGCACAATACTGCCACCATTACCTCATTCTCCCCCCTTCTATCCATCTGGTCAGTTCTCCGTTTCGTGCTCTGTAGTGTCAACTTTCCCTTTCAGTGTATCCTCGCGAAAAAATCCCTCAGCACAGAACTACCCGCCCCCCTTCCCCACTGTGTTGTTTGATCCAAAAAAGCGAGAGTTCTTTCTCAAAGTAATTTTTTTGTTATGTAATGGCAGGGAAAGTGGAAAATGAGTCCCTTGATATAAGTTGTGTCGGTAGGGGAGGTGTATTTGAAAGCAAATATGGGTAGCCCCTAAGAGTCAAGCATTGCCCATAATAGGGAGAGTGTATGTATTGTGTACTTTGTGCATTTTTTTTTTCTCCCTTTTTTAAAACCTGTCGTAATTTATCAGACAGAGTTGCCCGCATTTTTTTGTCCTCCCTTTCTTTCTTATGTCCCAGCTTCGCTCGTGTGTTATTATTTTTTTTTTTGGTGACCAAGCAAAGAGAGGAGGTGTTTTCGGGGGGCTTTCCTGTTAGCATCATGAGAGAAAATCTGGGTTGTGGGATTTTACCTATTTTACCTTGGCCCCTCTTTACATGGTTTTTTGACCAAAACCAAGAATGTGTTCATTTCGACAAAGTGACCACCATGCGGACGGATTCCGGAAGTGCCAACCGCGGTATGTGGCGCTGAAAACCCACTGTTTTTCAGGGGAAAAAAATTGCTTCCAATTGTCGGAATTTTCCGAATTTTCTGGAATTAGCAGACAGGGTTCTTGAGTTCTCACCAAAAAAAAATTCAAAAAAAAGGGCGAATTTTTTTTGACGTTTTTGACCACCTGTGGGTACGCAAAACCAAAAACTAACAGCGTTTTGTATAGTGGAGTTCATCCTCGGGTGTCTACACTAATACAACAAAGTTTTCAAAAACCACTAAGGCGAATGGAGGTAGTGCTAAGCCGGGCAGCGAGGATTAGATTCATCTTGTACAGAAGTTTCTCCCTTATTTCCCCCCCTTGTTGCTTCTATTTTGAAAGACGTATTGTGTCTTTCCCCCCCCCCACAATCCATTCATCTTGCATTTTTTATTATTTTTATTATATTTTTTGTGTGCGTGCATCTCAGAGCTAGAATACCAACCCTTTTTTTTTGTTCAATATCCAGGGGTCTCGGCCTTCGACAAAAAAACTGAATATATTTTTTTGTCGATACAAAGGCTTAATTTTGACACGTTGAGACCCCCCTCAAGTCAATATCAAAAAAGAGGAGATTCTACTGGTGTACAACGCCATCTTCCGTTACAGATTTTATCTTAATCATTTTGTTCAATAATCACTATTTTACCCTTCAGTACGCAAAGCTGCAAAGCTATGTGATTTGTCCCCCCCACCACAGTTTTCCGTTGCAGTGAATATCACAGTGGTGACTGTAATACGTCTTTCAAAGGGGACAAAAAATTGCTGAAACGTCAAAACATAGAAAATAAATACCCTCAGTGATAACAGAAGAGCCGGTTGGTCAGCAATGCAAGCCGCGAATGTTGTATTTGTGTGCTGATACATCCTCCGTGCTTTCACAAGATGGGTGCATGCACTATGAGATTCTGATGTGCTTTTATTTTGTGTTCCCCCCTTTCTCCCTGCATCGGGCGGGCAGGGCGAGGGGGGTTGGTGTGTCGTGTGTGTGTCCCATCTGAGTTTTCTCTACCAAAAACAAAAAACAAAAACAAAATAAAAAATCACGACGCTTTTGAGAGATGAATTTTCCCAAGAGGTGTGTTCATCTTTCAAGTGTTCTTCTTTTCTGCTCTCTCCCTCTTTTTTTTTTCAAAAAAAAAAAAAAAAAAACCTTTATGCGAAACGTAAAAGATGCACTAGTCGAATATGTATTTTTTTCTTCTCTTCCTCAGCTCCCACCCACCCTCTTTCCACCAACACCCGATACACGCCCCCCCTTCAGACGCACTGAGGTTAAATAACCTCCACCAAGCATTATTTGAGGCAGGTGTGCCTTTCCTTTTGGGACCTGCAGTGTTTGCAACGAGTCTGCAACAATGTGGGGTGCGTTGGGGAGGTCCCTCCCGCTTCACATGTGCCCGACACAGGCGATAAAGCTTCTTGGACTGTCTGCAAAGGAAGCAGAGCAGAGGCTCTTGAACGCGCGGCAGATTCTTCAGCAGGTCCGCTGCACCCCGCCCCCGGACGACTTCATGGTTTTAAACGGCGAGCGTATCCCCAGAAAAGACGCCCTGGCAATGTTGGTCGAGGAAAGGCCAAGCAAGTCCAACTACACCCTCCTGGCGAAGAGCATGCAACCAGGAGAGGTGGTCACAGTCTACTCTGAGATTGTCACCCGGCAAGACGCGCTTATTGCTACTTTGGGACTGGGGAAATCCACCTCTGATGCGATGTGCGCTCTCGCAGAGACAATGGACAACGACGAACACGTCGTGGATGCCGACGGGAAGGTGTACTCGAGGAAGGATTTGCTTCTGAGAGCTGTTGATTTATTTCCGCACAAAGCGTCCTCTTACGTTGCCCTTGCGGACTTCAACGAAGATGTGCAGCTGCTTGACGGACGGGTGATGTCTGCAATGCAGCTTGTTATCACAGCCATTGAAGGGTCTCCTCCGCGCTCACCCCTACCAGATTTGTACACCAAGCTACGCACACTCATGGAGCATGAGGATATCAAGAGCGTGACGATCCATGGGGAGGTGCTCTCTTCCTCGGACATTATGAGTCGCGCGACAGTCACACCCAAGCACAGCCGCAGGCAGCACACCCAGCTGTGACAGACTTGGCAGGTTGAGTGCAGGAACGGAAGAGACAGCCACTGCGCTGCCTAGACCTGTTCACCACAATGCGAACACACAGCACAACGTCCTAAGGCGAGGAGCTGTCGTGTGCTGTCCTCATGAGCATGGGTAAGCGTGTTGTGGCGTTGTCAAGACGCGATATATTGGGCGGTGGGGAATCATGACAAGGTTTGCACACTTTGAGTGGTCATGATCAAATGCCATCTATCGCGGAAGTGTTTTCGCACAAAAGAACACAAAGAGACTGAAGCATCCCTGGCCAAGAGCATACCACCAGGAGCTTTGTTGTTGCAGCTGTTGAGCTGTATGCCTTGCGTCTGCACGCCTTATCTACTCATCTGCGGCAGCTATATGTTCGAGCATCAAACACCCGTGAACACTTAGCAATTTCATTTGTTCCCTTTTGCCCCCACAGATCCAAAAAAAACCAACCCCCGTGTGGGATGCCCAAGCTGCTGCAAAGGCAAAACCCAAAACATCAGTACACAAAGATGGACAACATAAATATTTGTGCAAAGACGTACTGCATCCACCACCCACCCCCTTTCCACCAACACCCGATACACGCCCCCCCTTCAGACACACTGAGGTTAAATAACCTCCACCAAGCATTATTTGAGGCAGGTGTGCCTTTCCTTTTGGGACCTGCAGTGTTTGCAACGAGTCTGCAACAATGTGGGGTGCGTTGGGGAGGTCCCTCCCACTTCACATGTGCCCGACACAGGCGATGAAGGTTCTTGGACTGAAGGGGCCGCTGGCCGCAGTGACCCAAAGTAAAATAAAAGCAGCAAAGACATCTCTGTTGATGCAGGTCCATCCTGATACAGTATGTGCCCACTATCCCCGCGTTTTCCCCAATGTCAACGGCGTGTAATCTGTTTGCCCCCACCCGTTTAATGTTTTTGCTGCGTTCGGTCTGTCAAGGGGAATTTTGCGTGGTGTGGTATGCAAACGCTTTGCTATCCCACACCCCTTTTTTTGAGGGGCGGGTTGGTTCACCCGTAATATTCACAGGGGACGAATCCGAACCAGGGAAAGATGAAAAGTGTGCTGCGTGCAGCGGAAGTGCTGAAGAAGGGGCAAACTGAAGTCCAAACAGAGAAGGAACGGAAGGAGGAAGTGCAGGAAATGCTTCGGCACACGGGTACCGTACGTGCGGACGGCCCTGCTTTTCGACAGCCGCCACGTCCACGACCACCTCCACCACCACCACCACCATCACAAAGCAAATGCCAGCAGACAGCAGCTGTGCCGGAATTGGCAGGTCGAGTGGAGGAGAAGGACGACGACCCACAGCGCTACGTAGACCTGTTCTCTGCAATGCCCTCGTACAGCACAGTGCTCCTCAAGGGCAAGGAGCTGTCGCGTCCAGACGTTCTGAAGGCGATGCTCAAGCACTGCACCCAAGAGCGGATCAAGGTTGCAATTAAGAGCACATCGCGGTTCTCTGTCACCATTAGCAAGCTTGCGGCTGTCATGTACAGAGTCCACGACAGGAAGCGCCGCTCAGCAGAGATGCTTCTCTTCCTTGCGGGAGAGGCTCGGGGCGGGTTGGTGTATTGCGACTCTTTCGGTTATTACGACGAGAGGGGCCTTGTTGCGTACGCGTTGGAGCATCATCCGGAAGAGAAGACGTACATTAATAAACAATTCCCCTACCCAAAACCAATGATACGCTTTGAGCGGCCAGGTGAACTACACGGTCTTTCCCGTATCATCTTCAACGGAACAAATCGTCTCATAAAGGAAGTTCTGGAAGAGCTGGTGGAACGGACATCAAGCAATATCAACATTGTATCCTTGGCGAACTGCATGGGACCAGGAGAGGTGACCACCTTCTGCTCAGAGATTGTCACATGTAGAGACTTGTACACATTCGCGTTGGAGCTAGGAGGCACAGGTTTAGATGTGCTGTGGGGTCTTGCAAGTAATATGGACAACGACGAACACGTCGTGTCCAGCAATGGGAAGGTGTACTCGAGGAAGGATTTGCTTCTGAGAGCTGCCCTCGTGGGTTCTCGATCAACAATGGCGTCTCTGGTGTTTTCCGCCCTTGCGGACTTCAACGAAGATGTGCAGCTGCTTGACGGGCGGGAGATGTCTGCAATGCAGCTTGTTATCACAGCCATTGAAAAGTTGCATCCACGCGCAAGCCGACCAGAGTTGTACACCAAGCTATGCACACTCATGGAGCATGAGGATATCAAGAGCGTGACGATCCATGGGGTGGTGCTCCCTTACTCGGACATTATGAGTCGCGCCCAAACACAGCCGCAGGCAGCACACCCAGCTGTGGCAGACTTGGCAGATTGAGTGCAGGAACGGGAGAGACAGCCTCTATCGACGAAGTGTCTCTCTTTGGGCGGAAAAAAAAGAAACAAACATCTACCAAACACACTTACAAACAGGCTGATAGGCCGGTTATCGCCAGCATTGAGAAGGTGATGGATGCAGCGGACACATTGAAGAAGCACTCGCAGCGACGTGTCCTTGTGCAGAAGGTGGTTGCTGCAGAGCGTCTCTCCCGCAAGCGAGCGTCAGCAGAAATACAAGGTGTTGCCCACCCACGCACCCCATTCCAACCACAAAAGCAACCAGAACCCCACCGACAAGCACCGCCCCAGCCCGCAAACGTCCCTCCCCCGCAGGCCCCAAAATCTAAAATAGAACAACTCCGAGAAGTCCGAGCAAAAGCAAAACCCAAACCTCCACGAGAGCGGGACAAAGACCTCCGGGCAAGGGTCGAAAAAATACGGTTATATAACGAACAGCGGGGCAAGGAGCGGACAGGGCTGCAATGCTTCCTTGGTGGGCGGCGGCGGTGAAGATTCTGCCAAAAAAAAAAATGCATTTATTTTATTGGTATTGTATTTTTGTCCTGCTACTGGCGGAAAATAGGCTAGGGAGACCTTGTTGGGGAAGGCTAGTTTTTCCATTTATTGTTATAAATGGAAGTTCTTGGTTTTGGTTAAAATCTGTGTCAGGTAAAGAGGGCCAAGGAGAAGCCAAAGTCCAAATTTAACGAGATTTTCTACCCAAAACCCAAAAATGTTCGAAAACGTCTGTATTTGCGTTTTCGGGGACCGTCCGTTGTGTGGGGTCAACTTCGACGAAATGAACTGTGTGTGAGTTCTTGGTTTTGGTCAACGTGTTTTGGTCAATGTGGGGGGGCCAAAAGTGAAGACATAGAGAGGATAAGGAACAAGAAAAGGGTGAAAATGGGTAAAGGGCTGCCCGACACAGGCTGAAATTTTTCAGATGCCGTTCAGATGCACTTTTTTTTGGGGCAGTACCCACGGTTTTATTGTTACTTTGTAACAATAACACCTCATCATAACAGTAAATGGAAAAACTAGCCTTCCCTTGGTACAACAACAATAAAGAGAAAAACCCGCAACTAAGAGAAATCGTAGATTTCTTGATGTAGCAGAAGCGGGAAGCCACTCCGTTTTGTAAGGCGGAGGGCTCCCCGTGTAGATTATGCTGTTGGCTCTGATGGGCCAGAGGTAGAGAGAATGAAACAGTTTGTTTTTTTATTTGAAACAATACGGCAATGCAGTGTCTTCCTCAAATGCCCCCATTTTTCTTTTTTTTAAGCACACCACACCCCCCTTCTGGCATTCAGTTTCATACCCCACTAGAGCGTTTTTTTTTTGAAAACCTTTTTACCATTCCTTTTAGGGAACGGAGCAATGTACGGTACTGGAAGCTCCAAGAAAAAATGGAGTCGGTGGGGCTATAGAGGAAGTTGCCTTCCTAAACACACTTCTGGTCACTCTGAGGCTTGTGTGAGGTGCCAAAAAAACCCCCGATTTCCCCCCCCCAAGATTTATCATTTTTTTTCTTCAAAAGCCCGAATTTCGGTAAGGCTTGGTGAACACTCAGTTAGGTTGATTGTTTTGCCCTCCTGTATATACCCCTGATATCGACCCTTATATTTTTCTAACAGAATCGCAGTACACGTGGTTCGGTTGTGAACCCCCCCCCCCCCCCGCCCCGCCCCCCTCCTCTTTCTTCCCTCCTATTCTCTCACAATGTCAAATAAAATCAATATGGATTTCTCGGGGCGGACTGACATTGATGATGTGCTGCGTCTCTCACAGCTGCGTGCATTTGTGAAGGATGAGGTGTTGGACGTTCTGAACCAGCAGGGGGTCAAGCGCAAGATCTTTATGGAGAAGCGGCTGGTATCGGCTATGGAGGCGACGTTGGAGACAAGGGGAGCAGGGTTTGTTAAGATGGTACGCGAAAGTGCAGATTTATATCTTTGCTCCGACGAGCTTGCCCAGGAGGCTGCTGCTCATCAGACCTCCCCTGCTGCAGCAGGATCCGCATCTTCATCAGAACGTTGGGTCTACATTCTACGATCCTCTCTTGCCGGTTTGAAGAACCTTGCAGAACGGATTCGATTAGATGTTCGTTCGCGCGAATCCGCTGGAAACCTTGGATCCGGATTCTTCCGAAAAAAGCCGGAAATTGACATCTATTTTACTCCACGAAAATTCTGCCGTTCTGTCCTTGAAGAAGCGTTTCAAGGAGGCGCAATATCAAAACTCGGTCACGGAGGGATAGGAGATGCGACAGTGGAGGTGTTTGGACATCGTCTCACTGTGCACAGCTTGGAGCTGGATTTGATACCGTTAGAACCGGATCTGATTACAATGGATATGCCAGACTTTGTGCGGGAAACGATGCTGCAGTCTGATGTCTCCTCCCTCGCATTTGTTGCACGGTCTCTCATTAAAATCCAAGCGTTCTACGGAGACTTCAAAGCAGTG
Organism: Rhynchopus sp. YZ270_cl-10; assembly: GCA_964035575.1. Taxonomy (NCBI): domain Eukaryota; phylum Euglenozoa; class Diplonemea; order Diplonemida; family Diplonemidae; genus Rhynchopus; species Rhynchopus sp. YZ270_cl-10. The sequence continues at coordinate 748,718 of OZ037909.1, read as the reverse complement.
CGAGGCAAAGGACGTCTCTCAGAGAAGGTGAACCAAATCCTGAAGCGGATGCGGCTTGAAAGCAGCAAGGTGCAGTCTGCGTCGACACAACACCCTTCCCAGGTTGATTGTCTCTATATCTTTGACCGTGATCTTGATCCATTAACGCCAGTGTTGCATCACCTCACCTACGAAGGGCTAGTCAATGAGATATTTGGCCTTCCAAACCAATACTTTGGGGATGACAAAGACATTGAGCAGGATGCCCAGGCGGACATCTTTGTTGATGGCGCGAAGGGGCACGTCTTTACTGCGGAGGCTGATATAGTGTACCGTGAACTGCGTGGGTCAACAAAGGCACAGCTAGGAACAGACATGCAGTCGCTTCTGTACTCCATTGAAACGAAGCGTGACGAACGGAAGAGCTTGAAAGAGCTGCGCGACATCAGAATATTCATGGAGAAGGTCCCAATGATCAAAGAGGCCGAGCGGTTGATTGGGGTGCACATTGCGATTGCGAAGGAGTTGAAGAAGGTGTACGACTCACCAGACCACCAGGCGCTGTACGAAAACCAGCGCAGGCTGCTTGGGATCAATGAGGAGAACGTTATGTTGGATTCTGCCTCAACAAGGTATTTGGATAACTGCATCTTCCAGAACCATCCGCTGCCGAAGGTGTTGCGTGTGTTGTGTGCAACGGCGCTGACAGAGGGCCTCACGAAGAAGAACTACGACGAACTCCGTCAGAAGTTCACCACCGCCTACGGCCTGCGTGCACTCTCTATGATTGAGAATCTTGAGCGTGCCGGGTTCCTCGGTGTAGGCAAGCGTTCGCTCATCTCCATGCCCACATCAAAGGCCCTCCGTACCAAGGGGGCTGACGTTGTCAGCCAGCTGCAGTTCTGGAAAGACCGTCCTGCGGAGGACGCCCACCGCAAATTCGACCGTTCCGACCCATCCCGCTTCTACGACGGCTACAAGCCTCCCCTCGTGCGACTCGCAGAGACAGCAATGACAGGGCCAATGCAATGGTATAGATTCTTTATGTGAGTGATGATGTGATGATGTGATGATGTGTGATCAAAGGTGGCTGAGAAAGGCTTATGTTCATCTTACAATTTTTCTTATTTATAGGGGGCTTAGGGAGGGATGGTTTGTCAGTTACTGAGAAAGGTTGTGGAGGTCTGAATGTGGCAAAGGAGGCGTTGCTTTTTTTATTGTAGGGGAATGTGCACAGCAAGGTGCATTTGTCTTCTCAAGCCTTTTTCTCTTGATAAACGGAAGTGGTCATGTAGTGTATTTATCTTTTTTTTTCAACAGGAACGGCATGGACGCACCGCTGAACCAACTCCCCGGCCCTGCCTTCGGCCCACCCGAACTGCCCCCAGAGTGCGAAAGGGAGGACGGGAACGTGCTGATGTTCCTCTTCCTCGGAGGTATCACCCAGGGCGAAATTGCTGGACTGCGGTTACTTGCGGTATGGATTTTTGGCCCCACTCCCATCAACCCCCACAACAACATAACATCACCGTATTTTTACAACGTTTTCAGAAATTTTTGTGTTTTTTTAGTAAAACAATTTCCACTCCACCAATCTAATCGAGTAAAAATATGGTGGACTCAGCCCAGCGGGGAAATAAGAAAAAATCAGCAAAAAAGAGAGCCTCCAAAGTATCTCTTCTTGCGTTATGCATGAGAGAGACTCATTCATCTCACGAAGGTTTCTCTTTGCAACAACGATTACGGAGTAGGGTTAGCGTACCTCCATCGGATCTCTTAATAGAGGATCAGTTATAGTTATGATGAGGTGATCCAGTGCACACTTTTCCACACGTTTTCACACCGTGAAAACGTGTGAAAACAAGGTGAAAATGTGTGAAATCAAGTGAAAATGTGTGAAACCAAGTGAAAACATGTGAAACCAAGTGAAAACGTGTGAAACCATGTGAAAACACCAAGTTTTTTTTCTGGAGGAATCCACTCAGAGTGCGTGAAGCAGTTTTTTTTTCACTTTCGTACACACTTTTTCACACCGTGAAACCAAGTGAAAATGTGTGAAAAGGCGTGAGACTGGATCACCTCATATGAGCTTTATTTGATTTATTTATTTGATACGCTTCAGCGCGTAGATCTACAACTGCTGAGGTCGTCAAGAAAAATTCCACCCCACCACCACCCCACCCACAGGCAGCAGCAAAAGAACGGTCGAACACAAGAATCATCATCCTGACTACAGAAGTGATCAACGGCGACCGCCTCATAGAGAGACTCGCAGGCATTGGCGAGGGGTAGATCTGGGGGGGATGGATCTTGATCGGGGAGGGAGCGGGAGCTGAAGGAGGGGGTGGGGGGGCAGAAAACCGAGGTGCACAGTGGGATGGCAACAACGATAACAAAGTGGAGTACTTTCCCATGAGGACAACGTTACATTTTTTGGGGGGTTTTCTTTTGGGGTGTCTTTTTTGGGGTGAATTTTTGTGCACCCCAATTTTGCAAGAAGGAAAAGAACGAACAAAAGGGGTTCAACAGTTTTGAGGAGATATGGGCCGGGTGGGTCAATTGACAATGTGAATGGGAAGGTGTTGAGCATTTTTTTTTTTTTTTTTTTTTTTTTTTTTTTTTGTTTTATTTTTTTGTCTCGAGTGTCGTGTTGATGTGTGACGTTACTTTTTTTTTTCTCTTCTTTTTGCGTTTTGTTATTGCAATGCTTTTCAACTTCACCTTCTTTTCCTTCTCTTCGTAATTGCAGATTTTCTTTGTAAAAAAAATATTCGATCTTTCATTCTGTTTAATGGGGTCTCTTTAACATTAACCCACCCCCTTTCTTGAACCAAGATAGCAAAACAAAGAGCTGCACTGTATTGCACAAAACCCTTTTGTATGTGTGGACATGCGGGGAGGGTGAGGCACCATGTATCTTACAAAGCGTTTCCCTTCTTATTTTGTTCGCTTTTTTTTTCTTCTTTTTCTTTGCTAAGGATTTTTAGGAATGTTTCATATACCTCGTGTGAAGTCGAAGACAAGGTCCTCCCTACTCTACCCACTGTATTTTATCTTTAAAAGGCGGTCGTCGGCCTAGTGTCAACACTGAGAACCTTAAGTGAAGAGTTAACTTGGTTGGTGCTGTACTCGAGGGGTTTAGTTCGGTGGGCACGTATGTTCCTGCATCAAAGCGATGTCCCCTACCTGTCCAGATGTGATTCCTTTCACGTAAGCCAACCCAAATGCACGAGTGTTTCTCTTCTAAAAACTTCGTTTTTCGGAGAGATGGGGTCCCGTCGCCTTCTGGATTCAGTGCCATTCGCTTTCATCGCCAAGAGGGACATCGAGCGACCAAGGCATGTTGTTCTTGTTGCGACCAGTCGCGTTCACCAAAGCAAGATGGTTCCTCGACTCCATCTTTTTCGTGTCGACCCCTTGCAGAGGGCGATAGAGGATTCAAGTCGCGCACACCAGACTCTGCCGCAAGAGGGAGGAGGAAGTAATCACCCGAAACCCTATCCTCCCGCACGTAGACTGTCCCCGGGTGACTTGCCCCACCAAAGTCACCCCATTTCACCCGGTTATTTCACCCGGTTTTCATATTCCTGAACACTGAAGAAAACTCAAAAATGAAACATCCTCAGATTGAGTTGCAGCACCCCACTTCCATTTCTCTCATCAGATGTCCCTCTAAGCCTTTCTAGATTTCTCTGCCAACGGACGGGGGAACCCGTGGCGGCACCGGTTGGGGTCCACCTTGAAGCACCGGTCTCGGCGGTGCTGGTGCAACTGGAACTTGCGGATGAGCTCCTTATGACTCTGGTCTACCTTGACACCGTTCACAGTTTCACCTACTTCAGGCACTCTGGCGCACACGCGTTCGTCGCTGTACCTCATCACAGCTTCCCACTGGTCCGCACGGAGTTCGCCCTTCGACTGCAGGTTGCGAAGCCTTTATCTAGTCTGTCCTGATACGACAACAATTTTTTTTTAAAGATGTGTGCACACATTAAAGACATATTCATAAGTTTCCCCTCCCCTTTCAATAACCATCCTCCAACCCTCCAGCACAACACACCAAAAAAAAGCAATGAGGAGCTGAGCGCAGCGAAAGGTGAAGAGTTGACACAACACCGCACCGTCCTCCTCTCCTTCTCCACTCTCTCTCTCTCTCTCTTTCCTCCTCCTCCGATGCATCACAAACGACGTAAGGATATGCCAGCCTGGGCACGTACCCGGACCCCAAGCCCTTCGCAAAGCGTTCGCACAATGAGCAGCCCGCTATCTACCCCGGCAGCCTTTGCGTATCCGTCGGGGAGGGTGAGTGAACCAAGGGTTGGGGTGTACAGCAGCAGGGTGTTGACACCGCCGCAGCTGCATAGTGAGATGGATGAATGCGATTCGACAGGGGCGCCGACGGACCCTGGGTTGCCGCCTACTCCACGAGGACGTGGGGTGTCCCTGTCTGTCGCAGCCCAAGGGGGGTTGGCGCCAGCACAGCCAACCGCAGCGTCTCCTGTTGTGCTTCGCAGCGTATCGCCGCCAGCGTCGCGGCGTGGTGCCCACCCCTCCCCAGGAGGCTCTGCTGTGCGGCGGAGCAATCTTCGCACTGCGTCCCCTGCACAGCGTGGGGGGCAGCAGCAGAGTGCATACGGAGCCTACCCTGCCTCTACCTCTACCTCTACCCCCATATTGCGTGGTGCCAGTACGACACCGCCTGCATCACCAAGGACACCACGCTCTCCTGGTCGTAGTGTGAGGAGGCGGAAAGGGTCTCCTAGGACACCAGTGGGGATGGGGATGGGGATGCAGGTTCAAATGCAGCAGCAGCAGCAGCAACACCAGGTGACGTTGTATGAGAAGCAGCGTTTGAGGTCGCTTGAAAAGGAGAATAGTGCGTTGCTTGCGGAAGGCGATTCGTTGCGAGAGGATTTGGTGTCTGCTCACAGAAGGATTTCGCAGTTGACAGAGGAGCTGAGGATGCGGGATGAGCAGCCCCCGCCTAGCCCGGTGCACAATGCGGTTGATGCGAATCTGAGGGCAATGCTGTTACAGAAAGATACGGAGCTGGGACACCTACAGCAACAGAACGACGCAATCGCCAGCCAGGCTGCAGCACTGCAGGCACAACTCGATTTAACCCGCAGACCAAACAAAGCGGTTTCACCTCCAAGCCCATCCGCCTCCGCATCTGCATCGTCATCGTCACGACTCTTTCACGTCCATCCTATGTCGCCAGACACCTTGGAGAGTACTGCTTTCATGGCTCATCACAACGATGAAGAAACAAAAAGGCTGCGTGAAAGGGAGCGCACAGTCTCTGAAAGGGAAATGGCGTTGGAGGTGAAGACAGCGCAGATTGAGGTTGATTGGAAGGAGTTGGAGCAGATGAAGACTGTTGTGCGAAATGCGCCGTCGTATTCAGCGCATCTCCTGGCACAGAAGCAGACAGAGTTTGAAGAAGAGATGCAACGGCGTGAAGATAAGCTTCACGAAAAAACTCTGGAGTTGACTGCATGGGAAAAACGCCTAGGGGGTACACATGGCAGTAGAGCTGTCGCGTTTTCACCTCAATTTGGGTCACCAATGCCATCAACACCAAGCAGACAAATGTCCCCTCCCCCATCTCAGAAAAAGGCAACCTGGTCTCTTTCGGGATAAAGAAATGGAGGGGGTCTTTGCTGTTTTGTAGATATTTTTTTTTCCCCTCCCTAAGAAAGGGTCATCTTATATAAACTTTTCTTTTATTTGTCAGTGCCTGCGTCCCAGAGGCGTTTGCACTATCAACTTCACTTTATTTTGTCTTGTAAAATATGCGCTGTTTGTACAAAAAAAAAAAAGTATCGTTTTTATTTGTTTTTTCGTGATTTTCTAAAAGGCTTTACTCAACCCCCCCACTCTCATTCACAGGGGAAATTTGAGGTTAAATTCTGAAACCTCTCTTACCCCAACCCCCCTCAAAACAAAAATGCCGTTTTCACTGCGCCTTTTAAGCATTACCAGCATAGATGGAGAGGTCATTCTGCACAAGACATTTCCTACTGTGGAATGTCGACACCAGGCGTTGTGTGTTGCGAAAGGTGTCCCGGCACATGCACTTCCGGAACGTGCTGCGTGGGGGAAGATGGTCGCCACACCACGAGGAGATGGGTGGGGTTTGCCTGCGAAGGGTACTGCATTGGAGTGGGCTGGTGGGGGTGGGTGGGTGGGGGTTTTGCAACAGACATGGCCTGTGGTGCGTCTTGGCTGCGAAGGGTTAAGTGTACTGTGCAGTGCTGTACCGTTGGTGTCCCACTTCGGCGACACCGACGAGCTCTGTGTCCACGAAGGCCCTGTCGCTTTTGCGCTTGACTTTCTCGAATCCTTTGTCGAGGTCTGCCGAGGCTGCCATCTTGATCTCAAAAAGATTCGTCTCCACCTTGCAAAGACTATACCACTGGGTTCACCTATGACACACAATTTGCATGACGTCCGGCGTTGCATCGATGTCTGCAAGGTTGTGAGCACCGGGTCAACACAAAGAGGTATATCAGCGACTGCGTCACAAAGACAACCGGGTGGTCCTACAGCCCTGCCAACCTTCCCTGCACAGTCTGCAGGGTCTGCTAGCAAACCCTCTGCGGCTATTAAACTGTTTATCATCGAAACCATTTCAGGCGACATCACCGGCACCAAAACAACTGTCCTCGACGACGAACCAAACTCACCACCCAACCCTATGCGGCTGCCCTTTGATAAGGGAGAACCCTTTCTTCCAGGACCAAATTCTTGCAGCGACCTCTCTGACGTTGGATCAGTAGGGGACGTCACACCGAGGGCCTTTGGAGAGCAAACACCTCGTGGGGTAGGGGCAGGGGCAGGGGGAGGGGGAGGGGTAGGAGGAGGCGACGTTACACCAAGAGATGGTGGAGAGGATGGAGGATATTCCCCAACACACCGACAGCTGTCGTCTGCTGATTTGAGAGAGTCGTTTAGGGCTTCGCAGTCTTCTGTAAGGGGAAGTTCTGTCGCATTAAATTTAACGGATAATTTCCAAAAAATTGCGGACGGAGAAAGCCAAGTCTCAGTAAACTATATGGTCTCCTCCGACGATAAAGGTGGCTCCTTTGGCAAGGCATATCCCCTAGCAGAAGTGACGGTGAAATCGCCCAAAGGGTTCGAAATGGCAAAGATTCGTCAGAGTAAATTTGCTACCTTTAACCAGACCTCGGCGATTCTTGCAACAAGCTTTGACAAGGCGATGATGAGTTTCAACGCAAACAGCGGGACGCGCTGTGTTACCTCCACCTTTGTTGCTACTAGAACCCCGGTTGCCCCGACGCAAGCCGAAGCGACAATGGGATTTGACATTAAACTTCAGATCACCCTTAATCTCACCCCGCAAGCAAAGGCGTCAAAACAGGCTCCTCCTTCTCTCGATCTCAGCATTGCGCTGAACTTCGGGAGAAACCACAGCGCCACGGGACACACCCTTTCTTGTTCTTCAGGGGCGATTAAATCTGCGAAGGAAGCTTCAGGGCAGCGAGGCGTGGTCTGGAAGTGCTCACCAAAGAAGGCTCAGGAAACGATCACATTGTCGGGGCTGTACTTTTTGAAGCCATTTGACGCAGCCTCTGTGGTGGCGGAGGATTGGGATAAGGCTGAGGCAGGAGCGGGGTTCATCTCTCCAGCACGGTGTTGTGCGGAAATCAGCATCGAGGGGTTTGGATACACAACGTGCCCAGGGTTGACTGTCGGGGTGGTCCCTGCAGAAGGACCAGCTTGGCCAGCGAACGTCACTGTCGCAACCACACCAAACCTCATCAAAGCAAAAAACCTCCGTGTCTGGAACGCAAAGGCAGCAGAAGTTGTGGAGTCGACCCGGCTTCCTTAGAGAGGGAGGAAGGGAAGGGAAGCGATGAGGGGTCCGACCATCGCCCTCCATCGGGTGTTCTGAGATGAGGTGATTTTTTTTCTTCTTTTTTGCACTTAGAGCTGGAAATGGGTCGGAGAAAAAAAAATGATTTTGAAAGATGCAGAACCTAATGTACCGTATACATCGGAGAGTCTGCCAGACTCTGTCAGACTTCTTTTCTATGAAAAACCCCCCGTGTGGATATGTTGTGACCGTGTTCTTTTTGTCAGTGCCTGCGTCCCAGAGGTGTTTGCACTACAACTTCACCTTTTTTTTTGTAAGAATATGAAAGCGGTCACCCATAGATCGTTTTTTCTTCTTTTGGAAAGAAACTGACAAAAAAAAAAATTACCCCCCTCTGATTTTTTTTTTTGCACCTCATGTAGTTCTAGCAATAGCCTTTCTCCGTAACAAACAAAACATTGTGTTATGGACGAGAGCCGCCTGCAGTTCCATCTAGGGGTGACGGGGGGAGGGGGAGGTTCAGGTGAAGATAGCCAATTCAATGCTGTACCGCTGAGACACGAAAACCTAGCTTCGTTTCCCCCCCTCTCTACGTAGTTCGGCTATGTTGCGCCTGCAGTGTCTTTGGGTTTGAAGGAAGGGGACAAAGGGGGAAATGAGAGAATTATTCCATGCCTTACCATTCAAGTCTTATGCCTGCATTGGGCACGCTGGTTTGTTGAGTGATGTGCTGCACAGCTCCTATACTCGGATGTGATGAGAGAGGTTCAGACCTTGCTGTGTGAGCATGAGGGGGTTGAGAGGGTTGTGAACCAGCACAATGTTATGTTTTCATCGGATGGCTGGCATCGTACGTGGGTCAGTCGGAGGTGCCTGCATCAATAACTTCACTTTCATTTTCTTCCGGTAGAGGAGAGGCGAAGAGAGAGGTGAGAGGTGGTGAGTTTATGGCGTTTTTTTTGGTTGTGATGTTGCACAGTGGTACACAGTTCAACTCAGTTGATCTGTTGTGTGTGGTTTCTTTTTGTGCATGCTCACCCCCCCGACGACTTAACACCGTTCGATGCGATCGATCGAGTTGTTCACCACGTTCTTCCTCTTCCTCTTCCACTGGACGGAGAACGCAGTAGAGTCGCCGTGGGGTGATGAGAGGGGTTTTAGACCGGCTTGGCTGTCCGACACAGTGATGACACAGTTCAACTCAGTTGATCTGTTGTGTGTGTGTGTGTGGGGTTGGTTTGGGATGGAAATGGGGTGGGTATACTGCCGCTGTTTTTCTCTTCTTTTTTTTTGTGCATGCTCACCCCCCGACGACTGAACACCGTTCGATGCAATCGATCGAGTTGTGTGTCGCGCGCTGTGTGGGTGCAAAGCATTGCATATGGTATATGCTCTACGCCAGGTCATGCCAGGTTGTCACGTGTGCACGAACCACCATTGAGGCTAAGCTGCAGTGTGTGGATGCAATGTGTGTCCTTGTGTACCCCAAGGCACACCTGATTGCAGCACCGACCTGTGCGTGGACAAGGGGTGGGAAACCTTTAGCTGGTGGAGAAGGGGGGGGGGGAGGGACTTTGTGTGTATCCGGTTGAGTATCCTCAAAGGAATGCATGAACTAACAAAAAACTTTTTTTTTTGTTCTTTCAGTTTTTTTTCCAGTGAGCAACTCCCTAGTGAAACACTCCAGACGTTCGATAGCACACAACACGCCAGTGCCTGCTGCCTTCATTGCGATTTGCATGTTCGAGCAAGAAGTCCTTGGGGAGAATGGGGAATCTGGGACACTACGTGCCTTTGAGGGAGGTCGAGGGGAGTCAGGCTGGGAATTGCCGAAAGCAACGAAAGGAGCCGGCGAGCCTTTACACCCAGGGTCAGGCTCCCAGGGACTTTAGGTGATTCTTACCAAACCCTTCTTTTGTTGTCAACTCTTTTTTTTTTGCTGCAATCCGACTAGGGGCATGGGATTGAGGGGCAAACGTTTCCGTCTTTACCTTGGTCCACCTGCTGAGGGTTTTCCCCTGGGGGTGGACCATCCGATGCAGGGATGGTGTGGGGGGGAGGGGTTCTTACGACGCATATCAGGTTCACCCGATGTGCTGTCATGGCTGGCTTTGAAGCAGAAGGGGCCTTAGGGGTAGGGGCGAGGACGGCATCGGCATCATCGTCGTCATCCCCACGAGGTGAACGCCTTCTTATCTGTAGATCGTGGGGTGTGAGGAGAAATGAGAACGACGTTCTGGTGCAAGGGCACAGCTGCGCAGGGGAGGGAGGAGGAGGGCGCAAGAAAAGCAACGTGTAGTGTACAGCACCTCCCAATGTGCATGCGGGGTGTGCATGCACAATGTCTCGCATGCGTCTTCACAGTGCATGAGGGTACCCATTGCGAGAATGTATCCCTGAACGCACTGAGGCAGTGTTTACGGGAAGTGTCCCCAAAGTCTGCAGTAGTTGGGGGAGGGGAGGGGTAGAATAGTGGAACCTTAGTAAGGGTTTTGACAGGGCCCAGGGATTTGTGTTTGTACGGAGAGAGTAGAGTCGGGGGTTGGGGAAAGTGGGTGCGTTTTTCGAAAGCTTGGTGAAGAGGAGGTGTCTCAGGTCGTCTTGCGAACTGCTGCTCTCTTTGTGTGGTGGGGAGGAAGTCGATGCGCAGTCGTGGAGGTGTACTGGTGGTGCAAGCGTTGTAAACGTGGCCCCCTCTTCATCCTCCGAGAGTCGCGGAGACGGATGGTGCGGTGTGTGTCGTATGGGGCTTATGTGTGGTTTGCATTTCGGTTGGGTTTGCTCATGTGCGGTTCTTCAAAGCAAAACCCCTTCAAGCGATCATGTGGGGTGTCGGGCATAAGGGGGGGTTTATGGTTTCATGTGCTCTCAGTTGTTTGGTTCCCGAGTGCAGCATGCAGCATCTATGTGGCGACCCTTTCGTTGGAGATGGTGATGCGGGTGAGGGGGGAACAACGCCTTCGTAGATATATCATGGGGAATGACCTGAGGGGTTCATCAGAGAAGAAGTAGATAGAGATGCGTCAGGGGTAGAGGGTAGGCCGACCAGAGTCAGAGGGGTGCTGCAGAGGGCACCTAGCCACGCTGTCCAACACTGGGAAGAGGGGATGCTACAGAGGGGGTATGGACTGTGTGCTCATCCCTTGCCTCCTGAGAGAAGAGATGACGCCTGCGGGATGGTGTTGGCATCTTGCCTTTTGTGTTGAGGCGTGCGAAGGTCGGGGGGTGGTGAGGGCTTGGATGTGTTTCCCCCCTAACGGTCCCAGCTCTTCTCTGTCAGGAAGAAACACCCATCCTGCGTCGTACTGCACGTCAGCAACAGAAGGTTGAGTACACACCATCATGCCTATGGGATGAGCTGTTGCGGGAGGTGGGGTGGGTGGGGTCCCATCCGAATATAGGGCGAATCCAAATTCGCCTTTCGGGGTATGCCGAGGGAGGGGTGGGGGTTGTGGAGAGGAGAGCGGGGGACAACCGCCTTTGTAGGTGGCCTCCATCTGTACATCTGTCCACATGCTGGTGGGCATGGGGAATAACCTGAGGGGTTCATCAGGGAAGAGGTAGAGAGAGATCGTCAGGGGTAGAGGGTAGGCCGGCCAGAGTCAGAGGGGTGCTGCAGAGGGCAGGGCAGAGAGGTGAGGGATGGGGGAGGTGTAAAGTGTCTTTTTTTGCAGAGCTGCGACCTGCAGAAGGGAGAAGCAGTTGCATGGCAGTGCACCCTTAATAGAAGGGCACCTTGTAGTGTAGGAGAACATGGTGCCATGTTGTGGCTATGTTGTCATAGGGAAGGTTGTCCGGGTGGGTGGCCACGCATGTGGAGAGAGGAGAGGTGAGAGAGGAGGGACGGCTCTACCAGGCTTCAGTTGTCACTGATGCTGTGGTGTGCGTATGTTGGCGACCCTTGTAGGGGGGGTGTTGTGCACGTTGGCGTGAGTCATCGTTGTATCAACCGTGGGGTGGTGCAGTGGTGGAGAGATGGTTGCCAATGCGAGACAGTGGTGCAAAGGAGGTGTTCTGCACCCCATTTTCGTCTTTCGATGTGAATGAAGAGATGCTTGGTTTCCGTTAGCACAAACCATTGTGAGGAAAAGGTTCATTGGGGGAGGGGGGAGAGGGGGGGTCATGCCAAGGGGGCTAACCGTGCCTTACCACAGGTTTCTGTCGTCTGCGGGGTTTGGGAGCTGGCTGAGGGCTTTGTGTGACGCTGTCCTGTTAACATAGCTGCTGAGGCGGTTCTGGCATTCTTCTGTCGCAGCAGCGAAGATTTGTTAACCGCAGTTCCGAGCTTGTGTGCTCCGTCTCAGCGCTGTGCCTGCTGTGCTGACAGCGTTGCTGCGTTCGCGTTGGAGATCGCAGTGAGGTTTGCGACCTGCTGTTGGTGGGTGCCGTCAATGCTGCCCCAGACTCTTTGCGTCTCCGCTGCCTGGGCTTGCATATCCGCAACCAGGGGGTTGTTTCTTTCGTTTGTAAGATGTGGTGTACAATCGTTGTTTTTGTGCATCTCTTAATTTCTGAATATTTTTTGGTCGGGTGCGCCCCCAAGGCCCCCACCCCGGTGGTGTCGATAGGCCCACCTCCGTGTTGACGTGATGTTATAGAGTTCCCGTCAGTTTGCAACGAGGCTCGGGAAAACGTGGAGTGGTTTGCGGGTTTGCAAGTTTTGTAGCAGGTTGTTTGCGGCGTTCACGGCAGCCCCTTGCCTCCCGTGTGGTCAATTTTCCGCTTTTTCTTGCGGCTTCTCTTTGGTCTGCCCTTGTGTTCTGGGGGAACCAGGGACATGCTGTACCCGCACTCTGCGGTAGAGCAACGTGCAGCCACACTAGTCAAGAGGCTGTGGAGCTGACGGAAGCCGAAAAGATCTCTTAGCTCCTCCTCGCCGTGTCAGCCGCACTACCTGTGCTGATGCTCGCGTCCGTCTCCCGCCCCTATACCCATCAATCCCGAAGACTTTGTACGTGAGTACCTGTCAGCTCGCAACTCTTCAGCAGAAGGTGGGCCGCCGCCCCCGTTTACTACTAGGTACGGGCAAGCCATTATGTTTCCTTTTGACACGTTCTGTTGTCCGCAGGTGCTTGTGCTTTCATTCGATCAATTTGTTTTTAGTGCTTTCATCCGGATGGCTGGCATCGTGCGTGGGTCAGTCGGAGGTGTCTGCATCAACAACTAAATTTACCATTTTATTGGCCTTTTCATGCATGTCTGACAGCCACGGCGTTGACCTCATCAACATTGCAGGTGCGAAGACGGCAAAGCAGCGCATCCCCTACACCCCGTACTTCGTTGGAAACGGGAAGGAAATCAAGAACCCCAGATCACCGAGACTGTGTGCAACCTGGTGGACAGGAACAACGGCGCCGTGTTGCTCCGCTGTGAACGACTCTCCGGCACTGAACGTCACGCGCTCATTCGCGTAGAAAAACACGTTCAGTGTTTTATTTCCCCTCACGAAGTCACTGTCACACAACGGTCACCACTCTGCCTGCTCTGGGAAAGCATTGGCCACCAAGAGGACAGCTTATCTTGGGTGGGGGTGGGGCTTCCGAGGCTATTTGCAACCTGCTTTTTGAGGTTAAAAGCTAGGGTTAGTGTGGGGCTGGCTTGCAACATGGGTTGTTGCATAGTGGGTGGGAGGGCCGCTCCCTCGGCACACCTCTCCCTGCTGTTGGGAAGGAGAAGACTTATGGGCGGAGGTGCTTATGCGGTGCGTAGCCCAAGCCTGAACCGGCTGTTCTTATTTCATTTTGCTCATCTTCCAGATTCCCCTCTGCCTCCCCCCCTCTCCTTCACACCCTCACACTTGCAGGAATTCCCTATGCATACCAACATGATGCTGCCGTTTCTTGCTCTTTTCATGGCATCAGTTCTGCCAGTGTCAGGTTTTGTGCAGTCGTTGACTCCTACAAATGAACTGTCGTTTGAGTGGTCGCTCAGCAGTGATGGCAACACGATGTCGATGTCGCTGATCTGCGACTTTGATAAGTGGTGTGCGGTTGCCTTTGGCTCAAGCATGAGCGATGCAGACACCATCACCTGCTCCACAACCACGCCTGGATCATGTGAGGATGCTCACTCTACGGGACAGTTTCAACCACCACGCGACGCAGTGCAGAACCTGAACAGCATCACTTCCACCACAAACAACGGGAAGACGACCTACACAATGACACGTCTGCTGAACACTGGTGACTCTGTTGACAGAGTGCTCGTTCTTGGCACCACACCAATCATGTGGAGTATTGGGCCGAACCTCGACATCAGTGCCAAGCACACAAACAAGTCCAATGCAACAATTCTTCTGACTGTGACGGAGTCCACTCCTGCGGATGAGGAGGATGAGGATGAGGAGGAGGTGAGGGTGGTGTACCTGATCCTCGCTTTGGTGTTGCTGCTGCTGCCTGCGATCTTCGCGGTACTGGCAAAGCTGTGCTGCCGCGATGCGTTTGAGGCACCACGCTTCCTGGGAAGGCTGCTGGTGAAGGGAGTGGGTGTCTACGTGGTGGGAGTGATGTGGGCAGCGGCGGCGGTGTGCTTCTTCTTTGCAGACGAGGACGGTAAGAAGTCCCTTGGCAAGGTTGCGCAGCTGCTCCTGGGCGTGACCCTCTCGATGCCGTTTGGGAGGCAGAGCTGGATCTGGATCTGCTTTGGGATGCCTCACGAGAAGGTTGTGTTCTTCCACGGCATCATCGGGTTTCTGTTCATGGCAGTCGGGACACTGCACGGTTTTGCGTACATTGTGGACGGCGAGGACGCATTTGAATGGGGTGGTGACGAGGTGAACAACCTTGCAGGAACGCTTGCCATTGTCTTTCTGTTTGCGCTGTGTGCGACGTCCCTGCCACCTGTGCGCAGGGGTGCGTACCACATCTTCCTCATGGCGCATTGGTGCTTCACTCCGTTGGTCCTCGTCTTCTCCATCATCCACGTCCCGTCCACAATAGTGTTCCTGATCCCTGGGGTGATCTCCCTGATTGCACAGAGGATTGTGCGCAACTTCATCGTGCCCTACTACACAGTGGTGTCCAAGGACGACAGCCCTTCGCAGGCATACTCCAAGATGGTTGTTGCTCCTGCAGTTCCGCCCACAAAAGAGTCGATCTTCAACTTCCGTGACATCTTCCCAGGAATGTACGTCAGGGTGCGTGTCAAGTCGAACATGCTGCAGTCGCACCCCTTCTCTGTGATGCGTGTGCACCCGGAGACGTGTGGTTTTTCTCTTATTGTGAAGAACGTGGGGAAAGGAACGTCGACGGACAAGATGATCCAAGACCTGCAGACAGGTTCGTTACTGCGTGTGTCCGAGCCCTGCGGTGCTGCCTCGATGGACCTGCTCAACTACGAGAGAGTGCTGCTTGTTGGCGGTGGTGTGGGTGTCGCACCGTTGGTTGCTGCACTGAACTACCTGCGTGCACGGAGCAGAGAACCCCAAGAGCTGGAGGGACAGGCAGTGCAGCGCAGAGTGACCCTTGTCTGGGCAGTGCGTGACGTCGAGCTTCTTGAGCTCCTTGCAGATGAGCTTATCTCGTGCATCAATACCATGTCCGACCTGGACCTGCAGATCCACTACACGGGGGTTGTGAACGGAAACAAGAACGAGTTTGGAGTGCTCGGCAGCAAAATCAAGTACGGGAGGCCTGCAATTGATAAGGTCCTTGAAGGTTTAGGTGACCCAAAGTGCTTTGAGAATTTGGCAGTTTTCACATGTGGGCCACATGCACTGACTGGTGCGGCGAAGAAGGCTGTGTCAGTGTATGCAGGCCGGTACAACTGGATGAAGGCTGACGTTCACAACGAAACCTTTGAAATGTAGGTACAGAGCTGTGCACACGTACTGAGCATTACTTAAATAAAGACGCCACCCCCCACCCAACACCCTTCTTGTCCGTCTGCCTTACATCCTTGTATTGGTTCCGCGTATTTGTGCCTGACGTGGTTCCCTCAAGTTGCACTCGACTCCACTGCAGTACTAGAGAGAGTTTTGCCTTCTTTCAGTTCATGAGTGGAGTCTTTGCAATGAGGGTTAGCGTTTTTCGTTTCTTTTCTTTGCTCTTCTCCCTCTTCCCATTTTGTGCACCAACCAGGAGTACTTCAGGCAATAGTTTGCTATTTCCTTTACCTGTCTTTTGACATGGTGATGCCCTCCATAATAAAGGGGTTTTGGATTTTTACCCGCTTATTGGGTAAGAATATTCTGCCGTCATCTATCTTTTCACAAGTCTTACACTAGTTTGGAATTTCCTGTATTCGGTCCCCTGCATGAAAACTGCAAAACCACTTGATTTGATGTGACACAATGTGTCGCTGTGCAGGAGAATCTTCAAACGTTTGTATTTTTTGTGATTGTGTAGATTATGTTATTTCACCCGCTTTGCATGCATTCGTTGTATTTTGTTTTTTGTTTTTTTTCATTTTTTGTTTAACGGTGGTTCCCGTTTATCTTGCAATTTGCTTACCATATTTGATGATTTTTTTTACTTCTTGAGATTGGACCACAGCTTAACTGTGCAGGCATCATATGTGTGTCTGTATCAGGGTATTGTTGTCCTGTAAACCCAAACTTTCTAGCCCCGTCCCTAACCAAATTGATCTTCAAGCTTACGTTATGTAATGCGAAAAGTGTTTGGAAACCAAGTTGGAAACTGTGTGATTTGAGAACTACCTTTTTGTATCCATCCATAACAATTCGCCATCGAGTCGATGCCATTTAGTTGCGTTCCATCAGGAATAAACCCCTGAAGGTTTTCCCCCTTCAAAAATGAAGTTCTCATTTGACACAGAACACTGATATGACTGGGTTCTATTTTTTCGCTATTCCCCCTTTTCCCCCTTTGCTTTTCTCTCATACCGCAAACAACGTCGTTATTGAATGATACAAATGAGGCCTGTATTGCGGTAGTGTGGTTCTTCGGTACCTGGTTGTCTGTGTTTTTTTTTTGCTCTTTGTTATGATTGAGAAGAAGAAGAAGAAAAAACAAGCAAATACAATTTTGCAATTATGTGACTCCCCCCTCAAAATATGTGCCATTTGTAAATTTTGTTAGCCCTTTACAACAAATAACGCAGTATGTGTGTGGTTGCCACAACATGCATAGCAATACAAAGCACAGAAAGCTACACATAATGCACTCGATATACCAAACACCAAATACCAGACACCCTTTTTCAAAAAAAAATCCGGTAATTCCCCATCTCCATCTTCTCATTTTGTTTTTTTTGGTGCCATGAGTCATATATCTGACATAAAAACACCAAAATACCTTTTCCCTGCGTGACATCTTGCTGCAGGTGTACGGTTCTTTCGTCACAGAGCCGCTCTCCGGTGGTACACCTGCTGTTTTTTTTTGTAGCTTGGGAAGGCCTTCTTATCTCAAAGAAAGCATACCTTGTTGTCTGCTTTTGCATCTGTTGATTCTGCTTCATTGATGTGCCCATTCATGTGTATTTTCTGAGTGTGTTTTCTACTAACAATAGACGAGATCCCGATGGACACCTCCATCTTTTCTCAGAAAAAGAAAAAAAAGATGTCTCAATCATCTTAAAATTACAGTGAGACGTTAGGTTCATCTTACCCACCTTTGTAGTCCTGGTATGAGTGCTGTCTGCTCCCCTCCCCCTTTTTGTTATTGATACATCATAATTATATCCAATAGAAATAGAAACGACGGACGGTGCGTCAACAGTTTTTTTTTTTTTTTGACACTACAGAAAGCATTTTCAGCGAAGGAAAAGAAAACGTATGCAAACAGCTTGCGGGGGGACAAATGAAAATGTCTTAGCGCAGTGCGTGTACGTGTATTTTCTTTTTTTTTGCTATCATCCCGAAGTCGGATTTCTATTTCTCTTTTGTTTTCATGTTCTGGACTGAGGGGGCAAGAGACAGACCACAAGACAATGGCAGAAAATCCACAACAAGTCAGAGTGAATATTTTCGGTTGGTTTCTTGTTGTGATAAGGTTGTCTTACTGTGTGTGCTATCGCGCGCCTCGTTACCCCAGGTTCATGTATTGCTGTTCTTGTCCTTTGTACTCAAGTTTCTGTTCTCCTGAATTGAGCAGTATACGAACTTAACTCTGTCACCCCTTTCCACCTTTCATCCCCAATTCTTGCAGTATTGCACAAAAAGGAAAAAGAAAAGAAAAAGTATTCGTTTTCATGAACCCTCAAGGAAAAAAAAAAAACAATCTTTATCCCTTCTGCCGACCTGGTTGTGAACCGCCCCCGTTCTCTTACAGTACGGATCACTCACGTCCCCCACCGCATGAGCTCTCGACCAAGCTGCTTTTTAGCACGTTTCAACTACTCTTTATTTTTTTTTTTCAAAATTTTCCCAAAACCTCTCAGGTTGGGAGGACTTTTTTGGCCACTCCCACCCATTTCTACACTAAAAACCAAAAAATGGCCTCTTTAGCGGGCAAAACCGGGAAAAGCAAGGCACTGGAGGAATGGCGTGCACAACGCACCCGCGGGGAGTACAGCATGGAGGTGAGTCTGCTGTACAGTGCGCTGCGGTCGTTTAAGAAGACAAGCGTGGTGAACCCATTTCCGAAGGACTTTGTTGTGGCAGGGGTGCGGGACTATGGGAGGGTGACCCAGGCGATATGCAGGCTGCCTTCTGCGGCTGTTGTCTATGGTGATGCGTCAGCACTCCCGACGGTGTCTGTGGATGAAGAGAAGCTGTTGGCGTTTATGCTTGAGAACGCGAATCTCAAGGAGATTTCGGATATGGACGAAGTCATGCGGCACGTCCCCGGGCACGACCCTGTGTACATCCCACAACGCGCCTTTGCCGTCCAGCACGACGCACAGCGAAACAAAGAGTTCGAAGCTGCAGCAGAGCAGTACCCCCCCAAGGTTGCCTTCCACGGCTCCCCCATCGGCAATTGGTTTTCCATAGGAAAGACAGGCCTGCGCAACCTCAACGGCCTCCACAAGCCTGCCCACGGGTCGCTCTTCGGTGAAGGCATCTATATGTCAAAAACCCTCCGTCTCGCATCAGACTTTTCTTCCTCTGGTGATTCTTGGGGACTCTCGGATGTATGTTTCTTAGCGTGGTTTTCAATGAGGGGGGGAGAGAAGCCTTTATTCTTTTTAAGGATCCTATGAAGAAAAATTGCTTCTAGTGTAGTCTATAATCAAAACAAAAATTCAATGGGGGAGGGGGTGTGGTTATCTAAATTTTTTTTTGTCGATACTACTTTCTGCAAACAGAGTGGTTCTTTTGATGGGACGAGGGGGTGAATATTGTCAAGGCAAGACTATTTTTTGAGAATTTCCAAAAAAGAAAAGAGTGCAGAACCAAAACCTCTTTGAGTGGTTGTCTATAAAAAATAAACTGAACCCAAAAATGCACCACTACACACACAGCTTGGAGGCCACCTCCGTGTCGTTGCGATGTGCGAGTGGATCCCCACACCCGAGACTCGATCTGGTGAGACCAACAGCACAACAGAAGGAGGGGTATGGTACATTGTTTATACTTCCCTTGAAGGCGATAGGAGGTGCCCGATAGACACAATTTTTTTCTTGTTCAATAATCAGGGTATAAGCTTGGATTTTGGATTTTTTCCAGAATTAGGTTTTTTTTAATTTTTTTTTTTTTTGGTGGGGTTATAGCCATACATGTTGGTACGTACGTAAAACGCGCAAAAATAATCAAAAAACGCGCAAAATAATAAAAAAAATGTTTTTAATAAAAACGTCACAAAAACGTAACAAAAGCGCGCAAAACGTCTTTGTGACGTTTTTTATTAAAAACATTTTTTTATTATTTTGCGCGTTTTTTGATTATTTTTGCGCGTTTTACGTACGTACCAACATGTATGTATAGCAGGGCCTTCAACGTGTCGAAGTTAAGCCTTAACTTCGACAACTTTTTTATTCTGGTTTTTTTTTTTGTCGAAGTTCGACAAATCTAAAAAAAATATGGGATTTTGGCAAAATCCTTTTATCTCTGACCGAGTTGCAGGGTAGTCCACGGGAGAAATTCGGTTCAGGGTTTTTACTTTAACATTCTCCTGTGATCCACTGTGACCATTTGGACAGAGCTCGTAGAACCCAACGAGGAGTGAGCCAGGCAAAAGTAGCGTACCGTGCGCCTGCGGCGCAAGCAGGCATCCCACCCTTCCCATGACATAGTTTGGTTGTAAATAAAGCGCCATGGTATGCGCAATATTTGAAATGTTGCGTACCGTGGCTTCGCCAGGGACCTTTGTTGTTATAAATGTACTGAGCTTACTGATAAGACAGCTGTGATACCCACTACGGCTTGTGGGTCACCCGTGGCTACAAAGCTACCAATGCTGCTTGTGTTGAAATACACGTGTGTGGGACAGGCGGAGTTTTTTGGCTGACCGAGTTTTCAAAAATGACCAAAACCTATAAACCCCCTGAGAGCTTCTCCCTGTGATTTGCTGCACCCGTGCGCGCGAAGCGCGCGCGGGCTCGGGGAGGTCATTTTTTTTTTTTTTTTTTTACTTCGACAAAACTGTGGACAGGCTTTGTCGATGGTTGAAGGCCCTGGGTTATAGCAGGGCTATTTCTAAAAACCTGTCCCTGTCCCTGATTTTTGGAAAATGAAAGTTGCCAAAAAATTTGTACGGGGTTTATATACAGGGCTGCTAAAAAATTTGCACGTACTACAGTACTTACCAAGAGGGGGAGGATGGGCTTTCTGTTTGAAGAAAGTTGCCGATTTTTTTTTTGTTGGAAAGTTTTCTTCCAGATTGTGTAAATAACGGGGGTTTTGGTGTATTACTCATTTTAACAAAAACCAAGAACTTGCCCAATTCTGCAAATTGACCCCACCACAGAACGGACGGATTCCGGAAATGCAAATGCCGGTGTTTTCGCGCATTTTCATGTTTCAGCATCTGGGAGAGAAAATCTGGGTTGTGGGATTTACCTTGGCCCCTTTACCTTACACTCATTTTGACCAAAACCAAGAACTTGGCCATTTCGGCAAATTGACCCCACCACAGCGCGGACAGATTCCGGAAATGCTAATTGCAGTATGATTTGGGGCTGAACAATTTTCAGGGTAAAATTTTTTTGAGCAGCATTTTTTGGCCGAAAATGGGACCCACGTATTAGTAACCGGGCTCATATTTTCAAAAAATTTAAGTGGTCAAAAAATTGTCCAATTTTCGAGATTGACCCCACCACTGCGCGGGTGAATCCAAAAAATGCAAATAAGGACGTTTTTGGCACAAAATAAATCTGCCAAAAAATTTGTGTCTGGGGTTGGATTTTGGGCCCCCCGGACCCCATATTTAGAAATAGCCCTGGGTTATAGACAGGAAATGTCTTAAAAAAGCTCAAAAAAAAAATTTTTTTTTTTTGTTTGGGAAGGGGGTGGGTACATTTCACGTTGTATTTGCGCATTGTGCAGAGTATAAGATAGCCGCCCCCATCACCCCATCACCCTCAAAAACCCTTTCAATCAAGACTCCATAACACTCTTCCTCCATCCGCAGACCCACGAGCGCACTTCACAGTACTCTTCATACGAACAGTAACTCTGCCGCCTCGGCTGTGAGGCAAACTCTCTCACCAGTTCCGCCATCTCCTCCTCGTTCAATCCCTTGGAATCTGTGTATTTCACATTCAGGGACACGTTGAGGGCTGCCTGCAACGTGTCATCCTGCATTTGGGCTCGCAAACGCGTTTTCACCAACTTTTTGGGGAGTTTAAGCTCTCGCCTCGACGTGGTAACCTCACTCAGTAGTTTTTGATGAGTCCAAAGTGCCTGAACCCCTTCTGAGAGCCTTTTCCCCCCCCCCCCCCCCCCCCTGAAAAATTTCAGAATTAGGTTTTTGAACCTAATTCTGAGTACCAAGCTTATACCCTGTCAATAATATTAATTATCAAGTTCTTGGCAAATAGGAAAAATAGAAACGGCGGACGGTTGTGTGCACAGCTTTGTTTACCTTCACGCACCACAACCCAATCGGGCCATATTCCGCACTTTGGTTTCTAAACACTGATTGTCTTCACTATATCCAACACCTTCTTTTTCGAGACCCCCTCAAATCCGATGAACAACAGAGTGGGGGGTAGGGTGACCTTCAGGTCACGAATGTATTGCACGAGAGAAGGGTTGGTGTCCTCGTTGTTCCATGGGCTTTGCGGCAATACACCTCACTTCCTTTGCGTGGGGTTGTCCCCTTTGCAGACTGTAAACCCGAGGACACTTTGCGTCACCGTTGCATAAGAGTAATGAGACAGTCTTTTCCTTTCAGCCTCTGAAAAAAGCTACTCCGTTTACTCAGCGACATCACTCTGCGGAATATGCTCTGTTCTTATTTCCTGAAGTGTACTATTTTTATCTTCTCAGATTCCTTTTTAGTACATATTATTGGGGACTTCGGCCGTCAGAGAGAACCAAATTTCCTCAGCGCGGATGGAGTCGATGCTGAACCCTGGGTTGCACTTCACAACAGTGTTCCCCTTCTTTGTGCGCGCTTCCACTCGAAATACTACAGCAGACACCGTTGTGTGCGCGGCATTCAACAGGTGCATGAGTGCAGTCATGCCTGCCGTGGTCTCTACCAATCCCGCTTCCCTCGTTTCCCCCGAAACAGAAGCGTGGACAATGCTATACTTTGCCATTTTTTTTGAAAAGGAATGCACCCTCGTCACCCCCTTGTACTCTACAGTACCCCTTCCCCCTTGTATTGGTCAAAACTTATTCTCCAAAAACTTATTTTTTTTCCCGAATCTCAAAAAAAAAGTGCGCAAACGAGAAAAATATGTTCTGCCCTAACATACTTACAGATCTAAACCCTCCCATCTCCCATCTCCCCCTTGCAGGGAAGAATACCGGATGCGTACATAGTGATCGACAACGCAGCGCACGTCCGCCTGAAGGCACTGCTTGTGTACGTCTCCTCCCCGAAGGCGACGCTGAAGAAGGGTCTCACCAGCAAGCTGTCCTCCCTGTGGGCAGTCTTCTTCTACATCCTTGTCCTCGTCCTGCTGGTGATGGTGCAGTCTGAGAACCGCCTCTGGTTCCGGTCTGTGTGGAAGCAGTCCGAACGACAGTGGAAGCAAATCATGCGAGCATGGATGAAGTGAGCACGCCACCGTTCGGTACAGGGGGGTGAGGTTGTGATAATGGGTTGGTACACACTCATTTCTTGGATGTATCGCCAGCTTGGGGAAAAGGATTGGAAAAACAATGTCTCTACTGTTCTCTCCCAATGTTACAATTAAAACGAATAATTCTCACGTGGACGAAGGTGTACGATGCACCGCATCTTACGGGAAGCTCAAAAAAAAGGGGCCGATTTTCGTCAGATAAGTGGCGGAAGGGTCTTGTTTGGCTTTCCAGCGATTGGTGGTTTACATTCTTCGATGTGTCTTGCATGAAAATGGGGGGAGGGGGAGGTTTAAGTGAAGAAAACGTGGGGACATACTGACAGCGGCAACTACACTTCATTAGTTTTCCCCGCCTCTTTTTTTTTTAAAGCTCTGTTCAGGAGCGGCGGCTCTCTCTTCGACAGTTGCAATAAAGGGAATCACGGACCCTATTTTAGAAGCACCCTCTGGGTCTTTAGGTTTTCCGATTCCAGCGACAAACTAGCATTAGCTAGTGAGCCCTCGTTTGGAGACACCAGTCAGGTGGGGAGTTTGGCTGGGGCGGCACATCTGTTACACATTAACGCAGGTGTGTCTTGTTTGGTGCACAGCCAACTCTAAAAAGATGTTGTGGGGTCTTACGATTCATGTTGCGAAGATGATGTGTGAAAGGTGCAACGCTCTCAGAGGAATAGACAGCATGTCTTCAAACCCAGCGTGTTCCAGCGCGATGGCGACAGTGGTAAAGATGTGTGGCAACATTCTTCTTCCAAGGTTTCTTTTCTTTTGGTTCGTTTTTTTTGTGGGGAAATAAAAAAAAACTTCGTTCCGGGAATTGCATCCCGGACACACCACTTTCCCCACTCTTTGTGTTATTATGTATGTGCACAGTGAGGCACATTCATCTTAGTTTGCTTTAGCTCTTGGTACACTGTCACGAGAGGGCTTTGTATTTGAGGTCAAATTTCTTTTTTGAGGGGGGGCTTTTGAACATAGCACCTTCCACCACAAACATGATGTCTCTCACAGTTTTCTCAGCTTTAAACACACACACCCCTTCTACCCTTCAAATCCTTAACTGAAATAAAGTCAAAATTCACCTTTTTCCTACCCTCCCGTTTACCCCTCCTATTTTCAATAAACATTCAGTCACAAAACACATTTAAAATGCGTGAAAAACATCCGCTTGAATGTTTGGATGGGTTGGCCGATGTGAGTTCCGACCAGCGTCTTACAGGGACACGTGTGGAGAGGTGGGCGGGGGACGAGGTGGCAGAGGTTTTTAAGAAAGCTCCGAAGCAGCAACCACGTGACGTGGCGCCTGCGATTGACCAGGAGATTCAACTGCGAGGACTGCGCAGGGCAGTGGTGGAGCAGGTGCTCCGCTCTATCAAGCAGATCCGTGATGCACGGACAGCGCCCACCCTCAGTGCGGACCAGGTCGCAATGGAGAAGCTTTTTGCAGGGCTCGAAGCCGTAGCACCCGAGGAGCTGTACAACCCCAAGACCCCCGCGGTCGCACGCTTCCGCAAAACAAAAATACCAAAGTCGCTTGCCGGATCGGAAGAAGCAACACTGATTGCGTCTATGCAGCAGAGTCTCGACACTTCATTCAAAATGACAGGCCTGTTTGACACGAAGAGCAGCATCCGGGAGCAAGGGGGGCTGCGTGCTCTGTTTCCCGACCTTCAGCGGGACTTCACAGACGTGACGGCACCGCACGTTGATTCATTCAACCGAGCAGTGTCGGACGGTGTTAACGAGCTGCTTGCAGAGCTTAAAGGAGAGCTTGACGTTGAGGCCGTTTCTGCACTGCCAAAGTTTTTTGTTCTCACTGTTGATGCGAAGAAGGACAACTTCAGAATTGACCCTTCCACCGGTGTCTTCACTGCAAAGAAAAGCTTCTCCAACAAGAAGGACTGGAAGGCCGCGACCACGGTCGAAAAGGCTGTCACCAACATCCTCAGCAAACCCCCTGGGGCCATGATCATCCGCTTCTCCCGTCTCAACCAGATTGCGAATGTCGGGGGCAGCTCTCTTGCGTGGGTGGTGACCCTTGAGCGCGAGGCGTACACAGAGGAGGAGGTGCTGTATGGGGGCATGGATGAGGACATCAACAAGATTAAATCAAAGAAGAAGCGTCTGGCAAAGCTGCTCTCACAGAAGGCAGTGGAAGAGCGTGAGGCGGGAGGTGCACGCCGTCTTATGCAGGCCATCAACGCTACGCTTGCTGCAACAGACGCCTCCGCAACACTCGCAAAGGTTTACGTCCGGTCCGAACTCTCTCGGGTGCTCACCGGATTTGAACAGGCAGTTGACGCACCTGATGGGCCACATAGCACACCATGTGGTCGTGCCGCACTTCACAAAATATTCAAAAGCTGGGCAACAGACTTCATCCAGCTTGCAGCACCAAAAGATAAAGAACGTAACAGAGGCCTTCTGCAACCTTACGTTGAGTGGCTTGATCAGAAGTACGATGCTGCGACACCTACACCAACACCAGCACCATCTGCGTCAAGAGAACGTGCCACACGTGCAGAACATCCCCTCAAGAGACGGCGTCTGTCAGGACGGACGGACGGTCTTCTGAGTGCAGAGACCACCGTCGACGACCATGTTGCGGCAAATGGAGGTCGGGAAGGGGACCGCCATGCGTACTCCGAGAGCAATGCTGGGGAGAGTGCGCTTGCGAAGCAGATGGACGGCTCGTTGAAGAACCCTTTCGCAGACGACGCATTGCTGTCTCTGGTCGATGGGCAAGAGTTCTCCGAGCATGACCATGACTTTGCGGATCTCAACACAATGATGCGCACCGCCCTCCCCGAGGCAGGCAGCCTTGTAGGCAACCCCCTTATCGAAGAGGACGACGAAAAGGAAGGCGAGCAAAAGGCGCAGCCCACAACCGAGGAATACCTCGAGGCCCTGCTTGAGAGCGACCGTGACTTCTTTGAGGGCGAAGGGAACGACGACAGCGGGCACAACAACGAGAACCTGCGCAAGAAGATCGGCCGCGCTGCAGTATTTGACCCGAGTCTACCCCATGGAACCGTCGCATCCTTGAAGGCACTGTATCAGGTGCTTATCACAACACGGGGCTCGCCACTGCACCCGCAGTCGCACCGTCTGCACAAATCGAATTACACTGTGCCGCTCTTCGTGCAGGTGACCTACAGCTACACTGTGAGCCAGGACGCAACAATGAACCTCTTCTCCGTGTCGGACTGGGTGTACGGTGGGGAGGTGCCAGTCATGGTGCGCAGCTCTGCCTGCATGCTTGCGGACAAGACCTCTGGGGAACTCTCGCAGACCTTTGCCGAGGAGTCGCGCGAGCCTGGTGGCTACTTCATCATGCGAGGTAACGAGCGTGTGCTGCGTATGGTCCTTGTCGCACGAGGCAACCACCCCATCACCATCGAGCGTGCCTCCTTCGCCAACAAAGGTCCCTCCTTCACATCTAAGTGCGTCTTCGTCCGCTCTGTGAAGCGCAGTGGTATCGCCTGCCCCAACTACCTCTACATGCTCTCCTCAGGAAAGATCATCCTCTCCTTCAGTAGAGGAAGCACGTGGCAGATCCCGCTGTCGCTCATTCTGCTCAGTTTGGGTGACGACCTGACACCGTTGCAGCTGGCAGAGAAGATGAGCTCCGATGACGAATCCAACAAGTGGGTGGCTGCGTTCATGGCGGACGTCTTCAACCAGATCCAGCTTGCGAAGAACTACGTTGCGCAGGACCAGGCGCAGGAGCCGGGGGCGGAGCTGCCGACCATTGGCTTCCCCTCGAACGCACAGCACTGGCAATACGTTCTGGGGCGCTACCTTGTGGCGCATAAGAAGGTGTGGGTGCGTGAGATCCTCAACAAATGCCGTGCCCGCCTTGGTGCAGGTGCCTACGACTCAGAGGTGTACCGCTACGTCGGGCTCTGGGCAATCCGCTGCCACGTCCTCCCCCACCTGAACGACTACACGATGCCCTTCCAGGACGCCGTGGGCGAGCGCAAGAACAAGATCGAGTCGCTTCTTGTCATGGTCCGGAAGCTGGTCATGTTCCAGTCCGGCCGTCTCAGCGAGGAGGGTGAGGACGGGCTTGTCAACCAGGAGGTCATCACCCCTGGGCAGCTCTGGCTCAACGGTGTCATGGACTCTGTGCTTGCGATTGGGCGTGGTCTGCGCTCGTCGCTGTCACTGCTTGGTCTGACCGACAACCGTGCACGGTCTGGTTGGGAGGACCTGCGCCCTAGCAACATTGACGCCTTCTCTGAGCTTTGCTGTGGCAAGGGAGAGAACAGACTGCGCGAGCTGATCTGGTCCTACTTCTGGCAGAGGAGACGTGTAGAGGCCGCGAAGCCTGCTAGCACCGAACCCGAGACTCTTGCAGGGAAGCGTGACCTGAACGTTCTGAACGGCCTGTCCTCCCTTGTGGACAACCTGCACAAGAAGCATGAGAAGCAGGCCTACTACTGGAAGATGCGCTACGAGCTTGTAGAGGAAGCCGACGACGACAGAAAGGGGAACAGACAACGTGTCCTCTCCGAGCCCACCTACCCCATCTGCTTCATGGTCTCCACAGGGAACTACACGCAGGAGCCCCTCCTCGCAAACGGGGCCTCGCTGCCACAGAGCAGTGGTTGGAGTGTTGTTGTCGAGCGCATCAACCAGTTCCGTTTCCTCGAGCAGTTCCGTGCCACCCATAGAGGTAAGACCATCCAGGAGATGAGAACCACGACACCGAGACGTTACCAGATGGACGGGTGGGGGTTCCTCTGCATTGTGCACACACCTGACGGTGGGCCCTGTGGTGTCATGAACCATCTTACGTACCCGACACAGATTGTGAGCGGCCTGACCGCAGCGGGGCGACTCTCTGTCAAGGGTGTGATCTGCAAGACTCTGAAGAAGAAGTTCGGTGCCTCGGGAGGATACGTCAGCCTTGCAGACACAACGAACGAGCTGTCGAAGACCAGATACCCTGTCATGCTTGACAGCGAGTTGATTGGGTACATAAGCGAGGAGTACCTGGCGGCGAACAAGCTGGTGCACAACATGGACAGCATCAAGAAGAACGTTGGGACCTTTATGCGCGAGCTGCGTGAGAAGGGGTCTGTTCCGAACGAGGTGGAGATTGTGTCTGTGGACCCGAAGTGGGTGTACTCGCAGCAGAGCTTGACAGGGGTGACTCGCGATGTGGACGACGTGACAAGGAAGGCACCGAAGCTCTTCCCAGGTCTTTACATGTTCACAGGGCCGGGCCGTTTGTCGCGACCGATCCGCAAGGTCGGTGGCGATCTGAACAAGTGGGTGTGGGTGGGTACACAGGAGCAGATCTTCCTGGACATCGCTGCCCTGCACAAGGACATTGGGTCGAAGCGTGGTGACCTGGGTGAGTTTGACTTCGTCGAGATCAACACCACCACAGCCCTCTCGCTGACCGCGTCGCTTATCCCATACTTCGAGATGAACTGCTCTCCACGTAACCTTTTCCAGTGCGGAATGGCCAAGCAGACTATGGGTTCCTGCTTCCACTCTATCGAGCGGAGGAACGACAACAAGCTGTACCACACCCACGCATGCCAGGCAGCCCTGCTGCGTACGGACAACCAGCACTTCTTCCAGATGGACGACTACCCGAACGGCATCAACGTGGTGCTTGCGGTGGCGGCGTACACTGGGTTCGATATGGAGGACGCGCTTCTGATCAACAAGAGCTCTGTGGAGCGTGGGCTCTTCCAGGGGTCTGTGTACCTGGGGACGATTCTGCAGCCGTTCGCATCGGACACGCTTACATACTACACGAAGCTGCCGACCGTTGGACTGCATCTGACAAAGGGGCAGGAGTACGCAGTGACGAACACAGGCAAGAGAGAGACCTGGTCGAAGGCCGAGGCAGGCACAGTGCACGCAGTCGAGGTGCTCGAGATGGACTTGGAGGAGGAGCACCCCATCCGCGTGCGTGTCATCTTCCGCATCCAGCGTACCCCGGTGGTGGGGGATAAGTTTGCTGCTCGCCACGGACAGAAGGGAACACTGCCGCTTTTGATACCTCAGGTATAGATTACCACCCCTACACCCCCACACCCCATTACCACACAACGACGAAAGCACACGAGGCTGAGGTGCACCTCCCCCAGCCTTTCTTCATTTTATAGAATAGAGCATTTAGTCTTATCTCTCTATCAAACTTTCTCTAAATATGGTATGAGGTCCTCCGGCCAGAGGTCCCAATGCCTCATTTCTACCACTTTACTTTGTCGATGCAACACTTCCCACACCAAACCAAACCACACCAAACCTGCAGTACGAGATGCCCTTCGCCGCAGACGGCGTTGTCCCAGACGTGATCATCAACCCCCACGCTTTCCCGTCGCGTATGACGGTAGGCATGCTTATCGAGATGATCGCGTCCAAGTACGCCGCGATAAAGGGAACATTCCCAGACGCGACAGCTTGGAGCGAGGTATTACCCGCCCCCCACCTCCGCCCTCTTTCGACAGATGTAACGAACCGCTTTTGTGACTGATGCAAAACCTATAATCAATTCAACTTTAATTTCACCGTGACTCAATTCACCCTCTGAAGGTCAAATTTCCCCCACAAAATGGGGGTTTCCTTTACAAACCTTTTTTCCCCCTTGCATGCGCTCGACTGCGTTTTAGCACGTTTCAACTACTCTTTTTTTTTTTTCAAATAGGTTTCGGACGAGCCAATTCATTCCACCCGTGTTGGAGACATGCTTGGACAGCTTGGATACTCGCACACCGGTGCGCAGATGCTTACCCACGGTGCCTCCGGCGAGCAGATGCAGTGCGACATCTACCAGGGGATCTGCTACTACCAACGTCTTCGCCATATGGTTGATGACAAATACCAGGCACGTGAACGCGCGGATAGAGACTCTGGTGTCGACCCTCTCACTGGGCAGCCTGTTAAGGGACGTAAGAAGGGAGGAGGTATCCGAGTAGGAGAGATGGAGAGAGATGCGTTGATTGCGCACGGCACCCTTCAGGTCGGGCAGGATCGTCTGCTCCGTTCTTCTGATTTGGGTGTGACACGGACATGTGGAGCATGTGGCTCCACCCCCTGCACCTGTGAGGACGGTGGTGTTGAACAGTTCCGTTTCGTACCAAAGGCATTGGACTTCATGAACACACAGCTCAGGGCCATGGGAGTTGCCATGAGAACCATCCCTTCCAGCGGCAACACAAATGCGACGAACGGAAATGGGCAGTGATTTTGGTGAAAAATGGGAGGGGGTTTGCAGGGTCTTTTGAAATCACAAAAAAAAAACAAATTGTTTTTTTTTTCCGGATCGATCAAAAAGGGGGAAGGGGTGGTGGGGGGGAATCAGTTCTGTTTTGGTGGGGATGGGGGTGGGGGGGGGTTGCTGGTTTTCATTTTTCCTTCATTTTTTTAAACGGTTTTTTTCCCCTTTTCTTTGTTGATGTGCCAGAGAGGCTCATTTTCCTTTGTGGAAAAAAGGAGGGAAAGAACACCATGGAGGGAAAGCTGGGAACTACACAATATCCAATTTTTCGCAGAAGAAAAGAAAAGGGGCGTTTCAGAGAAAGAAAAAAAAAATATTTCGCGCAAAAAAAAAAAAAAAGAGAAGAAGAAACACAGCAACCATCATTGATTGAGCGACAGTAAAAAAAAAAAAGAAAAACAGCAAAAAAAAAAAACTTCAAAACAAATCAAAAAGCGCATAACCAGGTATAACCCCTTTTGGTAGAGAATTTGATTATTTCGTCCTTTTTCCCCCCCTTCTTTATGATGGAATAAGGGAACTAGTCAACGAAGGAATGTGCAGTGAATCTAAATAGGTGAAGTCTAGAGTCACTGCAAATCAAAAACAAAACAAAACAAACAAAAAAGTAGTGAAGCGCATCCTCGGGGCTACACTAATACAACCAAGTCAGGGCTTTCCGCAGGGGGGACCAGGGGGGACCGCTGGTCCCCCTGGGGGAAAAATGAAAAAATAAGGGGGGACCAGGGGGGACCAGCCTGCCCTTGAGGGTTCTGAGGCTTCCTATTTGGACTTTTCCAGATTTTTTACATTTTTTCGTACCGTCCTGTCCCCGCACGTTCAAATACAGGCATAAAATACGGTTCCAGCTTCCCCTCCTCTCAAAAATAAGGCAACAGTGGGAGTCAACACCGAACCCTGTGTTCGCGTCAGTTGCAGGCAAACGTCCAGCATCAGAGACAATTGAGGTTGTGTACAAGAAGAAGGAGAAGACGTGTCAATCTCATTCAATTATGAAGGTTGGAAGACGGAGAAGATCTCAAATGTTGCGTACCGTGGCTTCGCCAGAAAGTTTTGTTTCAGCAAAATATGGAAGTAAATTGATGGCAATAATTTATTGAGGTGCCGTTTCCCGCGCTGGGTATTTTTCTGACGATAATTACCAACGACAGTGCCATTTTTATGGCGATATTTTTAGAAATGTTGCGTACCGTGGCTTCGCCAGGTACCTTGGGTGCCACGACCGCCGCTTCTTTTATAGATGTACTGAGGTTACTGATGAGAGAAGTCTGACACTCCCTGCGGCTTGTGGTTCACCCTCCCACCCCTCGCGCCTTCCACGATTTTGTGCATCAGAGGGGGGAAAGCGCGTCACCTCTCTGCACTGGCAGGGAGGCGCGCTCACGAAGCGACCACTTTTACGGGGGGAAAGCTCGGGGCCCAAATCACCCCCGTAGGGGTGATTGGCGAGAGCCCTAACAACAAGGCGCGAAAAAAAAAAAAAAAAAATCACCTTTTTTTTGGCTGGTCCCCCTGGGAGCCAAAACCCCAATTCCTGCGGAGAGCCCTGCAAGTTTTCAAAAAAAAAACCCCCAAAAAAAGTGCCTAAGTTACTATACACTACAGACGATAATCAAAAAAACGATTTGCATAAAGGGGATTGTACTGGATTTTAAAAAAGAAAATGCGTTATCCGATACGAACCAACTCCGTTCTCCCGTCTCCATTCCTCCTCCCCCACCTTCCCCCCCCCCCTTCTTGCTGTCGCTCAGAGTCATTTCCTCATTCCTTCCCCCCCCTCTCTCTCTTCCCCATCATCGTCGGACAAGGATCAGAAACCCAAAAAAAAAAAAAAAAAAGGAAAAACTTTTTCTTGCATTTCCTGTACCCCTTCTGGTTGCTCTCTCTTTTTAAGGATCCTGTGAAGAAAAAATTGGATCTGGATCTCATGATAGTAGCCTATAATCAAACAAAATTTTTTTGACCCTATCTCCCGTTCTCCCCTTCCTCCTCCTCATCAGATAGTTTTGGGTTCTGTGTAAAAAGGGAGGTTTGAATAACCAAGGTGGCGGTTTAGAGGCTTTGTTTTGCACTCTGTACTTTTCTTTTTTGTTAAGGTGACTTAAATCATAGGGAGGCTTAGGTTCATCTTACAAACCCCTTTTTGTTATTTTCTTTTTTTTGTATTTTTACACTTTCCTTTTCTCAAAACCACCTTCCCTCAGAGGTAGCGAAGTGCATCTTCTGTGACTGCCTTTGGCAGAATGGTAGCAATATGTCGTTGAGTTTTGTTGCTCTACTCTGATCTGTAAAACGAGCTGGAAGAAAAAAATCTATACCTTCCGTACAAAGGCTTCGACCAACATTGAAGTACAGACTCTACTAGCCCTAAGTGGGTTCTTAGGTGATTGTCGACGCAACAGAACGGAGACGTTGTTATGCACACTCGCGTGGCAACTCAGAAGGGAGCTTCTAAAGGAAAGGCTGTTGGGTTGACTGCGGAGTGTTTGGCGTCGTTTGATGCTCTGCAAGAAGAGGGGAGAAAGGTTTCGAAGAGGCGTTGTAGGGAGTATGCTCGGACTGCACGGCAGTTCCACCCTGATGTTTGCAAGGAAAATATTCGGTGTAAGGATACCAAACCACCACCACCACCACCACCACCAATTATACCACAAAAACCCAAAAAACCAACCGAACGGCCAAAAAAAACCCCAAAGCCAACTATCCTCGATCTTACACAAGATTTTATGCCAAAAGCGTTTCTTCATTCTGCGAAGCTTTCTCCGAAGAGGCAGAATCTCGCTATACATCCGATACCTCCATCACCTCCACCTCCAACACAAAACCACCCCAGTTGTAAATGCATTGCTTGGACCAACCCACGAATGGATATAGCCGAGACAGTACCTGAGAGAGATTTAGCAGAAAGCAAAAAATCGCAAAACGAGCCCCTCCTCACGACCGTGAGCGAAGAGCATTTAAAGCGATGTCTGAGTGAAAAGATGGTTGCAAGGTTGACCTCGATTCATAAACCGGAGGTGTGTACTAGAGTGTATCATCAGAGGGTGGTCACAACGAGTCGTGGGGTGGAGGTGGGGGAGCCGATGGTGGGGGAAAAGAGGTTGGAGGTGGTGTTGCTTGCGGTGTTGGCTGCAGTGAAACGGAAGAAGGGGGTGGGGTTGGAAGCGTTAGATGAATTGCTGTACAACGCGGTGTACAGCGAAGCGCACCCTCCAGGCTATAAGGCGGACGTCCTCTCTCAGGCGCAACGCGCTGCGGCGAAACACTTTTCAGTGTTCTTCCCGCACCTTTCCGCACTACAACAGCTTCTTCTCCTCCTCTATCACCGCGGAGGCCGTTTCTCAACGGACCTCTCATTTCCCAATTTCTCCTCCGAAATCGACGCAATGCTTGACACTATCACCGCCCCCACCGACCCTCCATTCCACCTCCTCAAATGGGCAGGGGTGTTCTCCCTTTTAACACGAGCTTTGAGTTGCAGAATGGCATCAACCTTTGTAGGTGTCCTCCGTATAGAAACGCTTCCCTTAGAAACCGCTTTATCATGGCTGGCAACCCCGATTGGAGAATGCTTATTCTGGGCCAAACCTATTGAGGTGGTCATAGTGAATCCTGGGGGTGGTGGTGGTGGTGGTGGGGGGTGTTCTGCTGAAGCGCTTTCAAGAGTGGAGCGGCTGTGTAAACCGGAGGGGTTGAGTTTTGTGTTGCATGACATTACAACAGGGATGCCCAATGCAAAGCTGTATAGCAAAGGGGGTAGGGGTGGGGGTGATGGTGGAGGTGATGTCTGCCCCACGCAATATGCCACCCTGCTCCTCCCGCCCCTGCTCCGTTTTGTCGTCACCGAAGTCACCATAAAAGGTATCGGAGTGGTAGTCCACTGCACAGCACGCCCCATCTCCCAGAAGCAACACAACCCAAACCTCGAGGCCTGGAGTGCTGCAGAAACCATCAAGGAGGCAGCAACCGTTGTGACATGATATATTCTTTTTTCACTAAGAATTGGGTGAAACGAAAGGAGTTATCTGTAAGCCATCATAACTCTTCAGCGGAAGGTGGGCTCGCCGGCTGACGAGTGATTGTGTATCGCCCTCTTTCACTTAACGGTGCGGGCAAGCCATTAGGGTTCTTTTTACACCTTCTGTTGTTGGCTGCAGGGTACTTTTGTGCTTTCATCCGGGGCTGGCATCGTACGTAGGTCAGTCGGAGGTGCCTGCATCAATTTCACTTTTATTTTATATGCACCCTATTACATACATTGAAATCCCGGGGAGTCACGGGGAGTTTGGCAAAAAATCAAAAAAAACGAACTCCCCGCGAGTGTTTTTTTGGTTTCGAGAGTTTTCGAGAGTGTTTTTTTTTTTTTTTTACGGAGAGTTTTCGCGATTAATCGCGACAAAATTCGCGATTAATCCCCGGGAGTAAAATCGCGATTTTTTGTAGCATTTTACCCCAAACACAACCGTGCACACCTGGTGCTATCCGCATCTGACCTGTGCCTACCTGGGCACACGTTCAGTCTACGTACTCACATTACACCTACCGATTGATTCGCAAAATGCACCCACCACGACAGAGGGGTGATAAGCCTCGCGGCTTTAGGCGGCACAGTGGTGGCGGACATGAGCAAACGAGCCCACAGGTCGATCACAAATGCGACGGGTTAATTCCGCGCTTGGGAATTATCCACACCTGTTTAAGATATAATTACGCTTAAATTACTCTGGGCGAAAAATGGTACACCATACCAGCAGGGAAGCATACCACCACATGTAAGCAGGGCTATTTTAAATATGGGGATAAGGAACAAGAAAAGGGTGAAAACGGGTCGAGGCTTCCCGCCGCAGGCGGAAATTTTTAGATGCCGTGCACTTTTCCAGGTGGTTTGAAGAGTGATCTGACCATATTGTCCCAGTATAGCAGTACACCCAATCCATTGGAGAAGGAACATTGCACTTTTGACCACCACAGAATACATGTTGCCAGCCACACCACTAAAGTACAAAAACCCCCTCGGAACGTAGTGAGAGCTTGTGAAAAAATCTCTCCCCGTTCATAGATGGCCCAGTTTTCGCGCGATTAATCGCAAATTTTTATTTTATAAATTGGAGAGTTTTCGAGAGTATTTTTTTTTAAATCGGGGAGTATTGGAGAGTTTTGGAGAGTTTTTTTTTTTTAATTGGAGAGTTTTCGAGAGTTTTTCACAAATTCGCGATTAATCGCGAATTTTTTTTCTTTTTTTTTAATCGCTAAAACTCTCGAAAACACCAGTGGAGAGTCTCCGCGACTCCCGGGGATTTCAATGTATGCTATTATTATTTATACCTTCTATTCAGTAGAATAGAAAGTATATGAAATACTAATTTAACTGCATTTGCCTATGCTACAAAGCTTAGGATTTCTCTTATCTGTGCTTGCAGCCTTCATTATCTTTGATTGTCTCTCCCTTCCAACAGACCATCCCATCCCCCACTTTTTTTCATCTGTTTCAAAGATGTGTACGGAGGTACATTTCATCTTTCAAGCTTTCTTTTCTTTAGGAGGCGGTAAGGGTGAACGAAATTATGTATTTTTCGCGGAATTGTGAGTGAAACCTCCTTCAGCCGCACCAAAAAAGCCAGATGCCCAGAATAGCAGAAAAATAGCACCCCCCCTTCAGCTACACCACCCAGAAAAAAACCCATATTTTTTTTTACACAAAATGCCGGCCTGGAGTGAGGCTGAGAAATACAGTGATCTTGCAGGCGATGTTCCGGTTGGTGCAGAGTATAACGCGAAGAGGTTGGAGTTAGTTATGAAGGGTTTAGATGAAGCGGAGCTGTGTTTTTCGAAGGCGGAACAGGAAGGGGGGCTTGACAAGGCAGAAAGGCTTGGGCATTGTTTTAAGTGGCGGTCTGTGTTGCGGAGTAAGTTTGGGGATATGCAGGGGACGGCAGATAAGATTCGCAATTCATATGGGGTAAGGGACGATGCGGTCAAGGCGTGCGAGCGTCTGCCGCATGACAGCGTTGCTAACCATGTTCTCGGCGCTTTTTACTATCACGTCGCTAACCTTTCCTGGGTGGAGCGGAATGTGGCCTCCGCCGTCTTCCACGCAGTGCCTTCGCACACATTCCAGGAAGCCATCCCCTTCCTCCACAAAGCGCAAGATGCAGACCCCACCTTCATCCGCAATGCCCTCATGCTGGGAGACGCGT
The DNA here is from genome assembly GCA_964035575.1 of Rhynchopus sp. YZ270_cl-10. NCBI lineage: Eukaryota > Euglenozoa > Diplonemea > Diplonemida > Diplonemidae > Rhynchopus > Rhynchopus sp. YZ270_cl-10. Next base: position 712,369 of record OZ037909.1, on the reverse strand, counting down.
ACAAAAACGTCGGGAAAACTGCAGAAGCAAAACAGTGGTACGCAAAATGCGCAGCGCTCACCCCATCGGTAGAAGTGGAGAAGAGCCTGGTAGCAGAATGCTTGAAAAAGATGTGAATAATTTTCTTCCGAACATTATTTTTTTTTACGGAAAAAAGAAAACGAAACGATTTTTGTTCCATATGAGGACAACGGCAAAACAGGGGGGAGAAACTGAACGGTAACGCTTAAAAAAATACAAAACATGCAGTCCATGTAAGATTACAGCATGGTCCAGAAACAGGGAACAACAAAAACAGAATTCTTCTGAGGCTTCAAGGCTTATAGTGGAGCTCATACCTTCGGGTGTGTCTACACTAATACAAACCGAGTTTTCAAAGAACAAGATCCTCCCTTTCCTTTTCATTTTAAAAAAAGATCAAACTAATCGACTTCATCGGCAGTATCGTCTTCTCTCACACTGCCTCCCGCTCACTTGCCTTCTGAAGGTCTTCCGAGAGTCGGCCATAAACACATTAATGTACCGTATTCGTACAAATTACCGACCCTAATAACGTTTGACCTTTTCAAGGGTTTTCTGGAAGTTTGACCTGTTTTACGGTCGAACATTAGTACAGTAATGTTCGACTGTAACAAGGTACGACCTTTTCAGGATTTTTCTTTTTTTACGATAATTTTTTGTACGAATACGGTACATAAGCTTCTGAGACAATACAGTGATAACCTCTCATCCCCCCTACCACCCCTCCCCTTCAGGGAATGCAACGGTGGGTAATTTGATACCCCCTCCCTCCCCCTTCCCCTCAAAATGGAATACCCACAGTACCATTCTGGGATGTCTGGGTCTGCGTCGCCTTGGGGTGTGCAGGAGTATGGGGCAGGGAGTCCTGTGTATCATACACAACCGATGCAGCCGCAGGAGATGACCTTTAACATAAACATCAATATTGCGCCGAAGAAGGGAAGGGGGTCGAGGAGGGGTACGGCGTCTGCTTCTGGGTCGGTGGCGGGGTCTCCAGGTGTTGCGGCAGGGCCAGGGAGGGAAGGGAGGGAAGGGGGTAAAAGAGAGAGGGTGTCTGTCTCCGCTGCTTCTGCCGCTGCCCCGCCTCCACCCATCCCCGTATCCGTTGTCGCTCCGGCAGCATCCAGCAGTCACACCACCACAACATCCCCCCCACCCCGCGCAGTCCCCTTCGGCACGACCCCCACCCCCACCCCACAATCGCACGCAGCCCCGACCCCACAGCTGGCACCCTCCTTCACCCGCGCGCCCAGCTCCCAACCTGGAGGCACCCCTTTTATGGAAAGAGGCTTTCATCATCCGGAAGGGTTGGTTGACACCCCTGCGGGGGCGATGCGGGTGGGTTCTGCGTCGGCTTCACCACAACGTCCGGTCATCTTTCCACCACCTAACGCAGTGACAACCGTATATATACAGGAATGCGGTGAGTTGGATACAACAGACGCAAATCGTTGGACACGTGGTCCAGCAGTGCAGGCGGATACCGGAGAGATGGTGGCAGGCGTAGGGAATATTGGAGTTAGTGTGGATGATGCAATCCGGTGCGACGCCTGTGGAACCCACCCTCCACCGAATTCGAATTTCTGCTGCAACTGCGGCTGGCGTCTAACCCCGCTCCCACAACCCGTAGAGGTGGAAAAGAGGCATCTCGGGGAATGAAAGGTGGGGGGAGTTGAAGGGAGGGGGAGGTAAGGTGTAAGGGTGCCACGGTTTTTGTCGTGATGGCGTAATGTCATAGCGTTGGCTGTGGGTCAAAACATCTTACATCAAGACCTGTGCTCCTATAGTTTCCTATTCTTCCGCATTGAGGAGATTTCCAACTTTGGGAAAAAAGTGTTTCAAAAAAAGAGGGAATGTTTGACGGAAAAAACAATGAATTGAGTACAGAACCCTGCCCATAGAATGATTTGTCGACACAACGAAGAAAAAAAAAAAATAGTGGAGCTCATCCTTCGGGTACCTACACTAATATAAACCAAGTTTTCAAAAAAGCACACCATTTTTTTTTTGATGTAAACCGGGGGGTTTGCTGCTAAAAAAAAAGTACTGTTTTCCTTCCATTTTGTTGTATTTTGTAGAACCAAACAAAAAGCTTCTCTACCCTCCAACCCTTTACAAAAAAAACTTCTTATCTTTCCTCCTCACTTCCCCTCTTCATCTAAAAAAAATCAGGAGAACAAAAAAATGTCACGCACCAACCCAGCGCGGATTAAGGATGCGCTTGGAAAGCTTTTTATGAAGATACATCCTGATTTGCTGTGGGCAACCCCTGAACGGAGGAAGGTTAACGAAGCCTCTATGCAGGGTCTGAACGAGATCTTGGCGTGGGAAAAGGCATTGCGTAGTGGCCACATGCAGCAGGCACCTACCACACGCCGTGTGGAGTTCTTCTCTCGCGACCATGGGGAGGATGGAGATCCAATCAGCGCAACCTTTGAGCTTCCAGAAGGGTTCAAAGCAGCGCCCCACAGCATCCCCGATGCTTCTCGAGCAGTTAACACCTTTCTGTCCAAGCTTCTTATCAAAGGTGAGGTGTTAGGACACAAAGAGCAGGAGGTTCTTGAAGATGCGGATGAACACCTCAAAAAATGGAAAGAAATTGCTTCCAAAAGGAGTGACGATCAACAGGAGGCAACATTCACCATCAAAGACGTGGCACGCCCTTTAGACCGAGGGGAGGTCTGGGTAGATGAGCGAGAAGAGGCGAAAAGGGTGCAGAAGTTTGAGGCTATGGGGGATTTTGGAGCGGCGTTTGATGGTCAAGATATGGAGGTGCCTGAAGGCGCGCATGAACGAACAGAAACGACGGACCCACGATTTGAAAAAGAATCCCTCGAAGTACCTCCAGTACAACCACTAAAAAGGGTGATAAAAAAGAAGGAGAAGGCGGTGTTGGGGCACCTTGCAGACGACTTTGGAAGCATGATGAAGGAGTTTTGGAAAAAGGAGGACATTCCTGATGTAGCAGAGCTCATTGCGGCAGATCTGCTTCACTTTGACCAATCCCTCTCTCCTGTTGACTGCGCGAAGGCGGTAAGCACCTTAGCAGAAAACCTGGTTGAGCTGCGATACGACCTATGGTACTTTGTACCAATCTTCATCACAAATAAGTTTGGTGTGGAAACCGATATGGAAGGGTTTCTGTCGGTGCCTTATTGGTTTAGTGTGAAGGAGTTTTTGACCTTTGTTTCAGAAAACGAAGAATTAATCCGGAACCTTCAAGAGGTAGCCTTTGATGGGGCGAGGTCCTTTGATAAGAACATTGCGGAGGCCCGTGATGTGTGTGGGCTAGCGGATGTTGTAGTGCGGTGTGGAGTAGAGGATGCACAGAAGGCAGCAGTGCGGCTTGCGGAGTGTGCGGACCTCCTGCAAGAGGGTGGCTGGGGTGGGCTCGTTGTGGAGATCATTGACAATGGTTGGCAGTACGGTGCGCGTGAGTCCGGGGTGATGCAGCTCCCAGCAGACTTCACAAAGGAAGGGCTCAAAGAGTTCTGTGAATATCTCCAAGAAACGGACCAGCTCAAGATGGTATGTGCCATGCAATGTTAGAAGTGTGGTTTGTGAGTAAAGACTGTCTGCACGGCATTGTGCGAAGACAGATGAAATATCATTTAAAAGTACCGTTCAATTTGCCTTGTTTGGGTGTGCATAAAGTAGCACAAAAGGTATTTCAAACGATACAATATTACGCTGTGATGCTTTATCCCAAATAGGAGTGGGTGGTGTTGCAATCAAAGTGCTATTAATGAGTGGATATCGGGGTGTGTGTCCAACTGGTAACAAAAAAAAAGTAATGTAAAATGACAAACCAACGTACACAGGTGAAAGATGCTTACAAGCAGGTGATCTCAAGCCTGTCTGAGATGGACCGTCTTATGAACGTGTGCTACGAAGTTATCGCCCCCATGCACATTGACGTCGAAAACGAGGAATGCGGCACGGAGCACAAGCTTGCCTTTGTGAAGGAGCTCTACAGCATCAGTGGTGAGCTCTCGAAGTACGACTGGAGTGATTACACTTTCACACTGGGTATGTCCGCCTCCAACACAACCAACACAACTTAAGGACCATATTCTGCGCAAGAATTACCCTCATAAGACATACCCAACACAACACAACAATCCAACTCTAGACACCACATCGGACCTTCAGGGCCGTTCTGCTGTGACCCTTTATGCATCCTGCTTCACTCTACTGACATATATCACCCCTTTCACAATATTCCTTTGACCCATCAGCTTATCTCAACACACCACATCCCACAGGCCCGCTTGACCTCAACTGGGACGGAGGTGTGCTGTCGCTGCCACACAACTTCCATGGGGAGAACTTTGCCCGCACGGTGCATATGTTGCATGAGGAGGACCAGAAGGAGTTTGGCGAGGAGGAGCCGAGTGATATGGACCAGCTGTCGCTGGATTTGGAGGCAAAGCGGATTCGTGCAGAGCTTGTGTCGACGGGGCTGTTGGAGCTGGACCCTGAGAAGCAGACTGCAGAGCAGAAGACGCTGTTGCATATGATCGAGTCGTACAGTGGTGAGGATGATGTGCAGCGTTACATCCGCGACTCCTTCCCCAACTACGTCCAGAAGCACGAAGAAAACTCTGCACACTCCATGGAGCTCATCTCGCAAATGCGCAACCAACAGAAAACCTACAGCGCGCGCAAGCTGCGCCACTACCACAAAAACAAAATGCGCCCCCGCGTCGGGCAAACCCTTGACGATTGGGACTTTCTGTGATCTCAGGAAGTACTACCTTGGCTTACAACTCTTCCGAAAGGTGGACCGCCTGCTGAGAGGTTGGACACCGTCCCCGTTCACCCCAAAGGCGAGCATTAGGGCTTCTTTTTCATATCTGTTGTCGACCGCAGTGTGCGGTCAGGCGGAGGGTGCCTGCATCAGCTTCACCCTCTTTTATTTATTTGTTTTTAGTCAAAAGAAAAGGTCTGAGGGCCATACGAACGAAAAGAAATTCTCATATTTTTTCTCTCTCTCCACATTTTTCTCTTTCATACCCCCAAAAGTGCCTTAGGGAAAGAGTTTTACCCCCCCTTGATCCACCATTGCGAGCGGTCGATTTGTCCCCTCTGAGAGAGTAAGGCAGATGTCCTGTCTGACCAGCAGGCGTTGATGCCTCTAAAAAGCCAACGGGAATGACGGCAAAACTTAATAATTTGGCAATTTGTGTATGAAGTCAACGCTGTTGATTACAACATTAAGAAGACGAGACTGACTTCACACCAGCCAGCATGTAGCCAGAAGGCACATCATCCACGAAAAGCAAACGCCGTACCTAGACTCGCCCAAGGCTGTATGTGCGTGGAGTGAGTAAATTCATCGGCGGAGATTTCTCTTCCCAAATAAAACCCCCTTTTCTTCACACACCAATGATGACAAACCACTCTCCGGTCCCACAGATCTACATGCGGGATAGCTTGTAACATCGAACATAACCCCGTTACCCGTCTGAGTTGTGTCTCTCCATCCTTCCACCCATCCATCCTTCCTTCAACCCTTTTCCCTTCTCCCTATGTACCCACACAGTATTCTGTGCAACAATTACCCCCCATTAGTTATCACACAAAAAAACACCAGGAAACACCATGGCGTCCCCTTCCCCATCACCACCTGATTCACCCCCATCGCCCCCGAGAGATGATGATGAGGACGTACTTCCTCCACCTGCCCCTCGCTCCAACGCCCCAAAGGAGCTCTGGATGGTCTTGATCTGGAATGTCGAGCGCGCACCCCCTGGACCAGAGTACGTCTCTGTGGAGATGCTCCCCCCTGCTGAAAAACGGCTTCCTGAATATGAGAAGGCACGGCGTGAGGTCCACGTTGCTGCGCTTTGCGAGGATCTGCACGAAGGAGAGGCCTGGTGGGAAAGCTCAAAAGGGGGTAAAATTGTTAAAGGCCCCGACGGTCGTTGGCAGGCGAGCAGCGCTACCGGCGAGGTAGTAGCAACAAGCGTGCTAGACTGTTCTGCTGCCGACCCGGATCTTGCTGAATGGGAGGTTCCTGAACCGTTGAAGAGTTGCTCCATTGCACAGACCCCACCGCATACGCCAAACCCAGAGAGGGGCGCGAATCTCAAATTGGATGTCTGCTGTCATAGAGAAACCGGTGTGCTAGCTGGGGTGCGTCGTGCTAGGATGCTTCGTGAAAATGCGGCAAAGCAGAGGGTAGTGGAGAGAAGGGAGCAGGCCCTGGCTTTGCGGGAACGGGATGCGCTTCAGACAGTGGTAGACGCAGTGACGAAGGACCCGCCTGCGAGGTTAGGTGGCGGTGCGCATGCTCGCGTTGCTTATCAGAGGGGTGTGCTTGGGGGTGGGGTGCGTGATGTGCCGGAACATCGGGAGACCATTGTACCGCAGGATGCGATAGACGATGTGCACGCATTTATGTTGCTTCCCAACGAATCAGCAAGAGATGTCGCCATGTCTCTACAGCAGCGTGCCACAGAGAGACAGTGGGTGTACGAAATGGACAAGCTTGAGAAGGCCGACAGAGGGGCAGCGCTGCAGCCCGTACCACGGCTGCTGCCGCATGAGAGGGGCGTGACAGCGTCACTTGCTGCGATCAAGAAAATGTCTGTCACGAACACTGCTGCGCCAAGAGCGTCACCCATTGTCACTCCGCGACGTCCCACGCCCACAGCAGCCACGCCACTCACATCGGGAGGGGGAGGAGGAGGAGGAGGTGGTGGTGGAGGTGATTCGCGCAGCTCGTACCACTCACGTCCAAGTGCGCTTGAAAGCGGAGGGAAGGCGTCCTCACGTTGGCTAAAAAGCCCAACCCCAATGCCCGATGTACGCACCGTGTATGGAAGTGTGGCGCACCTCAGTGATGCGACGGTGAGGAAATTATAGAGGGGGGAGGGGGGAGGGAAAAGTCAGAGATTGTGTTTCCTCTTTTGTTATGTTAGGATTGGAGGTTGTGCGGTTTGTGAGTGTACCCTACCCTTTGGGAGATATAAGCGCTGTCAGAACTTTGGGCGATTTGTCGATAAACATTATAGAACCTTTTCTTCTGTTGGTGGCTAAGCCCAAGAGGCTTATCGCTGCTGTTTTTTTCTAGCCTTTTAGTAGAGTTGTTACAAATTTCTTGTATCCTTCTGATCCCTTTTTTTCACCTCTTCCCCCACACTCCACTTCTTACCCAAACAACCCTCTCCAACCCCAGGAACCCCATTTGGGGGACAATTTTTTTTGACCCCCTTTTTTTTTTTCAAATCGTCATCATGCATGAAGAGGAGGCTTTGTTGCAGGAGACTGTTGCACGGGCGGTGGATGGGACGAGGGTGCAGCCGAGTGATCGTCTCGCACTTGCGGCATGTCAGCTTGCCCTTGCGGCGAAGGAGCTGCCGCACACCATTGAAGCACAGAACATGCTCCGCGCGCTTTCCCCCGAAGGAGCGAATCTGTCCTTAGCTGAGGCAGGCGACTCGACCCCAGACGACCCACTGCCGGCACATCTCGTGGCCAAGGCGATGATGCATTTGACGCAAGCAGCGAACCAAATGCCACATGCACTCGGTGCACACCAAATGCTCCAAGCGTTAGACGGCATCAACCCACAGGAGGCTCCACTGCCGACAAACTTCACAATGGATGACGTTGTTGGGCTTATCAACGATGCCGCGGATGCGGAGGACACACAGCAACAACCACAACAGCAGCAACCGCAACAACAACAACAACAGCAGCAGCAACAGCACTCCCCACTGCAGGCAGCACCCTTCTCGCCCCAGCCGCAGGCACCCTCACCACAGGTTCTGTCGCCAGAGGTGTTGTCACCCCAGGTGGTGCCACACATAGAAGTGTTGCAGCAACATCTCCCGCCACCCCCCATGCTCCCAGCAGTGACGCCTGTGGTGGGCTCAGGGCAGCACCTCGAGAGGAAGGTGTGCAGCCCGCAGGTTGCGGGCACACCGGCAGTGCAGTCGCCGCAGGGGTATGTGGAGGAGAGTCCGGGTGTTCCTGTTGGGTCCGTTCCGGTGGCGAGCCCGGCACCGCATATGGTGCATATGCAGCAACAGATGCCACAACAGATGCCACAACAAACCCCACAGCAAATACCACAGCAACGGCAGTACTCCGTCCCAAGCCTCAACCCTGCCCTCGAAGCAGTTTCCGAGCAGCAGCAGCTCGACGCCCAAATGCGTCAGCTGGAACAACTCATGGAAATGAAACAGATGCAGGCTGTCCTCGAGAAGCAGCAGGCCGCCCTCTCGGGGCTCAACACACAGCCCCCCACCCAGACACAAAACCTTACACCCGCTCCTATGGTACCGCAGTTTAGCTCTGTCGACTTTACCCCTAAATCGGAAAGACGTATCATGACCCCTGCTAACAGCGTGCACAATAGGATGGTTGAGGTGAGTCAGCAGAGGATGCAGTCGCAACCGCAGCCGCAGCCGTATGCGCTTCCTGTGGAGAATGTGCCGATGGAGCAGAAGCTTGAGTCAGACAGAGCGTTTCTGGAGTATCTGGTGACGATGCACCGGAGGATGGCAGCATTGCCTGCGAACGAGGTGAACCACTCGATGCTTGCCGGCATGATGCTGCAAATTGACAACGTGAAGGCGCGTCTCCTCACCTCAGCCGCCACCTTCGCTGCTGCAGGTGGAGACCTCACCGAAACAGCCTCCGCACTCTCAAACTATCTCAGAGGCCAAAGCACCCCACTGCCTCCACCCCCCGCATCACACCAAGCACCCATCCCCAGATTGTACCCCCAATGGCACACCCCTTTGTAGCCAGCTAGATTTGTCTCTATGTAACATAGTGTAAAAAAAAAAGTCGCATTTTTATTTTATTTCCCCCTAACACACAGTGTATTAAGAAGCTAGACAAAAAGAAAAGCCAACGTTCAGATCTTGGATAACAGTATTTCCCCTTGAATCCTTTCAATCCTTGCAACAGATTTTTTACCCCCTATTTGGCTGCGTTAACCGAAAAACACTCTTTTTCAAGATTAGTTGGCGGATGATATTGTCTAGTTTTTATTCCACCCTTCTGACTTTCTCTCACTCCATTTTACAGGGAAAAAAAATTACAAAAAAATACAAAAAAAAAATCGCATGAGGTTGTGTTGATTGCAGTGAACTATGGTGTTAGAAGAGATCAACAGTGGTCTGGTTAAGGATATTTTGCAGAGCCATGAGGGGTTGCTGTCATTGTCGTTGAAGTCCAATCGGCTGCGCGAGGTGGGACCGTACCTCCGTGAGGTTGCGACCCTGGAGCGACTGGATCTGAGTGACAACGTTCTCTGCCATCTGGAGAGTCTTGCCTTTGCGAACCTCACTGCACTCAACATATCATGTAATAGATTAACCTCGCTCGACGGCATCACCGCCTGCCCGCTCCTCCGCAAGCTCGACGCCTCCAATAACCAGCTCGAAACCCTTTCCCCAAACCTCCCCTTCCTCACCTCCCTCGATCTCTCCCACAACCGCCTTCGCTGCGAATCTCTCAGAGATTTGAGTAGAATCGCGCACAACAGTTTGGTAAAGCTGAATTTACGGAATAACAGTATTTCTTCGTTGTCCTCTCTGACAGAAAGCCTTGGGGGTGCGAGATCTAGTTTAAAACAGCTGAAATTACGGGATAATTTGATTGATTTAGGGTTTGATGGGGTGAGGGGGTTTTTTGCGGAGAAATTTCCAGCGATGCTGCTCTTAGACTCTCAGGTGGTCCGCCAGGGGGCTAGACGGAGGGTTAAGGGGAATGGCACCTCCAACGCTACTACACCGTCCTCACGCTTTTCTGAGTCTAATTTGAGTGGGCACCCTTCTACCTCGTCCTCTGGTACTAAGGGGTCTGCGAAATACTCAGGTTCTTCTGCAGGCCAATGGAGTGGGCACCACGCTATGGATGATTCGCCTAACAATGGAGTATACCAAGCGGAGGCTGGGACAGCAGATGTGCGGCTAGATACTAGAAGCATTCTGGCAGAGTTTGGGATTTCGTTGTTGGAGAATAGAGACACCTCGTCGGATGGCGGGCATATGAATCATAGGTACAGCGATGTGCGGACGTCAGAGCGGATGAAGAAGGAGAGGCTCCCAGAGGTGAAGGAGCGTGTGGAGGATGGGGAGGAGGAGGAGGAGGAGGAGGAAGGGGGGGTGATCCGGACCGACGAAGGCAGCGGGACAGTGCGGAAGAGCACAGCGAAGCCGCTGTTCTCGAAGGATTCACTGGAGGATATGTCGGTGTTCCGGGAGTTGAGTCTGACCCTGCAGGACAGCTTTGAGATTGAGGCAGAGAGGGAGGAGAAGAAGTCGGCTCCAGAGTCGTTGCCCCTGGCGGACATAGAACCGCAGCAGGCAGGGTGGGTGGAGCCTTTGGAGAATATTCAACACTCTCTGTCATCCATCTCCAACGACGGAAACGCACTGTCAAAGACAGAATGGGAACGCCTCATGTCGCAAAAATCGCAAGACTATGGAGAGGAAGGCGGGGAGCTACCACGCCCTGTCGAGACGGTGCCAAAGCCTGCAAGCCAGGTCGAGCCTGCCCTCCCTACTGCCGTGAAACGACGTGCGCCGCAGGTGAACTACCTTCTCGAGGAGTATTCCCAGGAGTACACGCTGGACACAAGCAGCAGTGTGGTGATAGACCTGAACCACTATGAGGGGCGACGCATAGAGTTCGCAGAGGTGAGCAGCGACGGCAGCGTGCTTGAGCTCAGTGCAGTGCGGTGCAGCCAGCCGTCGGTAGGCGAGCTGCGTAAGATCAACCCAAGACCACATCCCGTTCTCGAACCCATTGCGCCCGATGCTGCAGAAGCTGAAGACACCCTACAACACGAACTCGCCAAGCAGCAGCAGGTGCACTCCGAACAACACCACATCCTCCAACAGGAGCAACTCGAGCAGCGACGGTGGCTGCAACAGCAACAACGGCAGCAGCAGCAGTTCCTCCAGCAGCAGGTCCAGCAGCAGCAGCGACGGCACGAACAGAAGGAACACCAACGCCAGACACGCCAGGCCAACCCCTCCTCGCCACGCCCGATCTCTTGCATCGAACCCATCGAACGCTCCTCAAACCTACGCCCCCAGCAGCAGAGCTCTGAACAGCAGGAAACGGTGCTGGAGGTCAACCCCGAGAGCCACAACGTCTCTGCTCAGACACTCCCAACCACCACCACCACCACTTCACAGACCCAAACACCCCACACCCTTGACAGCACAGCACAGACCACCACCACCACCACCGCAACAAAGCAATGCCAATCATCCGTCCCCCAAACAAGCACCGGCACGACATGCTGCACCGAAACCCACGAGGTCGGGGTGCAAAGCACGCTTCCTGAGTACGTCACCGAAGCACTCCAACTATGCCAGGCAGACATGGTGCAGAGCACTGCACGGTGCCGGGAGTTGCAACGGCAGCTTGACGAGGCACTCTCTCACACACCGGACGACACACAAGCACTGCGAATCCAACAACTCGAACAGGAAAATGCGGCGTTACGGGCAAGCAGTGCGAGGGGACAATCCGAGTACACACAGCTTACCGCAGCGAACCGACAACTGACAGAACAGCTTGTGGAGAGCGAGGCGGCAGTACGGAGAGGGGACGGGGCGGCAGCGAGACTGGCGACGGAGGAGGAGACTGTTCTGCAGTTGACAAGGCTGGCGGAGGGACTGCGATCTGACGCACAGAGCATGCGAGCCTCCCTAGAGGTTCGCATCGAGCAACAGTGCGCACAACTACAAACCGCGTCCTCCAGAGAGCTTGAACTACAAGCGCAAGTCAACACCCTCCAAAGCGACCGCTGCAACCTCCTTGCCGCGCTCTCCTCCGCCACCCGCCCCAACGACCCCCTCTCAGCCCTCCAAATAAGCTCCTCCCTCCTCTCCCTCAGCTCCGCCCCTCTCACAGCAAACCCCTTCTCCGCCTCAACGTCCACAAAGCACTCTCCCTTGTTAGCACCGTAATGTGAGGAAAAGAAAAATTCTTTAGAAATGTTGAGAGAGTAGTATCATTGGAGGGGGGAGGGAGGGAGGGGTGTATCACTGTACTGCCGTTCCTGATTTTATTTGGTCGGTGGTTGGTGGAAAGAAGGGAGTTATAGAGGAGTTTTTTTTTTTGGCATCTTTGGGTTCCAATTTTTTTTGTGGTGGATTTTTCCATCTGTTTTTGTGTGATATAGCTTTTTTTCGGAGTGGCTGGGATAATTAAAAAAAAGTTACTATTTTTGGAGGTGCGGCAATAGGATAGGTTTCATCCAACCATATTGTCTCCCCCCTTTTTCTTTGCGTGCCTGCTTACAGTTTTGTTGGCAACTCCCAAACGCAACACTCTGGGGGGTTCGATAACCCTCTAATATTAGTGCCTGCGTCTCCAGAGGCGTTTTTTTTTTGCACTATCAACTTCACTTTCTTTGCAGAGTTCTGGTCTGAACAGTTTGGGTCTACGTCTCTGTGACGAAGGTCGACTGGACAGTCTCAAAACTCCCTTCTATCCTTCTTTATCTGCATGACAGGCATATGAGTAGCGTATTCAATGCCCAAACGTTGATTTGTTTTATTTGGCTACTTCCTCATGGTTGCGGTCAACACAGTGAGTCGCCCCTCTAGTTTTAGGGTACGTTTTATACGTGGCTTAAGTAAATATGGATATTGTGGGGTGTGATAATTGGGTCCACACTTTAGACAGTTCATGTTAAGGCGGGACTCACCGTACTACGTTGAAGAGGAGGAAGAAGAAGAAAATGAAATATCATTGAAGCGTGGTCACAACCTGTGTGATTTCCACACAGATGTGATCACTATTTCAGCTCAGGGCGCGCGCTAACTTTTCGGAAATTTCCCGAAAAAATGGATATCGGGTCCAAAAAAATGTACCTACAGGAAGTATGTGAAGGGGGCAGAAAAATCAGGGTCATGTTACATTTCCGAGAAAATCCCGGGCTGTGGTGGGGGATATACGGAAAAATGGACAAAATTTTGGTGACTTAAATTTTCACAAAATATGAACCCATACTCGTAAACAAGGGTCATTTTCAGGTCTTTCGGACAGCACCCCCAGCACCCAGTACACAGTACACAGTACACAGTACACAGTACACAGTACACAGTACACAGTACACAGTACACAGTACACAGTACACAGTACACAGTACACAGTACCCATTACCGTGACTTCACCGGCCAACATCGGAAAACACCGGCAAACCCGCAAACCCGAAACATGGTCAAAATCAGGTGGAATATACATAAGTACATCATGGGGGGGTAGGGAACAGGTAGCGCCGCAGGCGCACGGTACCCAACTTTTTTCTTTTTTCTTTCCCCTTTTCTCTGCTTTCTTTTGATTGCGCGAGCCGATTGCTCTCCACGGTGGGGTCACATGTGTGTCCAAAAACTATCTGAAATGCCCTTACTGTACAATATGGGATTCTCTGATTTTCTAAAGGAAATCGTGTAATCAAAAAATTTTTGTACCGCGAAAAAACCTCGAAAAAACCGGGTGTGAGGGTGTGGATTTAGCGCGCGCCCTGTTTCAGCTTCCACAAAAAAAAAAAAAAAAAAAAAAATGAAGCCGTGAAGAAAAAAAAACGGCAGTATCTAGATTTTTTATGGTGTTTTATCTGTGTCTTCTTCACACAGAATGGACCTTCTTTTCTTTTTTTTGCACTATCAACTTTATTTCCCCCCTTTTCTGCGATGTGTGTATGAGAAGCACCTTCTAGTATTTTTTCTTTTCCCCCCTCTGCGGAACCTATTTTTAAAATAGAATTTGTGTGATCAATAATTTGGGGTTTTTCGTCTTTTCTATGAACGTTGTATGCACAAGAAGAGGCATACATAAGTGAAATAAATGACTTGACTTGTGGTTTTAACGTTGGCTTACAACGGTGAAGCTTCATTTACTTCATTGTCGTGTATAATATTATTCATCCTGTGAAGGGACAGACAGACATTAAGCCCTCTTTCTTTTGGTTAAACAACTCCCAAACGCAACACTCTGGGGGGTTCGATAACCCTCTAATATCAGTGCCTGCGTCTCCAGAGGCGTTTTTGCACTATCAACTTCACTTTGGTTTGTGGGATTATCTTCGGGTGAGGCTTTGGTTTCATCTGAACAACGTTTTTTTCTTCTTTTTTTTTTTTGGCTGGTGTCTCCGGGGTGATCCAGTACCAGCTTACTCCAAATCAAAAAAAAATGTTCCCCTTTTTTTTGTTCTTACGATGTGGAACGCATATCATAAGCAATTCAAGTTTTTTTTTTTAATTTTTCCTCTTTTTTTTTTGAAATTTTTGTTTGTATTCGTGTAGATCCCTGAGGATGTGCTCCACATTCATCTTTCACATTTCTCTCTCCCCCTTTTTGAAAGGCAGGGCCTCTGTTCCCCTCAGCCCACTATCCTCTATTCCCCCGATTGCAAACAGCTTGATGCGGCTTTCTAACAAATACCAAGTAGTCTGCGTCACACCTAATTCGATAGGTGACAAGTGAAAAAAGCCTCTCGGGGGGTATTTTTTGGTCTCTCCCCCTCTTCCACTTCATGCTCTCCACGACGATACTTTGTCATGACATAACAAGCACATAATAGCAAGCACAAAGCGTTACCGATAAACTGCTTGTCAAATGTGCTTCTCAACGTCATGACAAGTGTCGTCGTGTCCCTCCCCCCCACCCATAGATAAACGAACACCCTTTTCTTAAAGGGTCCTAGCACTGATTTTTTTTTCTCCCCCTGTATTAGGCATTATTTCCCCCCCGCCAAAGAGATCGGGGTTTTTTCCCGTCAGAATTTGAAGAAAAAAAGTATATTGGGTTAGAATTGACCCCAAGGGTTTAGAGCAATAATACGAAGAAAAAGAATGGGCAGTGAACGGAGTGTCACCTAGACTACTTTCCAACTAAGTTGCAAAAAAGAAAGGGCATACCCCCACCTCCCTTGGTTTTTGACGTGGATAGAGTGAACTGTGTGCTTGGTTTGCGCTGTCGTTGAGTTTCACGGACCTTCTGCTCTGCAGACGGAACTGCGGGATGGACGCCCACTGTATTCTATTTTATTAGGTGACTAAGCCGGCTTAGGTTCATCGCATTCACACTTCGGTTATTTCCTCACTCATTTTTTTTTTTTTGTCCTCCCTCCACAACCTTCCAACCTTCCAACCCAGACGTTGCCAAGCAACACACCAAACATATGGATGCATTCACTGAGGGGCCCATCCTTGGTGCTGTCGTTGGCAATACCAACACCGTCGGCGCCTTTTGGGAACCACGTGGTCGCAACGCAGACATATTAACCAATGCACGTGGCAACCGCATCACACCGTCGGTCGCAATCCACTATGCCCCCCTCGGGTCACGCCAAGCAACCGTCTTCGTCGGCGAGGACGCAATCGCAAAAGAAAAGAAACAGCCCGGGGGGTTGATACAGAACCTCAGAATGTACGTTGGGCTCAACTCGAGGGAGTTGGATTTGGAGGCGTTGGGGAGGACTGCGCCGAAGCTGGTTCCTGACAGAACAAATACGAGACTCATGCTGAAAACACGAATTGGTCTTGACCCTGGCGAAGTGCCGGTTGAACAACTCAGCAGCCTCCTTGTCAAATCACTTCAAGACCGTCTCGCAACGCAACTCCCTTCAGACATCGGAAGCATGCGGCAGGTCGTCGTCGCCGCACCTCCATACTACTCTATGTCACAGAGAGAGTCTCTCCGGCGCGTCATTCTCACGCTTGATGGGGTAAGCCTCTGTGGTGTTGTGTCTGAGCCTCTCGCGGCTTTAGTTGGGTCCGGTATTTTGGGTGATACTAATGTGCGAGGGTCAGGCCAGAGTGTGGTGGTGGCAGATATAGGTGGGACATCAACGTGTTTGTCGCTTTTGAAGGAAGCCGCGACGCAGCAGGAATCACCGAAAGGGGTGCAGTGCTTTCAGTGTGTCGGTGTGGCGGCGGATCTGGAGTGTGGAGCGACATCTGTGAATCAAGAGATTCTTGCGGATTTGGGGGATGCATTTAAGCAAAAATGCGGGCAAAATATGAATGAAAAGAACTTAAAAAAGGTGGCGCCAGAGGTGGAGCGGTTGAAATGCGATGGGAAGGGGGGTATCGACGTGGACCTACCAGATGCAGACAGCGACAGCGAAGAAGGTGAGTTCGAGTACACAATGGACGGACAGAAGATGAAGCGGTTCTGCGCACGGATTCTTAAAGTCATCAAACGGCTCACCACATCGATTCTGAAGTCCACCGGGACCAAGGCTGCGGATGTGACCCACGTTGTTCTATGTGGCGGAGGGGCACGTCTCCATGCTGTAGAGGAGTACTTCCAAGAAGCCTTTCAAGAAGCGGACATCCTAGGCGGTGCGCGCCACGCACCAGAGCAAACCCCAGACTACATCGTTGCACTCGGCTGTGCAAAGCTTGGCGCCTTCGCAGCAACCCTTCCCGACTCTGTGAAGCCGTGTCTCAGAGAGCTGGAGGCAAACCCGCATCTGGTCTTCTATGCGGCGGACGCCGTGGGTGAGGGGATTGCTGTGTCGAGCAACGTCACGCTGGCTTCGGTGGAGAAGGGGAAGACTGCGGCAGCGATTGCGTTGGAGGTTGCCAGCGGGACGCGCGACATTCTTGTGAAGAAGGACACACCGTTGCCGGTCTCTGTGATGCGGCATTTTGGGTGTGCGACGCCCTTTGCTATGGTGCACCTGGTGGAGATGGCCGACATAGAGGACCCCTTGTATGCCACGCCTCTGGGGTCTGTGTGTTTGCGTCTGCCTACACGCATCGCACCGTCGCGTGCTGATGAAGGCGACCCAACCCCGCCGACAGTGGCAGTGCGGGTGACGGTCACCCCGCACGGTTGCGTCGAAGTGCAAGCCCTCGTAACGCACCCAGAGAGCTCAGATTTGACAGTTGTTTCGTCATTGCCGTTGCAGGCGTACACAGGGAATACACAGCCCATGAAGCCGCCGGTTGTGCCGAAGATAAAGGAAACACCTCAGACCCAACCTCAACCCCAAGCGCAAGCGCCAGCAGAACCGCCCCGTGCTGCCACACCTACACAACCCCCGCCCGCCGCTCCCCTAGAGTCTCCAAGGGAAAAGGCAAGGATCGATATTTACGACAGGTTTCAAGCCCTGGCGTGGTTCTTCCAAGATATGAAGTCGTTCAACGGGATGTACGCAGTGTCTCAGGCAGACGAGAAAGTGGTAGAAAACGCGATGTTAGAGGCAAACAGAGCTTCGCAGGCGGAGTACCCCACCGTCGAGCCTGCGCTGGCTGCGCTGGAAAAGCTTAACCGCGACTGTTCGATGACGGTGGGGAAGCCGCCGCACAGCGGGGTGCTGATCGAGCTGGCGTTGGGGTTGTGGCAGTTTGCCGTTGCACCGCAGGGGGACGAGGTGGCGTTGCTGATGCAGGCGTTTGCGATGAAGACGCCTGCGGAGCACCGCACGAACGATTCAGGAGAGACGTTGCTGCATTCGGTATGATGTTTGTTTTGTTCGTCTTTCCCCAGCGCAGCATTGCAACGTCACTGCGATTCTGATTAAGGTGACTACTATCACCATTTCACACATATCGATTCTGACACAATGGCATCTAAATGTACTTCCCAACGATACCAGGGTCCGTCCTGGTCCGCTTTTGAGGTCAATGAGATCAAGCCGTATTTGTTTTTTACTCTGGTAGGCCGCAGGGTACTTGTGATTTCATCCGGATGGCATCGTACAGTGGGTAAGTAGGAGGTGCCTGCATCAACAACTACAGTTTGTTTTTAACGTTAGTTTCTTTTTTTTCAAGGCAGTTTTTCTCAGTGACACCTTTTTTCAATTTTTTTCTTCTCCGCAAATTACATAAATAATTCTATTTTCTTTGTTCGATTCAACACACACTGCAAACAGATCGCAAAATGCGGCGCAATCAACTGCTGGAACGTCACCCTCCAGGCCCTTGGTACAGCTAAGGTGAAACGCCTCCTTCAGGTGGCCGACAGCAACGGCGTGACCCCAGCCGACAGACGCATCCACACAAACGAAGCTGTCTTCGCAGAGTACTCTCGGGTGTTCAACAGCTGAGAGGAAAAAAATAAATCCCGGGGGGGAAAAAAACGCAAACTTATTAAAAAGCTACCCCCTCCCCCTTCCCACCTTTCCAGAATAGAGTAGAAAAATAGAACAAAAAACCCCCTCTTTTTTTCTCCCATCTCATTCATAATACGAACCTCAGCCATCTTGGAAACCTATATGTTATAACAGCATCGTATCCTTTTCACTCCAGATTATTTTTTTTATAAATGCGAAAATGGGATGAAAACAGTGTGTCGAGCGATGATGTTTATCGTGTCAATCATCGAGAGAAGAGAGGGAATTTGAGTGAAGAGCACTTGAAGACTCTTGCGCGGTTGGGGTCAGGCACAGCTTGGGAGGCTGCCCCAAAGGTAGAAACCCGAGAAGAGCGCCGGGAGCGACGCGAACGCAAAAAGGAGAAGAAGAGACAGACCGCACAGAGCCTTGCCCTCTTCGATGACAGCACGCACACCCCTATTGACCGGCTCAGCCGCAGCTTTACCATGGAAGCAAGCAGCCACACCCCTGAGACGCCTCCTGAACACCCCATCGCTCTTAGCCGCTCCGCTCCTTTGCTTCAACCGTCTCTTGTCTTCCACACTACGCCTAATCGAATGGAACAGCCTCCCCAAGCACAGACCACACCGCGAGACAACTATGCAAAACCCCCAAGCGCACCAGGAACACCAGGCACCTCATCTCTTCGTGCCTCTGTACGGTCAAATTCTGCGTCGAGGGTGAAAGGTGCAGGGTCGGTGCACTCAATGCATTCGATAGGGCATGCGTCCACAGCATCAACGTCAATGTCGCCAATGCTCTCAAAAGTTGCCTCTGCCACGAATCTCATCAAAGTTGCAGAACAATGCAGCGACGACGGCAACGACCTCACCACCCCTCAGCTGGTTGCCCTCTTAAAACGCAGCGCTGCCATCATGAAGGCAATGAAAGGGAAGATCCGGGATCTCACAGAGGAGAACGAAAGGCTTCAGCAACCACAGGGGTGCGACGAAACGAGAACTGCGATTGACAGGGCACTCAAGGAGAATGGTGAGATGGGGAAGCGTGTTGTTGCGCTGCAGAAGGCGAATAATGAGATCCCACGCCTTAAGAAGGAGGTGACAGATATGCGGAAGGAGCGGGGTCTTGCTTTAGATGAGATTGAGCAGCTGCAGATGAAGGTCGCAGGGTTGGAAGAAAACTCTGCCTACCACCCTCCAACATTGCTGCAACGGTCGAGACGTACCTTTGCAAGCGTGCCTGAATCGGATCCATTGGAAGACCAAATCGACAGATTCATCCAAAACTCACCTCACGCTACCTCACTCTCAAAGGTCGCACCACAAATATACCAACTCACGAAAAATCTAAAAAAGATCCACCTAACCTGGAACCCGAAGGGGCACGTTCTCGTTCGGGTTGGTGGTGGGCAGGTCACCCTAGATGTCTATATGGAGCAAGTCGAGGCACAAAGCGACCGCGCAACAAAACGTAGCAACAGCCTCACCACACGAAAAAAGGGCTGTCCACACTGCGGCCTGTCCCCACCACAGCTCACGACAGGGAAAAATAACCCCCGTCCGAGAGACCCTTGGGACGCCACTCTAGCCTATTAATCCTCCCCCGCCCCTACAATTGTCTATAATTTGTGTAAGATACGAGACCCCTGCTTTCTCAGATTTGACCTTCACATTTCACTCTAACCCACAAAATAACAGCATCAACCAAACAATGGACCAACTGGACCACTATCGGGAGGTGATGGATGGGCAGGGATATGCCTTTGAGGTGCGGTACGATGAGCGGGTAGGGAAGCATTGTGTTGCTGTGCAGGACATTGCGGCGGATGAGGAGCTGATCATTGAGGCACCGCTTGTTGTGTGGCCGCATGCGGAAGAGGCGTGTCAAGGAAGTGCACACCCCATCTGCGAGGTCTGCTTCGCGCCCCTCACAGACGACCACCCAACCTCCTGCAGGAACGACTGGCTTCAATACTTCCCCACCACCTCCATCCTCACCGCACGAACCTGGCAACTCGCAAAGGACAAATCATGCAGTGTCACTCTAGAAGCCCTGGGCAGATCCATTGCCCGCATTCTGTGGTTCTGCCAAACCTTTCTCGAACAAGGTGCCACCCCCGAACAAGCCTTTGTCAGCAGCGCTCTCCCGTTTTATAGACTGTGCACCCCAGAGGGGCAGCTTGGGGAGTGGGTGGAGGAGTACAGAGGGGAGTTGGTGGGGCTAGTCAAGGTGCCGCCCGGTGCGCATGCAGAGTTGGCTGCGCTCAAGGAGAGGGCGCTGTCGGCAGCGTTCGTGGAGCACCTCATAGGGGGGATATGCCTGAATGCACACACCGTGCTTGTACCTGGGTACGGGAGGGGCAGTGGTGTGTACACACTGACAGCAACGCTGAACCACACCTGTGCCCCCTCCGCTCGTGTTGAAACGGTGCCCGACACCGTGGATGTCAGTGTCAAAGCGAATGGACCTGCTGTTGCAGGGTCGCAAGTGACCATCAGCTACGTCCCAGAGGGTTTAAACACAGCGCAAAGACAGTCCCGTTTGGAGAAGTACGGCTTTCAGTGTGACTGTACGCTTTGTCAGTAGGGTGAGGGGGTGTGGTGGTGTGCTTGTGAGGATCAAAGGTTGAGGGTGTGGAGAGAGGGGGAGGGGGAGGGGGAGGGGGAGGTGGGGTCGCAAGGTTGTGTGTGGAGGTTTGCTGAGGTGGGGAGGTGGTGGTGGTGGGGGGATGTAGTGGCGTGGTGCCGCTTCAGCGCCGGTGTTGGTGTTGTGCAGGTTCACACTTGGCGCAACGGGCTCTCGTCAGTCGCAGCCGCCCCAGATCAACCCTGCTGTGAGCTTGGGTCGATCCACCCGGTGTCTGTCTACAGTCGCATGTGGTGGGGTGGAGCTTGTGATGGCGAGATGCTTTCTGTCTGGAGACCCTCGGGGTCGGTCAGTGATTCTGATGTGGGGTGAAGGTGGAGGGTGGGGGTAGGGGTAGCAATGTCATATAGCATCAGCGTGTCAGACAATATGTATTGTTTTTTTATTTTTTGTTAAGGCTGGCATCTCCAGATCTGTCCGTGTCCAAGTGCTCATTGTAGCCAATAGTGTGGTTACACTGTTTTTCCGATCCCTCGCGCAGTCAACAAGCGATTCGGTGGTTCAATCACCACCTTGGGCAGTGTTCCACGCGATGTGTACTCCAAATGCTTATCCTCGACTTCAAGTATTTGTCTTGACAGTGCCTGTCCTCATGGAGGTCTTCGCTTGGCTCAACCCTGTTGGTACTGTATCCTGCAGGCAACGTCATCTATGCAGAGCTGGTGGCAACCATATACGGGTTGCAGCACTACCAAGACGATGCGTCTTCGTATGGGGTTCATTAGTGTATGGGAGAGGGAGGGTATCCATCGCCCACCCCAGATTCTTCTGCACACACACGTCACACAACACACTCACAATGGCCTACGCATACTCTGCAATGGTGTCCCCGCGTCTTGTGGAGGACCCGCTTCACCAGGTTGCCTCGCACCACCACGCTGTGAACGAGGCAGGTGCACACGCACACGCAGCAGGTGCAAGCGTGCATGCGGGAGCACTTGCGTCTGCTGCAGGTGCGGCATCTGTGCATGCTGCGTCGACGCGTGCAGGTGCTGCGGCACAGGCGGGTCGCACGATTGCACAGGGGCACGTTGCTGCAGCGGCAGATGCACGCCAGCACATGACGGGGCTTGCACACGTGGCATCTGTGCGGGATGCGCAGTTTGCGAGTGCGGACATGGCGGGGAAGCAGGCAGTGTTTGCTGGTGCGAACGCAACTGCAGCTGTGACTGGTGCACATGCATCGGCTGCGTCTGCAGCGAAGGTGGCGGCTGAGCGTGAGGCGGCAACCTCTGCTGGGATGGCTGCGCAGGCGGCAGGGCGTGCTGCGTCGCTGGAGGCGGACCGTGCGGTGCGCTCATCGGATGCTGCTGCGGCACGTCTGCGTGCGTCGCAGGCGGGAGACGACGCGCGTGCTGCGTCTGCGGCAGAGATGACGACTGGTGCACTCGCACATGAGTCTGCAGCAGTGGCCGTAAGCTCGCGTGCGCAGCAGACAGACTCGGACGCACGTGCGGCTGCGGCGGAGGCGGCACGTGTGGCTGCAGCAGCGGCTGCGGCAGCTGCCTCTGCTCACGTGCGTGAGGCGATTGCTGCTGACCAGGCTGCACAGGTGGCACTGTCGGCAGCGGCACGCGATGCGGATGCGGCTGCAGCAACTGCGTTCCAGGCACGTGCGGAGGCTGTGGCGAAGGAGGAGCAGGTGCAGGTGTTTGCGGTGAAGCTGGCGAATGCGCAGAACGTGAAGCTTGCCTGTGTGCAGCGTGCGACGTCGGAGGATGCGGGGGCGACGAACGCAGTGGCGATTCTCTCTGCTGCAGACAGTGCTGCGAAGGCTGCTGCGATGCAGGCAGGTGCAGCACACGCACAGGCGGTGGTGGCAGGCCAGCACCTGACGCACAGGTCTGCAGAGGAGGGTGCGGCACGTGTGAACGCAGAGGTGGCACACCACTCGGCAAGCCGTGCACGTGGAAACTTTGTGGCAAGCGAGGCGAACCTGGTGCGTGCGTCGAGCCAGGAGGCTGTGTCGCGTGGTGTGCACGACACTGCTGTGCTGCATGCGTCTGTGGAGAGGCAGCGTGCGCACCACGAGGCGGGTGCTGCGGGTGCGGCACACGCACGCTCTGCTGCGCTTGCGGGTGTTGCTGCTGGGGCAACGGCAGGTGCACACGCAGCTGCACACGACGCACACGTTGCTGGCAGCGTTGCACGCCACACCTCGCTGACACGCGCCATCCACGAGACAAGCCCAAGACACGCTGTTGCTGTTGTGGACACCCACTCCCCGAGGTCCTACGTCTCTGCCTACGCTGCAGGAAGCCCAGGCCTGAGATACTGAACTGTCCGCTCACCCGCTGTTCCTTGACACCCTCTTGCCCCCTCTTTTTATTCAGTTTTATTTGATCTACTGGCTCAGAAAATAAAGGACCACATTCCTACCACTTGGTCCACTCACAACAAACACGCTCAACGCTGCGACGTTGTCTCGCAGTAATGCAAAATCATCCTCCCTTTACCCCCTGTATAATGTCCTTTTTTCACCCACCCCTTTTCCCCACCTGTTGTACTCTCGAAGCTAGTTGTGTGTGACAGAAGCTATAGCAATAAAAGAAACGGTCATAACGGCCTCAGCTACGATACACATTAGCTCCCCAAAACTTCCAAAACTTCCAAAACTCGGAGACACGAACAACGCTGTTAACCCCCAGGTGTTGTGTTGAGTCCATTGTGCGGAAAGCACTCTCCCCCTCTTTGTAAAGCAAACCAAAAAATAGTCAGTGCAGCTTGCACAGGTGGCAACTACACTATTCCAACAATTTTCAAAACGAAAAAAAAAAATATCCCACCTCTTTTTTTGCTGAATGTCCTCATTGTGAGATTCATGCATCATTTATGTGTATTCTTAGATTGTGCCCCCCCCTACCTCTCCTCTCTCTTCTCTCCCCGTCTCCTGGTGGAGGCTCACTCCCTTCACCCAAAGACAAACCCTCTTCCTAAACTATGCTTTTTTTTTTTGTAGACTGTAAAAAAAGAGGGGCTTGTTCATCATTTGTTTGGTTCATCTCACATACCCGTTTCCCTTTTTCTCAAGATTTTTTTCTTACATTTCCCAAAAAAATCAATATTCGTCGTTTTCGCGTAGCTACCTGAACAAAGCGCTTCCCCTTTCTGCACAACCAACCTGATTCCTTATACACGATTACGATGAGAAGATCTAAGAAGGACCTAGAGCTTAGAGCTTTGTCAATATCAGAATCAATATTTTTTTTCCACACCATGCACACTCTTAACACTACATCACCAAAATTACGAACTCCTTGGGGAAATGACATCATCCCTGACAACAAACTTGAGAAAACCCACGCAGCTGATTCTACACAATAACAAATTCCACACGGCCACTACGAGAGGCTTCGGTTCATCTGATAAACCAGGCTTCGCGCTAACTTTTGGAAAAAAAGCTGAAAAACCGTGTTTCGGGACCAAAAAAACGCACCTCAAATAGGGTTACGTCTGGGGGTGAAAAAACAGTGTTTTGTGGCATTTCCGAGCCAATCCCGCGCTGTGGTGGGGTATATTCGGAAAAATGGACAAAATTTTAGTGACTTAAATTTTCACAAAATATGAACCCACACTCTTAAACAGGGGCATTTTCAGGTCTGAAAACCCAATTTCAGATGAAATTGTGGTGTTTTGACTGGGAACAGGTAGCGCCGCAGGCGCATGGTACCCAACTTTTGTCTTTTTATTTTTCCCTTTTCTCTGCTTTCTTTTGATTGCACGGGCCGATTGCTCTCCACGGTGGGGTCGCATGTGTGCACAAAAACACTCTAAAGTACTCTTACTCTGAACGATGAGATTCCTCTGGTTTTAGTAAGGAAACCCCGGTCTCAAAAAGTGCGTAAATTTCCTGTGGCTTTTTCCCGCCCAAGAGGTCGTTTTGTTGCATTTCCGAACCAATCCCGGATTGTGGTGGGGGATACGGAAAAATGGACAAAAATGCAGCGACTTGAAATTTGACAAACATGAGCCCATATTCGTAAACAAGGGTTATTTTCAGGTCTGAAAACCCGACGTGCTGAAGAAGCTATCGGTAATGTAGTGATGGCGGTGGGGTTTCAGTGACCACAGAGAAGAGTGAGAAACTCTAGGAGGGTTATGGCCTCGGAGGGGGTGTGCCCCATGGCGTCCTAATCAATCTTTATCCGTGAGGGAGGGGCGATGTGGAGTCGTAAAATAAAATGAACACTGTACATAAGTACATCGTGTTTAAACATAAAGGAGGGTAGGAAACAGGTAGCGCCGCAGGCGCACGGTACCCAACTTTTTTATTTTTTTCTTTTCCCTTTTCTCTGCTTTCTTTTGATCGCGCGAGCCGATTGCTCTCCACGATGGGGTCACATGTGTGTGTGAAAACACTCTAAAGTACCCTTACTATGAAATATGAGATTCTCTGATTTTCTTAAGGAAACCCCGGTTTGCAAAAAAAAAAACGCACCACAAAAATATCCAAAAATCCCGGGACAAAGGACAGAAGTTAGCGCAAAGCCTGTGATAAACTTTTCCTTTTTTTTTTACCTCCCCTCAACCCATGCAAACTAACAGGGTGTGGGCTGGGGCGGGACATGCCAACAAGACGATGGCAGCACCGGAGCGTAGTAGCCTTGTTATGTCTTCTGCTCACCACCCACGCTGCGTCGGACATCTGCAGCGAAACCTTCGCCGCAGAGTCTGCCGATGTACGGAGGATGTCCTACTATCGGGTGCAGACGAACACTTCCTCACCCACCCCTTCCCCTGCCGCACCCAACGCTACGTCGCCCTGCCTCCTCAACCCTAGCGAGGAGCCCATTCTCTCCCGAGCCCTCCTCTCTGAGATCCAGGCCTCCTGCCTAGCAAATGGTTGTCTGGGTGACACCGCGCAATGTGAAGGCGCAGCGGGGATGGCCATTCGAGAGGCCCTCTGCGGCTCAACGTTCACCCTCTCGCTTATCGCAAACGGAGCATATAGCTGTCTCAGAAAAGTTCTTGCAGAGGCAGTCGACACAGCGCAGGGTTCCACACTTCTTGCATCAGCTGAAATACGACAAGGTGCGGTGCAGACGGCGTACAGTACTCCACCATGCGTAACATTAATTTTCGCGGAACTGCCAACATTTACGTGGAGGGTTAAGGTTAATGTAACAGAAACGTCGGTCAAAACATACTTCGAGAATGCGACAGTATTTGGAGAGCAACGTGGTCAAATTTTTGTGGATGAAATGACAGAGAGGGGTTTGCTCGACGATGCATTGCGGGCAATGAGTGGCAACCTTGGTGTTGGTGTGGCGGGGTCGATCGAATTTGCGGAGGATTTGGTACTCAAAGAACGCGAGGCCACGTTCTTCCCAGTACACATCCCTGCCACCCCGGTCTCGACCCATCCGATGTACAACCGAGGATACTTCTATTTTAAAATCGCAAATCTCCACGAAAGACTTCTCACCGCGCTCTACCTTCACGCCGTAGGAGCCTCCGCCATCTACGGCACCAAGGAGAGGGTCATTTACCCTGTCGACAGCTACGACTTTCCGGCGACAATGGTGGTTCCTCAGGTCACCTTTTTCTTGACAGCGGCGTCATACCAGAAGGGGGTCGTCGATGCCATGCGGAGCGCAGCGGAGAACCTGACGTATTTCATGGGGGATGGGGTGGAGGTGTTTGTCAACGAGACATTAGGATGGGAGGATGCCAATTTGACTAGATCCATGGCGGTGGCACCGTTGACGGCACCTACGGAGGGGGTGGTGGTGGTGGTCCACGTTGTGGACGTTGATGCATGGTGGTGTGGGCTGACCGCAGTTGTGGTAGGTGTCGTGCTGATGTACGTCTTCTGTGGGTTGTCTATGTACTGTCTTGATGCTGCGAAGGCAGTGGAACTCCGCCAGGTCGCCGCAAACGACAAATTCCCGCCCTCCGTCCTCCGCGAGATGAAGGAAACCGCGCACGCAAAGCGCTCCCTCCTCCGCACCATGGCCTTGCAGATCAGCCACCAAATGGTGCTAACCGGCGGGGTAGGGCTGTGGTTGCTCTATTCCTGGGCGTATCATCGAAAAGAATGTCGAGACGACTTTCTGGTGCACTGTGTATTGGTGACAGGCATTGTCATTGTGTTTCCCTTCATAGACTTCCCTCTGTTGTTCGGGTGTGTGATGTTCCGAAGGGCAGACTTTGCGAAGAGGGTCACGCAGGGGAGATCATTAACGGTGAAGTGCCAGACGTATCTGTTCCGGCTGCTGGGGTTTCTCTGGTTTGTTAACTTCGTGGTGCTCAACGTTGCCGCCTGGAGGGCGCCGCAGGACGGCTGTGGGGCACTGCACTACCACAGCCAGGTGTATCTGATTCTCTTCTACACCGCCGCTGTCCTTGTCTGTCTCTTTGCCATCTATGCCGCAATAAAGCGAAACGGCATACCCGGCATCCACCTCTCCCATGATGGTTCAGATGCAGAAACTCCTGCTTAAAGGGATATAGAAAGAACCAAAGTGGTCATGGGTGTGGGGAGTACTAAGTAGAGCGGGGAGATGGTGGTGGTGGTGGTGGTGGTGGTCTGTCCAATGCCTGAAGGAGAAGAAGGAAGGGATTGAAGTATGCGTGATGTATGATAGTCGGTAGTGTCAGCAGTCAGGTTGGAGCAGGCCTAGCAATGAGGCAAAAAAATAAATGAAAGTAGACAGGTAGAGGGGGGTGCGTGTGGTGCGCAGTGTAGCATTGCTTATGTATAGCTGTAGCTCATCTCTTTCATAGTGTTGTTTGTCTTTTGTCTGTGGGAGAGAGAGAGAGAGAGAGAGAGAGAGAGCGGCTATCTTTAAAATTTTCCCCTTCTTTTTGTACCAGTTGAGTGAGTGTCATTGTTCTTGTTTAATGTTTGGGTGTATCTGCGTCCACAGCGCCGTTTCTACCTCAAATTTCTGTTTTCAAAATTCCATTTTTTTGTTGTTGTTGTCACAGAGATGGATGTGTATAGTAAAGCACTTTTCATATCAAAATTTCTCTCTTTTTTTATATATTCCGCTTGTATCGGAGATGCTCGTTTGCAGTCGTTGGTTCGATTCATATCCCCCCCTTTTTTTAGAGTGACTAAACGAGAGGCTTAGGTTCATCTTATAAACCTTTTCTCTTTTTGTCTTTGTCGTGTCTGCGTCCCTAACCAGCAACTTTACCATTTTCTTTTTTTTTGAAATTAATTTATTTTACAGTAGATGGCGTCAGGCAGTTCAATTTTCAAAGGATCTGTGTTAGGGGTGTGTCTGCTGACTGGAGACACAACTGTTAGCCTTGTCAGGCAGTAGTACCTCATTACACGATGTAGAGAAGGGAGACGGGGTACCAGTGTTGTCTCCGTGGGTCTTGGTGGGTGGGTGGGTAGGGGTGTTCACGTAGGAAGTCGTTGTACACCATTGTGCACGGCGCAGGTCCTGATTCATGATGTACTGTGTATTTTTTTTCAAAGAAGGCTCAACCAGTGAGAAGGTTGGTTTGCTCCTGGGGAGAGGAGGAAGAGAGGCCCAACGATGTAGAAACAAGAGCAGTGCTAAATGGTGCCTTCCTGTGTCCAGAAAGGTGAAGAGGTGTCGTGGTGTTAAAAGCTAGAGGTCAATACCCCTTTAGGTGGGGGGTTGACCATGAACGAATCACAATGAATCAAAAAGAAAAGAAAAAAAGGTGGGTGGTTTTTGTTTGTTCGTTGTCCTGGGGAGGGAGGGTGCTGCTGCTTGTATCCATCGCCCACCCCAGATTCTTCTGCACACACACGTCACACAACACACTCACAATGGCCTACGCATACTCTGCAATGGTGTCCCCGCGTCTTGTGGAGGACCCGCTTCACCAGGTTGCCTCGCACCACCACGCTGTGAACGAGGCAGGTGCACACGCACACGCAGCAGGTGCAAGCGTGCATGCGGGAGCACTTGCGTCTGCTGCAGGTGCGGCATCTGTGCATGCTGCGTCGACGCGTGCAGGTGCTGCGGCACAGGCGGGTCGCACGATTGCACAGGGGCACGTTGCTGCAGCGGCAGATGCACGCCAGCACATGACGGGGCTTGCACACGTGGCATCTGTGCGGGATGCGCAGTTTGCGAGTGCGGACATGGCGGGGAAGCAGGCAGTGTTTGCTGGTGCGAACGCAACTGCAGCTGTGACTGGTGCACATGCATCGGCTGCGTCTGCAGCGAAGGTGGCGGCTGAGCGTGAGGCGGCAACCTCTGCTGGGATGGCTGCGCAGGCGGCAGGGCGTGCTGCGTCGCTGGAGGCGGACCGTGCGGTGCGCTCATCGGATGCTGCTGCGGCACGTCTGCGTGCGTCGCAGGCGGGGGACGACGCGCGTGCTGCGTCTGCGGCAGAGATGACAACTGGTGCACTCGCACATGAGTCTGCAGCAGTGGCCGTAAGCTCGCGTGCGCAGCAGACGGACTCGGACACACGTGCGGCTGCGGCGGAGGCGGCACGTGTGGCTGCAGCAGCGGCTGCGGCAGCTGCCTCTGCTCGCGTGCGTGAGGCGATTGCTGCTGACCAGGCTGCACAGGTGGCACTGTCGGCAGCGGCACGCGATGCGGATGCGGCTGCAGCAACTGCGTTCCAGGCACGTGCGGAGGCTGTGGCGAAGGAGGAGCAGGTGCAGATGTTTGCGGTGAAGCTGGCGAATGCGCAGAACGTGAAGCTTGCCTGTGTGCAGCGTGCGACGTCGGAGGATGCGGGGGCGACGAACGCAGTGGCGATTCTCTCTGCCGCGGACAGTGCTGCGAAGGCTGCTGCGATGCAGGCAGGTGCAGCACACGCACAGGCGGTGGTGGCAGGCCAGCACCTGACGCACAGATCTGCAGAGGAGGGTGCGGCACGTGTGAACGCAGAGGTGGCACACCACTCGGCAAGCCGTGCACGTGGAAACTTTGTGGCAAGCGAGGCGAACCTGGCGCGTGCGTCGAGCCAGGAGGCTGTGTCGCGTGGTGTGCACGACACTGCTGTGCTGCATGCGTCTGTGGAGAGGCAGCGTGCACACCACGAGGCGGGTGCTGCGGGTGCGGCACACGCACGCTCTGCTGCGCTTGCGGGTGTTGCTGCTGGGGCGACGGCAGGCGCACACGCAGCTGCACACGACGCACACGTGGCTGGCAGCGTTGCACGCCACACCTCGCTGACACGCGCCATCCACGAGACAAGCCCAAGACACGCTGTTGCTGTTGTGGACACCCACTCCCCGAGGTCCTACGTCTCTGCCTACGCTGCAGGAAGCCCAGGCCTGAGATACTGAACTGAACTGTAGCATGAGTAGAGAGCAACGTTAGATCCCCATCCTCCTGCGCCCGTGAGGTGCTTTTTTTTGTACTCCGTTATCCCCCACTGTTTACCTCACTTGTTTGTTTGTTTTTATTTATTTTTGTATTTTTTAGTTCTTTTTTTGTTGTACCTTGTGACCCGTATTGCATATGATTCACGTACTCATTCTCACTTGTTCCCCAACCCCCTAAGATAATGTATATCTAAGTCCCAATGCCACTACCATTTTCATGCCTCCCACTACCCTCTTTGCGAGAATTTTGACACCTTCCTTACACTCTATCTCACAGGCTTCACAACAAGAAGCACACGCGGGGACTGGTGGGCAACAATGGACGTGAGTCTCGTCACCTGCGTGCACACGCACAAGGACGCGTTTGGCGGAAAGTGCCTTACAGCGAACAGTGAGAACGTTGAGTTCAGCGCGCCTAAGGAGCTGCGCGATGCAGGCTTCCCTCATGGGGAGGCACGGTTTGCGTTTGACAATGTGCACGACAACCCTGGTGCTGACGAGCTGTACTCCGGGTACCTGAAGGACTTGGGCAAGAAGGTCCTCGACAGGCAGAACGCAGTGGTGTACTTTGGTGGGAAGCGCTCGACACCTAAGCGCGATACTATGTTTGGCCCTGCAGGCGCACCACAGAAGGGCATCCTGCACAAAATGCTGAAGGATATGTCCTCAAACCCTGAGTTCGCGAAGCACGTCTGCAAGGTTCAGTGCTACATCATCGGGAACGGGAAGGTGATTGTTGACCTGTTCAAGCTGGACAACGACAGCGGTGTGATGACGGAGAGTCTGAAGGGACCGCCTATTATCTCTGGGCTGACTGAAGTGACGGCGACGAACTGGAGCAGCTTGGAGTCGCTTTGCAAGGATGTTGCGGAGAACTCACGCAAGGTCTTTGCAGACGTGTTGGAGCTGCCTAAACACGACGAGCCGTTCCCTGCGTACAACCCTGACAACATCATCTTCCATGCACGCATCTTTGACCCAAACAGAGACCCCAGCGAAAATGAGGACGGTACCTTCGAGGCTCACCACCAGGACGTCGAGCAGAACAGTCTCACCATGGTATGCCTCGGCGACTCTGAGCGTCCTGCCCTCTGCGGCATTGAGCAGCAGACGCTGTCCAAGTACGAGGACCAACAGAAGACACTCTCCGCCATTGTCGGTGTGCTTGGTGCCATCCGCTGCAAGCGTCTCCGTGTGCCCTTCGGAAAGTGCCGTCTCATGCATCTCCTGAAGCGTGCGTACAACTCAGAGAAGAACAACCCCTTCAACGAAGAGAACAAGCCCACAGAGTCCGTCCTCTTCCTGTCCATGCTGGATGACGGACGCAACGCAGAGGAGTCGTACCAGACACTCACCTTCGGCAAGCGCATCATTAACGTGATTGGTGGCAGCGGTGTCGGGCCTGCCTCGCGTGACCTCGCTGTGGAGCGTTGGCGTCTTGAGCAGGACATCATCGAGCTGAAGGACGAGCTTGAGATTGTCAAGATCGTGCACGGCTACAAGCCTGTCATCTACAACCAGGCAAAGCCCGTAGCCAACATCAAGGAGGAGGAGCAGAAGCGTATCAACAAGATCACCAACCAGCGTGAAGCTGCCAAGAACGTTGAGATCGAAGCCCTCCGCACCAAGGCAGCGGAAGAGGCGAAGCAGTACATCGAAGGCGAACAGCGCAAAAGCAACCAGAACATTGCAAAGCTCGAGGCACTCCTCAACGACAAGACAAAGGAGAACCAGAAGATGAACGAAAAGCACTCCACCAAGATCAAGGAGTACGAGAAGCAGCTGGAGAAGGTGCGCAAGAAGCGTGTTGAGGAGGAGGAGAAGACCGAGCGCCTTAAGAAGGATGTGACGGACATTGAGACACAGCTGCAGGCACGTCATGAGAGCATTGCGAAGCAGAAGGAGCAGCTCGAGCTGCTGAGCAAGGACCACACTAAGGGCACGGCCATGATCATCCAGAGCCGCAAGCAGGCGAAGGACAAACGTGACAAGTCTATGGTCGAACGTCGCGGTATGCGCCAGAAGTGGCTTTCCGAGATCAAGTCTGCCAACGAGAAGATTGTGACTGCAGTGTGCGACCTGGAGGCTGTGAAGAAGAAGGACCTTCTCAAGTTGCGTGAAGACGCAGACGCGGACACAGAAGAGAGCATCAAGGAGGACGTCAAGAGCATCGACAAATTCGTCACGCAGATGATCAGTCTCGACGACGATGCACCCCCCGCAGCAAAGGAGGAAAAGACCGAAGACACCCGCAAGCAACTCATGGAGTACTTCACAAAGGAAAGACAGCGCCTGGAGGCCAAGCTCAACGAGGAGCTGGACAGGAGGGACCAGCTTGAGAAGGCGGCCACACAGTACCGCTCTAGGCTGAACGAGCAGCAGAACCGTGTCAAGAAGGACCAGATGTCGGATGCTATCAAGAAGGAGAAGCATCTCGAGTCGCTTCTGGAGCAGGTGGTGCAGTACCTTGAGCATGGGTGCAGGATGACCAAGATCAGAGGGTCTGAGCGCAAGCGTTACCTCTTCATCTCTGAGGACCGCAAACGCATCCACTCTTGCGAGGTGGACGAGGAGGGCATGCCTGCGAACAAGAGGCGTCCCACGACCACGGCGTACTTCCGTGACATCAAGCGCATCATCCTTGGACAGTACACACCGAACTTCAAGTCCTTCGAGGCAGGCCGCTCGCAGGCAACACGTTCCTCCGACCTCATCCACGACGTCGACGGTGCCTACAACCGCACGCCCACAGCCACCGTCACCCCCGAGAACATGGGGAACTACTTCTACCGGTCCTTCTCGCTTGAGTTCAAAAAGGGCAAGACATGGGATGTCATTGCAGAGACAGACTCAGACTTCGAGGCCTGGGTGGTTGTCCTCCAGCGTCTCCTCGTCAACAAAGATGAGTGGAGTATGTTCTGGGGTCTTGTTGGGTGTTTTTGGGTGGGTACCTACGTTGATTGTAAAGTGATTGTTGACAATAAGAAGTCATTATGTCGAACAATGTTGAAACTTGTTTAAAAAAAACGATAGTGACCACTGTCTGTTTGGCTGCGCTAAACTGACAGATTATTGATTGAAAAAATCTACAAAATATCCAACATTAACACTAACAGGGAAAGTTGTGGACCGCAAGAATGGTGCTATGGACCCCCCACCGACGATGGCCTGGGGTGAGCAGCTTGAGCTCACAAACAGGCAAGGACGGGACAGGCTCATGGCCGAGGAGCTCAAGCTGTGTGGGGACAACCACGTCACACCGATTCAGGTAAACCACTTTCCAACACCGTCACACCCACCTTTTTTCTCTCTGACTTTTCATGACCACGAGAGAGGCTGGTTCATACTCCCAACGTTTCTCTTTTATGAATTGACTCTTTTTTTGCCGCTTGTCTTCTCTCCCTTAGGGTTTTGATCAGCACCGTTGTAGTCTACTTTTTTTAATCCTTCTCGTAAAGCAAAAAGCAAAGATGTCTGCAGTACAAATGGTTGCCAGTACCCCCCCCCACGTTTCTTCAGCTGGTAACTGTTTCTGCGGTTGTCGCTACATATCCGTTATCATTCATTGAGTAAACACGCCACAACCCACACCATCCAACCATCACAACAGTACATCAACATCAAGGCACAAATCATCCACAAAGCGCAGCTTGGGTTCGTTACAGTGTATGATGTGCGTACCCTCTCGACTCTCGGTATGTCACATTTTTTTCTCTGGAGGCTTTTCCTTGATGCGAATACCAGCCTTTTCGTATACAAACTCGCACTGGGAGGGCTTGACCCACTGTCGGAGCTGAGACCCACAACTGAGATCCTACCAAATAAAAAGAAAAACGCAAAATCTCACGAATTTTCCTCTTTTTTTTTGATACCTTCAAATTTTTAGGAGGTAGAGAACCCTGGTCATCAAGCGCGCATTAAAATGGGAAATATTACACAAGCGGATTACTTCAATGCTATTACGAACGATACGAACAATTTACCAAATTGCGTGTTTTTTTAAAACACATCCCCACACACACACAACTTATGGACCACATTCTGCACAAGAATTACCCCTATTAGTTATCAAACACACACACAACAGTGGGCTATACTCCGTTCAGGCGTTACCCACTCTAAATTCGTTATCAAACACACACACACACAACACAGACCTGCTGAGATCACGCGTTGTGCACGACTTCTTCCTTGCAAAGAAGGTCATCCCGCAACCCAACCCAACCGATATCCGGTAGGGTCCCGAGATTGGGGCGGGTGAAAAAAAAAGGGTGGACGATTACGGGGTGGCATCAAAACAAAAAACGCGGACAATGTCCGCGTTTTTGGGGAATTTCAGACCCCCCCCCTCCCCCCCCCAAAACGCGGACATTTTTTGTTTTTTTTTCCCCTATTTTTTGCTGGTTTTTGGGTGACGGGGTGCAAATTCGTGACCCAAAACACAGTTTTTTGGCATTTCCGGAATCCGTCCAGAAAGTGGTGGGGTCAATCTCGAAAATTGGACAATTTTTTGACCACTTAAATTTTTTGAAAATATGAGCCCGGTCACTAATACGTGGGGCCCATTTTCGGCCAAAAAATGCTGCTGAAAAAAATTTTCAGGTGAAAATTTTTCAGCCCCAAAACATGCCGCGATTGGCATTTCCGGGATCTGTCCGCGCTGTGGTGGGGTCAATTTGCCGAAATGGCCAAGTTCTTGGTTTTGGTCAAAATGAGTGTAAGGTAAAGGGGGCAAGGTAAATCCCACAACCCAGATTTTCTCTCTCTGATGCTGAAACCATGAAAATGTGCAAAAACACCGGCATTTGCATTTCCGGAATCCGTCCGTTCTGTGGTGGGGTCAATTTGCCAAAATGGACAAGTTCTTGATTTTGGTCAAAACCCGTCAGTGTAAGGTAAAGGGGTCCAAGTGTTTGCCTGTAGAAGCACATGGTAGCAGGGGTTTAAGGGCCCCCCATTCGTGTACATTTTGCAAAAAAACGCGGGCATCTTGTATTTTTTATTTTGCCCGAAAACACCGGCATTTGCATTTCCTGAATCCGCCGGTTCTGTGGTGGGGTCAATTTGCCGAAATGGACGAGTTTTTATAAATTTTGGTCAAAATCGTGTACGACCCCAGTGAAGAAAAAAATTTTCGAGGAAAAAAAAACCCCAAAATGTCCGCGTTTTCTGGAATTTCAGACCCCCCCCCTCCCCCCCCAAAAACGCGGACATTGTCCGCGTTTTTTGTTTTGATGCCACCCCTACTCCTCCCCCTTTTTTGTTTCAGATGGTTTATCACCTTCTACCTTGGGATTTTTTCTTTTTCTTTTTTGAAGATGGATGTACACTAGAGAGGCACATTCATCTTATAACTTTACCTTTTTTTTAAAGTATTGTTGGACTCTCGAGAGTTCTTCACAATAATAGAGGGGAGCGGAAGGTGTGAGAACGCAAAAAAAAGAAAAAAAGTTTTTAAAAAAACACATTCTGGGGAGGGGTGGGTAAAAAAAAAAAAAATAGCAGGGTTTCTTTCAGAGTGTTGGCGGTACCCTCGAGAAAAAAATCGCCATTTCCAGAAAAAAGAAACCATGAAAAGATGCAAAAGAATGGGTAATATTTTGCCAAAATAGTGAAGACAAAAAAAAAAAAAAAACCAAGATTTTACGGAGAACTGTTTTATTTTTACTTTATTTTTTCCGGGAGGGGTGAAAATATTCAAGCAAGAAATTCCAAAAATAAAAAAAGGGAACAAAAGTCAAACATAGATGGTCCACATGGTGTACTGGAGCTCTCCTCTTACTCAGTAAGATAGTAATAAAAAAAAGAAAGCTGCGATTCTTTGTGAGAGCGAAAAATGGAGTATAAAAAAAAACTCAGCTTGTTGCGTTGAGGGGGGGGAGTGCGGTTCTAGTATATGCTAACCTAAATTATCGAAAATACAAAAAAAAAAAGAAGGATTATATTTTGTGCAACCAAATATCAGCCTTTTTGTTTTCGGCTAGCCAACTCTGCAACCGCTTAACGAAATCATACGGTATGATTTCCATGCGATACAAATCGTTAACATGACACTTTAAAGAATTTATAATTTCTCGCCTTGAGACTCTACGACCTGGCGGTGGGCCCGTCTGCGATCGATCTCATGCGCCTTGATGTGTCTCTACGGTTTTTTTTTTTTTTGCTCTAGGTGGTAGAGACTAGCCAAACCCACCTTCCCCCCCCCCCCCCCCCCCCCTCCCCCCCTGAGAAAAAAAGCCCCCCCCCCCCACCCTTGCCTCTTTGTCTCGGTTGGGGTGCTTCCCGCCCCTTCCGGCTCTCCGCATGCCATCTTCTTCGTCCTGCCATGGCACTGGGTCTGCCTGGAT
Organism: Rhynchopus sp. YZ270_cl-10; assembly: GCA_964035575.1. Taxonomy (NCBI): domain Eukaryota; phylum Euglenozoa; class Diplonemea; order Diplonemida; family Diplonemidae; genus Rhynchopus; species Rhynchopus sp. YZ270_cl-10. The sequence goes on along the minus strand of OZ037909.1, from coordinate 676,032 downwards.
GAGAACTACTTACCTGGCTGTGCCGTCACGACACTGTTTCTGACGGAGAGAACGTCTGGACTGGGCCTCTGGGTGTCTACCTCTACTGCTAAACATTAAGTAATCTATTCGGACTACCTCTACTGCTACTACTGACCACTCTTGCACTAGGTCTGCCTGAGTGAGCATCTGGTTTAGATCACTGGATGACTACTGCTACTGCTACTGCTACTACTAACCACTCTTGCACTAGGTCTGCCTGAGTGAGCCTGGTTTAGATCACCGGATGACTACTGCTACTGCTACTGCTACAATAACCACTCTTGCACTAGGTCTGCCTGAGTGAGCCTGGTTTAGATCACCGGATGACTACTGCTACTGCTACTGCTACAATAACCACTCTTGCACTAGGTCTGCCTGAGTGAGCCTGGTTTAGATCACCGGATGACTACTGCTACTGCTACTGCTACTGCTACAATAACCACTCTTGCACAAGGTCTGCCTGAGTGAGCCTGGTTTAGATCACCGGATGACTACTGCTACTACTTCTGCTACTACTTCTGCTACTACTTCTTCTACTACTTCTGCTACTACTTCTGCTACTGCTAGAATACTGCTATTGCTACATCTAACTCCTCTGCACTAGGTCTACCTGGTTGAGT